>VXBZ01012448.1:0-124161 GCA_013399135.1 Heliornis fulica
CTATGATTCTATGATTTTCAGTTCTGTGGACTCGATGAAAGCTCACTCAGTGAGCCAACAGCCAAATACCCACATCCACAAACCCCACAGCAATGCGCCATGATTCTCATTCGAAGGTGTTCTGCACAAACTAAGTTCCCCAGATAAGGGAAACGAAAGGGAGTAACAGCTCTGTTTGCTACTTGGAAGAAAATGAAACAGGATGGGCTCCTCCTTCCTGCTACACTAAAGTATAAAATCCCCTTGAAAAGAGAAAAACTGAAGTATTAAGAGGTCACCCTCGTGAGTACAAAACTGAATGCATGGATGCAAAAGCAGGATGTTCCTTTCTACCAGCAACCAAAACAGCCATAGAAAAATTGCTGGTCAGACAGAGTGTTGGATTAAATTCTTTTAAAACCACAGTGTTCTGGAGCTTGAAGATTTTTTTTATCTAATAATTTTATCTCTAAATTAATTTTAATTCATCTATAACCTGTTTCTAGTATCAATATCCCACAGGTATTAATCTATGCTTTAATGTGAAAAGGTTCAACCTACCTCTTCCTTAGCAACCAGTTTAATCTGGCTATAAAGCAGAACTATTTCTAGCATCAAAACTGATTGCAGTGATCTGTGTCGTTCCTGATGAGAACTTATGATCGTATTTTTTTGTCATTTGCAAAATAACTTTTTGCCAGCTTTGCATTTCCCCAATGCAACATAAAAAATGCTTTTTCCCCTGTAAATTTCCACCCAGCCCGATCAGCCTTTTTGCTTCAAGAGATTTACATTTTTTATTTGCTATTGAATACTAAATCAAACTAAAACAAGTTTGAAATGCATTCTTTAAAAAATAGTCTGCTGCATTTTTCATCATTGAAATAAATCAGCTGAACCTAGCCATCTCAATAAGAACAGGATTAAGTGAATAGCCAGGCTGAATTACGCTTTTAAAAGTGATCGCTGTGTTTACCTCCAGAGAGCATTCTGAGATAAATGGCTGCTATTAAAGTGATGATCTCATCAAGACACAGCAGCCTTTCTCTTCTCTTACACTGTGAAGAAAATAGAATTATCCCACTGCTTCTTATTTTCTCATGCCTCACAAACTGAGAGAAATGAAGGCATATCATCATGTCTTAGGTTTCATATAAAGAACACGTCAAATTCCTTTCATCCACTCTTGCAGAATGGCAAATTTGTTTAAAGGATTCTAATTGATTCCTACAGAATCTTCTATTTCCCATAAAACTATGAACAAATTATTTGCCTTTTGCCTTGGAACATTCCAGTTCCTCCTTCTCCTTCACTGTCACCCTCCTCCTGCATGGGCTAAGACATTACACCACAAACATTTCCTTTCTTGAAAATCAAGAGTACTTTAGAGTACAATATTTTACAAGTGCTTTTTAAAAGCACATGCAATATTAACTTTCAGAATTCATATAAATATTCTGCCTAACATTACAGTCAATTCACAGGCTGATTGCCTGTCACAGGTACCAAAAGGCAGACTTAAGTGTCCAGTATCATGGGACGCAATAGTAGAGTCAAGGAACCCTGACTGATTCCTTTTTTGCCTTAAGTCATCAAAACACTTCTCTGTGACACAATTAAAAAAAAAAAAAAGGTAATATTTTCTATATTGCCCATCCTAACTTAATAGCTAATGTTCTCACTAACTCTTAAGCATCATGTTCCCATGCAAATTAAGCTTTTAGTATAGCTCTTTCAGCATCCCTTGATAAATAATTTCATTTGAAGCAACCCTGATAGCCATGTACAGTCAAAAATCACTACTCAAAGGCATCAGCGAAAGAAAAGACCCTTGAGTTAGGTCACACTTGAACACAAACTTTCACAATTCAGTCTGGAGATCACACATCAGAGGGACATCAACATGAAAATATCAATTGATGAAGATTACGAAGAATGTCTACATAGAAAGCAGAAAAAGCTTTACAATATATTTGTCCTTAAATTGATACAAAAAATTAATTCCTAGTTTAGCCACTGATCTATAACATATGCAAGGCGATTAACCACTCTATACTGATGAAAAACTATCCAACTTGAGTATCAGGAAGTTTCTGTTATTTAATATTTTTAAAGTGCTCTGAAACCACTGACCAACCTTCTGTGAATAGAAAATACTTCTGGACATCACTACAGGAAAAGAATTCTTGTCTTCATGATGATATCAAGGATGTATGTCATCAGTTAAGCAAAATGTATAAAACAAATCATAAGCCAGACCCTTCCACTACATTTGTATATGATTCACCAACATGTACTAAAATTAATATATTTAATTTCATAAAATCATTGAATGGATTTTATAGAACTTATTCTAATAGCACCATAATGACAAAAGAGAACCAATAGCCTCTTTTTTCCAAAACATATCTAATATTCAGGAGACACAAGTGACTATCCCAGGGGAAAAGCAATGTCAGGCACAGTAGTGACTCAGGTGCAAGGCTACTAACTGCCTTACACCAAACTGGCCATCATCCTTACCCCTTGTTTTTCTATGTTTTATAGCTCTTTCTTCTAATTCCATTAAAACAACCTGGGTGTACACTAGGTCCAATGGGAAAACAGCAAACTCACGTAAGAAGAAAGTCATAGGTAGCAATCAGGCCTCCTGTCTAGCTCACATAGATTAAAAAATCTACATTATTACACACCATCAATAAAAGATTAGAAAAAATGAAATTATTTTTAGCCATAAACACACTGATGAGATAACTAGCTCCTCTCAATCATTGTTATTCCATTAACTTTTCTTTCAGGTTGAAGTCTGACTGTGGATGCTTCAAACTGTGCTAGGTGGACAAGGCCAAAGTTCTTCTGCCACTAAAAATAAAATTTTGAGATCACAAAGCATCTCTAATGTTTTCTGTAAAGAGCAAGACATTTTTCCTCCTTTATCAAGCAGATATCAGACCTATGGCATATAGATATTAAAAGCAATTAATTTAACTGTTATTTGCTGGAAAGTTTTGTACTGCTGGTTTTGTTTCTCTTTAAAGTTTCCAGCACATGGCAAAGGTTAGGGGGTTTAGTTAGCATCTGGACAGGCAAAACATGTAGGGAGTATATAGGAATTTGTATATTTTACTTGTAAATTTAACAATGCTTCACGGTACTTTGTTTCAGCATACACTGGCAAAAACAATCCCGGAATTTAACCAAAGTCTGGTCTTCCTGAAACGGATGTTAAAAAGCCATGGAGGCAGAAATAAAATCTGACAAGGGACTTACAAGCAAGTTTATTATACCTTTCACAGAAAGAAAGAGAGGGTGAAAAATTTTGTCATATAACATCATGGATGAATAAATGGCCTGCATCGGAATTCTGTCACTAAATTTGAACACATGTATAACCTATACATTCTGGAAAGTCCTAAAATTAAGTACAGAGAATTGACCAAATAGTGATATACACTCTGGGAAAGGTTGAAACATAAGTACCCTTTAAGATAAGCCTGAAAAACAATTTCAGAAAAAAGTGATACACATTTACTAAAGTGGTTTTCAGTGCAATTACAGGGAGATGAGAGGGAAAGGTGAGAAGAAAAGACTGATCATGTAAGGTACTAATTTCCTCTACTTTGCACAATAAAACCTTAAGAAATGGCACTGCTATTGCACTACATATATGCTAGCAGAAAACATTTGCAGAGAAGCGTCAAATGATCAAGTTATCTTGACTGCTGTTAATTTAATTCCAGCCCTTGTCTCCAGTGGAGCTCCACTGGGGCCATCAAGGGTACTTAACACAGCTCATAGCCTTTGGTTACAAGGGGAGGCAGGGACACAGCAACAGGTTTAGGTCAGGCAGATATAATTGTCCAGTGCCATAAACAGAAGAGCCAGGCACTGCTGGTGGGACCCACTCAAGGACTCCAGCAGAGAGCGAGAAGGGCTTCCAGGTTACTCAAGGGGACACTGGAGGAGCATTTTCTGAGTAAACTGCTCTCTTCTGAAGATTGTTGTACAACACTGCCAAGAGTGACACATATCCAATCATGCTGCTAAGTACAGCAAAAGTAATCAGCTAGTTATATGCTTTACACAATAAGTGATGGCCATGTCAGTAAAAATGTTTGCACCCAAGGAAAACTGATAAAAAGAAGAAACAACATTTCCTGTGTCACAGGGTTTATGATCCAAAATGAAATGACAAGGCTCACCTAACTTCAGAGAGATGTGTCAAAACACTGACTCAAGTAGAGAAGAGCACCCTTCCTTCCCAGACCAGGAGAAGACAGCAGTGCTGAGATCAGAGCAGCATCTGAACTGAACTACTATACATATAGCTGCCCCAGCCCTGGAGATCCAGGGGCACTCAAGAAGGTGTCTGCAGCTAACAGAACTAAGTAAATCACTTCTGAAAGAAAGTGGTGCCTTCAATGACAAAGAATTGTTACTCTAAACACTAAGTTTCTGGCTTTATGAACAACAAAAGATTTAGTCTAACCAAACACAAACTTGGTATCACAAAAAGGTACCTTACATCTGCTGACTATAATTTCAGTTTATAAAACCATAATGACAATTTTCTTTAACCTTTCCATGAACTCTTTACTAAAAACTATTTCTCTAAACAGATTAAATGTAATGAAATTTTGCTATTTTCTGTAAATAAAATGTAGAATGCATTTGAGCACACCAGACTTCTTGGGAAAAAGGATTTTCCCTTGGGAAACCCTTAAGTGTTTCAGAAATTAACATGATCATTAAAAAATTCTAGTAAAATAAACATAAACTAGAATATCCCAAAGCTTTTAATTACAATTCTGATTGATACATCAATCTCAAATGTTTTCAGTGATACCAAGGCAGTCAGAAAAATGCCCCAGAACCAAGCACTGATGGAGAGATCGCACTTTCAGCAATGATCAAAATTACTGAATATTAGTACTTCTCTGGTGGTCTGTGAACATTGTAACTTTGGAGTCATGACATCATTAATAATTAACTAATCAATACAACAAGTCTAACTGCAATTTCTCCTGAAAAAATTATTCAGTTATTAATGCCAAATTTCTCCTGCAAAGTATATCTTGTTTGGTGGACAGGAAGCATGACCATTACTGCCAAGAACAGCTTTACAGTTATGCTGATGATTAGATTTTATGTATTTTATATCTGATAGCATTTGATCATAAAATAGAAGTGTCCTCTGTGTCCCCTGCTGCTCTGTGAAAATTACTTCCACCATTTGAAATGTTCTCTTTTTTTCTCCCTTAGGAAAAAAGGACAGTGGAGAAAAGTAACGAGGGATTACAGTGAATAAGGGAAACATGGACTGTTCTGTAAGTCAGAAATTCAAAACCTAAAATTTTGGGATTGTTTCATGATCTAACACCTCTGTAAATGTGGTTTATTCTTGCACAATGAAAACTGCTTATTTTACATTTTTGCAAACTCATATTTCCCTACTGTTATTTGAACAAGAAATATATATAGAATATGATCATTGACATTTTAATTAAACCCTATTAAAAGTCTATAGCAAGTAATAAAGTCCAAATCATCTCCCTAATTTTAACCTGCATTGCAACTATATCATGAATTCGGATAACCATGGATAAAAACCTTTCACTGCTAAGAGCACGAGGTGAGCAAAAGAATTCTAGGTTTGACACCTAATTAAGATATACTTCCCCCTGATGAAGAAAGCTCTTCATCTATTACTGTGTGTTACAGTGGTTCAGGGCTATATTTAAAAGTCCATTAAAAATGTACCTGAAGGCAAAGTTAATCTTTATATATGACAGATAATAGTAGCGCTTTTTTTGCAGTAAGTAGCGAAGTGAATATTTCATTTCTTTACGATCTAATGACCATTCTGTTTAATCTTAATGGAGTAAAGTTGAACAAGAAAATATGCTTAGGGGGTATACTAATACATCATTTATGCAGTGGGAAAGTACTTCAAAAAAGTCTCAGTAATCTATTGTAAATGAAGATCTCAATAAGCACTCGTAGCCACAGGGAGAGCTGAAAAAGATGCATTAAAAATCTATTCAGATTCTGCTCATTACAGTTATGTTCTTCTCAGCTCTTAAGTAAAATGCAGCAATCACATTACTAACTTCTGAAAAGGAAAGCATTTAGGACAATTGTATCTATAGAACACAGTAGGCTTTCTCTTTATTTTGTTCAGTGAAAATGAATTCTTCCAGCTGCTTTCCTTAACATTTTCTACAGATATGCTATGACTGAGCAGCATTTGTTCTGGAGGTATTGCAAAAGTATAAATTTGATTCCACAAACAAAGTAGTCACTAATTTTGGTCAAAGAAACCAGGTAAGTCATGACAGACACTTAAAACTCTTCTCTGGCTTAACTACAAACACAGTATCTATCCCATACAAAAATGGGTACTTGTTCCCTGTAGAATTTCACTCAGAAATACAGATATGAGTTTTACATAGGAAGGTTTTCTCTTTTTAAATAATTTTAATTGTGATTTAGACCTCTGTCCTGTGAGATGACACACCGCAAAAGATCTGTATGCCACAATGCACATACTAACTAAAAGAATAAAGTTTACAGAATTTTCCTAGTGAAATCACTGGGATGAAAACCAGCTAAGGGCCCCAGCTGTGGCAATATGAAGGATGATTCAAGTCCTGTTAAAGTAATAAGGAGCCTTTCAACTGAATCTAATGAGCATCAATACTATATGCAGTAACTTCAAGGCAAAATGTCTCTACTCGCTAACACTTACGACAAGGCACTAGGTGTTCTTATACATATGTCCTTGTAAGTTTGAATTTGCTGACAAAAGCCTCAACAAACTGCTGTAGAACAGGTGACGAGGACTGTTCCTCTGTGCTAGGAGTCTTTTGTGCAGTTTTCTTCCTTTGCTCACTGTCTTTCTGTGTGTTGGAAGACTACTAAACTAAAATGCAAGAAAGCCACCTCTCCATAACAGTTTCCACAGGGGAAGTTAATTCAGTATAACTGTTGTCTTTTGAATAATTCCTTACATCCAAAAGTTGCCCCAGGCAGATGAGTCCCAAGTGTGCAAAGAGGCACTGACTTTCACATAGGCAGGCTTCTGACTGAATTAAGAAACAGAAATATCACTGATATGAATAATCGAGTAACCTGCCTTTCCCATTCTTAACATTGCTGAGCTGATGTTAAATTCAGAACAAGAATATTCACCTATGGACACCCATGTACACACATACAAAACATTAGTAGTAGCCTGCAAAAATGCCCACTTCAAAGAAACCTAAAAACCCTCAGGTCTTTGGTTTTCTGAACTCATTGCATTGCTTGTGTCTGATCAAAACCACTCTGAACATCATACACAGCTTTGAGGCAACACCACTGCTACAGGCAGCAACAGCACTGAAGCTGTGTTTGTGATAGCTCCCTAAACTGCTGGTGTGAACACAGGGCTGACAATGGCTGCAGTCTGGCAAATACCCATTACATACTGGTGCAGTGAAACACAAGAGTCTTCTACATTGTAAATTATATGCATCAATTAAAGCTTCTTAATTAAGTACTGTTAGATGATATTCTATCATTTAACACACTGTGTAGTAAAGGTGATGTAGCTGGTTTTCCTACATGTTTATTTTCCCTTTGAACATAGATGAATAGGACTGAATAAGGCAGGGTTGGGTAGGGGTGGGGGAAGACCCAGCAGAATTACACATGTGAGCTAATTCTGCCCAATCTTTTTTGCACAAAAGAAAGAAACAGGTGTCTACTATGGATATTTTTTTCCTATGTAACTCAAACATTTTTGACTAATGAGATAGCAAATTTTTAAACCTATCTTAAAGGGGTAATTATTAAAGTGAATTTATATGGAATGTACAAATATTGCATTTCTATTTGCAAAAATGAAAAGAAAAAGCTTCAGTACTACATTTCTAAGAAGATCTGTGTGGGGAATTAAAACTCCTATACTAAAAAGAAATAAAACATTTTCAATTTTTCATCAACACAGCTGTTTCATAATTATTACAGCACAAAATGTTGTCATATAATTTAAATAATCAAGAAATTTCATCTATCTGCAGTATTGTAGATTATTTAAGCCAAGGAGAAGCAAAGACATAGCAACAGACTTGGTTGCAAATTATTTTTAAGGACTTCTGGATACAATGCTTAATCTAGAGACTGGGAAGATGCATGCATCTTTGTTTTATGGAAAGAGAGTGCTACTATTCATGGGTGTGTACTAGTCAATGACAATTCCACCCCTTGATAAAATGTTCCAAGAGGAAAATCCTAGTGATGCTTAAGCAGATTTTAGATAGTGGCTATATTCTTTGTTACATATATAAGGCTACCTACAAACTTTTCATATAGTTTACACAGATAAGAAAATTATTATTAACAACTTTGTCTTGTCTAAACATTAGGCTAAATGTAACTTATGGCCATATAAGTCTTTTTATATTATATCTATTTTTATACATATGCACATTCCTCTTCATATATAATGTTTTAAAACTAACAACAAAACAGATCTATTTAATCCTTTGGTTTTCATTTTAGAAGTACAAAGATCACATAGCATAGTTTTCAGCAGACTGCACCACAGGCAGTTACAGAAAACTGCTTTGAGACGCCCATTCTCAGATGTAAACAGGAATGAAATCATAAAAATCATACATGTAATAAACTATGCTCTGAAAACTGTTGAGAGAAACTGAAGGTGTGGGGATGGAACAGTGGTGATGATGCAGCTCAGTATTTGAGCTGACCTCATTGTTTTGGAAGAACATTTTAAGTAGATACTGCATTCTGATATTCTGCAGCATGAATGTAAAGAAGAAAAAGTCAACTGAAAACAATCTGTAGATATTAATCACTATTGTATTAGGTTTATATGTGATTAGAAACATTTACACAATTTTAGATACAACATGTATTGCTCACATTAGAAGTACAAGGGTTTGTCTTCAACCTCCTGCACAGTGTCGAAGCACAGCTGCTTCCTCTTTGCAACTTGATAATAAATCATCATTTAGTAGACCCTGCCCCTAACAAAGCAAACTGAAGATTTCTTTCATAATGGAATAAAACCAATCAAACAAAAAAAAAGCAAACACCAAAAAAAAAACCCCCAAAACCCCCCAATGCTCTTCTTTCTCTGTGGCAAAACCACAGAGAAAATCTGTCCATTTCCCCATCCTTCATTCCACTTACACACACACTGAGAATTCTTTCTCAAACTGGAAAAAGTAGGTGTAGTTAATAGATTAATAAGCATATTTAAAATTAAAAGTTGCAGTTCTGATTTATGTATGCTGGAAATTATAGTCTTCAAGAAATCATCTATCTCCTCTCACTATCACTCCACTGTCAACTAATTTAGGAATTTATATCCAAATAGGAGCAGTAAAACCCATGTTATATGACAATATGACATGACAACTGAAAATGTTATAAGGTAGAAACACACTCACACTTACTTAATCTTTGCTGGTTTATAGGCACATCTGTCAGATATTCAACAACAAATCCCCATACCTTCCATTAATATCGATATTGTATCTGGTTTGTGTATCAAAACAACTTTACAAACCATGTAGTCCAAGTGCACTTTCAGCGTATAATAAAAAAATGTTTAACAAACTCCCTTTTGCATATTTCAATGGAACTTTAAAATAAAGGCTATTTTAAAGAGTTCTGTTTTCTACGTTGGTATTTGTTCTGAGATATGATATTTTGAAAGTATTGAATCTATTAAAAGTATCGAGTATTCAAAAAGTCAGTTATGAAAGAAGGGGAAAGGAACAAATATCACTGCATCCGCAACATCTAGATTAGTACTATATTAAATGTAATAAACAGATTTTGAAATCACTATTGTGATCTAGATATTTGAGAAGAGCTGCCTTAGGAAATGACACAGGCCAAGTTTTATTCATATATGTACATCCATATTTGGTTTTGAAAATATGTACCATACTTATATGGGTATTTTTCTGACTTCTCTGCTGTGATTTAGGTGAAAATAAGCAATTGATATAATCACAGCAAGAGTTCTGAACCGAGGTTCCTAAACAAAGCAGGAAAACACCTCTAAAACGCTAATTCCAGAATGATTAATTTGGCATTGTAGGTTTTTTCCCTTAGTTTTTAAGCTGAAAATTGGCTCCAGAGCAGCCCTGAGGAGAAGGACTTGGGAGTACAAGTGGATGAGAGACTCAATATGAGCCGACAATGTGCTCTTGCGGCCCAGAAGGCCAACCGCATCCTGGGCTGCATCAAGAGAAGCGTGGCCAGCAGGTCGAGGGAGGTGATTCTCCCCCCTCTACTCTGCCCTCGGGAGACCTCACCTGGAGTATTGTGACCAGTTCTGGAACCCCCAACATAAGAAGGACATGGACCAGTTGGANAGAGGGAGGGAGATTTAGATTGGATATTAGAAAAAAGTTCTTTACTGTAAGAGTGGTGGAGCACTGGAACAGGTTGCCCAGGGAGGTGGTGGATGCCCCATCTCTGGAGACGTTCAAGGTCAGGTTGGATGAGGCCCTGAGCAACCTGATCTAGTTGGGGGTGTCCCTGCTTCTTGCAGGGGGGTTGGACTAGATGACCTCTGGGAGTCCCTTCCAACTCTAGCCATTCTATGATTCTATGATTCTATGATTCTATAACTAAGCATTTGCAAGTCAAATGAGGGCTCTTCAGCTTTAGCTGTTATATCTTGCTCCTCCTTTGAACAATATTTACAATGCCACAAGAGAGAAAACAAGGGAAGATCCTATGGTTCCTCACAAATGCTGCTAATGAGAGTTCAGGCACTTCTTCAGCACTTGCAGCACCTCCTTAATAGACAGCTGAATGCCACTGGCTATGCAGCCGCAGCATTTTAATCTCGGGTTAAGCCAGTGCAGATGAAAGTATTCAGAGAGAAGTCAACTCTTCCCTAATCTGATTTTTAGTGCTACTGTGACCCTTAAAAAACAGACTTCACTAAAGTCAACAGGAGTTCAGACAATGTCTCCCAAAGGAGGAGGTGCATAAGCATCTGCTCTAGATGCCTGTCAAACAATTTGATGTTACTGGTATTAACCCTTCTACAGTTTCTATTGCTTAACACTCTGCTTGTGCCTCAGAGATCCTCCTCAAATGCATCTGCTATGCCTTGTTAGGATTTTGAGCTGCCATTCCAAAACAGAGTAGTTGCAAATAAGTAGACTGATTTCACTGAACTTCTACTGACAAATTTGTTTTACTCTTTTACAGAGTTTGTTCCTCAGTATGAGCAGCAAAAGAAGAATAAATACATCTGAAATGTTCATGTTTTAAAAATACTATGGTGGTAGATTGAATGAAAATAATTTTAAAGTAATTTCACTGTATCTTTCCACTGGATGAATCTGCTACATGATGGTAATAATTTTGTGATAGCAGAACAGCATGATAAAATCTAACTGCCGGAAATGAAAAGGCAAGATATTTTAAAAGACTTTAAAACTAGCAAATAATGTCTAGCAATCCAATCATATTGTCTTGAACAGACAACATTTCCTAGTGACTTTTACGTCTGTGTACCGGAGAGCTGAAATTATTGCCTACTGTCCAAATTAATGAATCTACCAGAAGCAACAGTTTCCTTCCTCTAGCATTGCTTTACTGTGAACCAGGCAGAGAAAATCTTTGCAGGCTTTGATGGGCTTCTCTGCTATTACAGACATTAAAAATGGTAGGAACTTTGTTGATCTTATTTCAGCAAAATTCAGCATCAGAATTCACCGAGGACAAGCCAGTCTGAGTTAAACTTCTCTTGAAGAGTCAGTCTTCTGCAAAAAGAATTCTAGTTTGAAGGTATTTTATTCAAAGAGAACCTGATTGGATTTTACTGTAAAGTTGGTTTTCTTCTTGTATTATATTAGAAATGGAGTGTCTGTGTTAATTGGAAGAAAATAAACAGCAAGGTAAATTAAGGGAAATTAAAGGAAAGCTAACTGTTGAACTGTTAAAAACTCAACCCATCATTTGGTTATGCAAATTGTTTCATATCAATAACCGAGTAATTATTCAGAGGGCAAAACTTCAAAGACTCCCATACATGTTAGAGGTGTGAAATCTCTGGAATTTATTAAGCAAGATGAGAGCTTACAGCCTGGAGTTTTAAAAGTCAAGCTGCCTTATTTGTTATCAAACAGTAACTGCTGTCAAAAGCATGGGGAAAAATATTACAATATTATTTTTTTACTCCCCATATCATCTCTACCTCTCTGAAACAGTAAGCAGTCCTCACTCAGCTGCCAAGGTATGAGGGAAGATGGGAGATTGTTAGTAACTTCTGAGAAAAGGGGTTAAGAAAGGCAGCAGGCAGAGAGAAGCCTGGCTCACCTGATAACAAGCATTGACTCCGGGGGTTGCTGAGAAGCCTAGTGGTGTCCCTGACATTCAAAGTATGACTCTTCAAACTTGTCTTTTAGAATGGAAATGTTGGACCGGAGGCCACTTCAACTGGGGGAAATTGCTCATTTCTGAGCAGACTGGGGATCAGTTCATAGACATACACCCGCCAGGTGTTCAGCGTCAGGAGGGAGAAGTGCTTTTGATACTACATTCGCCTGGCTTAGGAACACACAGTGTGCACAAGTCAACATTATCTTATTTGGTAGAACAATGTCCTAGCCGGACACTCACTGCTCACACCTTCCAACAGCATTTTCTAATCTTAAGTAGATGACAAGATTTCATGCAATGCATCATACACCCCAGGATATTGAGACAGAATTTTTTAAACAATAGCACACACCTGTCACCTTCTTGATGGCACGACAGCACCCGTCATATTGAACCGCAAAGCCTTTTTGTTGCAAGGGGAACATCTGTCCATCCCAGAGCCAAGCTACAGTGTCTTAACAGTTTCTAGATCATGAATGCAAAAACTCTCACAGCTCTTTAAAGAAAAAAAAAGACCTTCATTTTAGTATGACACTGGGGCACTTGGCCTTGCTCTGCACATGACAAGGGTGAAACAAAGATATAACCACAAATCCAAATGAGCACTGGTAACCAGAATGTTTCGCTATGATTTACAGCTGTACCGACAGTGAGTTTCCAGTAATTTTGCAGCTTTTTCCTGACCTTGTTACTAAACCTGGCAAAAATCAACTTGACAAACCTTGAAACACACTGTTAACCAAGCTCCTATTTTGTTAAAGTCTTGACCTAAGGCTAAACACAGTTTCAAAAGCATATTCTACCTGATGTTCCAAACCAAAGACATTACCACAACCCTAACATTTTACACAAAATGTGTTCAGTTTTTTGTTGTTTTTTTTCCTGACTGAATGCATGAACTACTAAAACTATGTTGAATCTTCCATGTTTTCACACAGGAAATAGTACACCACTTAACATTCATTTATATGAGCTTAATTTTGTAGAAGTGCGATTACTTGCAATGGCTTTTAAACAAACTAAAGGTACTTTGTACTACTCAGAATTAGTAAAAAACAAGCACATTTCCAGTATCTACTGGAAAAATTTTCACCAACAAAAAAACTTAGTAACAATTTTTCTGACTGAAATAGAAGCGGAGCTCGTACAAAAAAAAAAAAAAAGAAGGAAAAAAGACACTTTTTTTTTAACCTTCATAGATGAATGTTCCCTTTCTTTTTGGTATCTCAAACTGAACATTCCACATGTTTAGCTATTTTTGGCTTTTGCAATGTAATTCCAATTACAGACTACAGTAACTATTAAAACCAAATACCAGCTTACTCATGGGGACATACAGTGACTATGTTATTTATATAAGCCTGCTGAAATAAAATTCAGTGAAGAAATTTAGATTTGGGGTTTTCCACATTTTCTTCAGAAGACTAAGAATTTGCAGAAACACAATTTATACACAGTTATGTCAGGGAAAGTTTATTTTTCATTTTGGCTTTCCTTTTAAAATATCTGCCTTACAAGTCACTAGTAAGATATAAAAGAAAATTGCGTCATATTTTTAAAGCGTTTCTATTTTGTATTTGGTCGCCAGAAAAAAAGGGCCCCTTTTAAACATGTTTCTTTCAAAATAAATGCTGTACTTCGACCTACATTAGTATCATGCTTATGGCAATTGATCATATCACCACAAAGAGCAAAATGGTACAGCAGTCAACATCAGCATTATTTCTTGTTAGAGAAGCGTATTTTTTATCATCAATTAAAAAAACCAATACTGCAATTGTGATGAACAGCTTTTGTTAGGGTTTTTGTTTTCATTTGTTTGTTTTTTTTTAAAGCAACACAAACTGTGAATCATTCTATTTACAGTTTCTAGAAGAAGTTGATTAAGAGATGGAAGCTACCCTAGAAGAGGTCTTCTGAAACCTGTTCCACGAGTTATTTATGGCTACTTAAACTTCCTTTTATGAAATAAACAGACAACAATTTCCTTTTGGAGGAAATTTGCATAGTCAACGGGCATTTCAAAACTCCTAATTGCCAACATGCTAGAGGTTTAAGTTATCATATAAGGTATATCTTCCAATAGGAAAGGATGGAAAATCTACCAGCTAACATTTTCAAAGGGCATAAAAGTACCAGATTATACGATAGAGAAGTATGCACAGAACAAAGTTAGAGGAGTCTAACCATGCAACCAAAATCTAGGCATAAATTGACAGTGAAGTATCTTGATCTTTCCAGAACTAGATTAAACAGAGTATTAAAAACATGCAATCAAGTTGTGACTAAACTAGAAAGCATCCTGGAATGGTGCTTACTATTCTGCTGTTGGAACAAATCCAAAATCTACTGAAAATGTCTGTGGGTTTTGCAAAACTTGAAGGGCTTTGGGACTATCTGTGAGAAGGGTGACTGTCTGTCTTATTAGACTTTATGGCCATACTAGTATTTGCTAAGCATTCCAGTCTTTTCAGCAGAGAGAGACAGCTGCCTCTGCCAACCAAATGGGAACTCAAATCCCCTCCTGGGAACTGAAGAGGAAGAGGGCCCTGTAGGTATGATGACACCATTCCCTGATGGTTTGCTTAAGCAAAGTTAGACATCCCAGTAGGTCAATTCCTAGTTTCCATGAGCAACAATAGTAGCAGAAATATCTATGGCAATAGATGGCAAAAGACTCTAAGATCCTGTATATGTTTTAATCTCCACTTGCCACGAAGGCAAGGCCATCATGTTGTCACTACTTTATTTTTTAGCTACTTTAAACAAGCACAGACTAAACTACTTCTGCAGCAATCACAGCTTTCAAGTGCAAAGTAGCCCTATTCTCCAACATAGCCAAGGTATCACAGTCTCTGAAGCTTAAGCGTTCAGTGACAATTTGTAGCTGTTCTGTCACACGCAAGTGCAACTCAGCTGAACATCACTGGTTGATTTTAAGTTCTATAAGTTTTATACAATAAAAGATAATGAAAAAAAAAACCCAACCAAACCCAAAATTGTGAACCTGTTTCAGCCAACAGCAATAATTTGCTTAGCACTGTAACAAAAAGTAATCAATATACTGCCAATTCCTCCTTGTAATTCAGGTGGTTTACCAGCTTCAGTCTGAAAAAACCTAATGACTCCATTTTTCTATGGAAGAACATAGTACTGTGTTACAGAATCACTAAGCTGACCAGTGAGTCCAGCGTACCTGTTCTCTACTAACCATATCCCACACCATTACAAAACAGGTAATGAAATAGTAACTATTCAATGAAAAGACTGGAATTATTTCTCATAAAAATCAATCATGATGAACCCAGAAATAAAATTAATTTTTACTCCCCTTTTTATTATACGAATACATTAAAAAATCCAAACCTGAATTATTTTGTAAAAATTAATACTTGTATGTAATCACAGCAACTACATATTTTATTCTGTAGTTTCAGACATTTCAGGTTTCACCTTCAATTAATAAGTTGTCTTCACACATATTATCATGTGTCAAAAAAATTTCAAGCATTTTACTGCAAAGCAAAGCTGCCTCTTCTCAGAGGTCTGAAGTTATTGGTGGCTAAGGTTAGAGCTGACTAAGTCAATGGAAAAAGTCATCCAACTTACTGACATTTCAAAGAGCATTAAACCAAACCTGTAAGAACATCGTTTATCTGCCCATAATGAATAACCAGAGAGTACAAAGTACATTTCCTGGAGGTAACAGCAAGGTACCAAATATTACTGGCCCTGGTTTTAATGGGTGGTAGAATTGGTAGAAAAAATGGTGGTAGAATTAGTATTTGTCCTAAAACAATTAGGCAAAGACAAATGAGTTCTCTTCAGGTGTGAGCTATTTAAATCAAAAAGGAATTACTATGTCTCTATTCTAATCTTGTTTCATCAGCCTAGGATATGACGTAGCATTACACTCACTCCTTTCAGCTCACCCTGCTTGTTGGTTTAAACAGAGCAATCACATTATGGATGTAGAATTCCCCTTTTCAAGTTCTGTATTTGTTTCTGTCAGGGCACATCATCAAATAACAGGTTCTGAGCAAATCAGCCTTTCTGAGAACAAAGTAAGAGTGTGAATATTTTCAGAGATACATGAGGTCAGTGAACATTCTTTTGGTCACGTAATTCTTCCTCCATCCTTTGTTCATCTATAAACCCTGAAGTATAACGCATGAATAATCCTATTGTACACATCAACTGCTTGACAGATTGTTTTAGTAAAACTCTTTATGTGCTGTGACTTCCCTCCCAGGCTGACAGGAAAAATTTAACAAAAAGGCTGATTAGTTCCTTTAAGTTATCCCAGATAAACAAAGTGCAAAGCAAGTTTACCATAGCCAGGACCATCCATGCAAAAGTATCATACAGATTCCTTACAGTAACAACACAAATCAGAGCATTTGAAGGTGCTCAGTCAAGAAGAAAAGCTGATGAGGATTCAACAGTCTGTCAAACGGGAGCAGAAATATTCATCCCTGCCAATTTTAATAACACAAATTTTAGTGCACTTAGCAAAACTGTTTAAAGAAAGCCTTTTATTCATTGTTCCAATCAAGAATGACAAATTTTTAGTAATAATGCATAAAAATCAATTTCAACACAGGCAGGGATATTGCATAGGAGAAGGTGCAAATAAAAAATAAAAAGACAAGCCACAACCTGAATGAAATGTCAGCAAACTAGATCTTGATGTTACTAGTTAATGCTGTCTTGACCATAGAACCTTACCTCAGTATCAAAAACATTAACAAGGTTTAACCACATGATAAAAAGAAAGTCAAAGAAAATTGATAAAACTGTTACGGCCTTTGTTGATACGCTACATTGTTGTAGTTAATATTCAGTTATAAAACTAGCTCGTTGCTTGGATTAGATTGAACCAGGTGAATCAGCGGAATTACTGCAGGTCTGCAGTATTTGCAACATCAGACAAGCCTGATGTTGCAATGAACTGTAGCATTCATTAATTCCATGTGCAACTGCAGCACAAAACCCTGGCCCACCCCCAAAAAATGTAGCCAGTTAGCTGTTTTATGTAATCTAAGAGTCACAATTTGAATCCAGAGTATAAACACACCTCCTTTTTGTAAATATATGACAGACAATGACAAAGAACCCAGAATTTAGAAAGCAGAAAGAATAATGATTTTCATTCTTTTCCATGTTTCCTTCAACTTCGCTGTCTCTTCCATCACTGCTCAGCACAATGTTTCACAACTACACCTCTACCATGCTCCTTCCCATGCTTCTGGTTCTTCCAGACTACACCTACTCCTTCTGTAGTTGCAATTCAGATGCACCAGACCCTTATTTATAAAGTGTTTGTGAAGACTGTGCAAAGAAATTATTTTTTTGGGACAAAGATACTAAGCTGATTTTATTTTTCCATGTGGACCTACTATGAAAAAGTCTTGATTTCTAAAGTAAGCAGCCAAAATGATAAATGGTATGTGGCAAACAGAATACTCTGCTATTATTTTATTTCATCAGGGTTTACATAATATTGCTAGGATAATATCCAGCAACATCACAATAACAATGCAAAGGATCAACCCCTGCTTTCTATTCCCAGGTATGCTAAAAATTTATTATAGCATAAAGAGAATAATGTACCCATCAACACATGTCACCACAGAATTCAATGTTTTCCTGTTTTATATTCATTTACATATGTCTTTAATACATAAATTATGAGCTGACTTCATTTAATTTTTCTTGAGTTTGGGAGTTTCTTGTCAAACATACTAGCTGTTCTTGCACCATTATTATATACACTTAAGCATCACAAAGTGGCAAATGAAATTTAGAATGTAAAGCTCTCAGTATACAAATTTTCTCATGGGGAACACAGCTTTTGAGGTTGATCTACAATATCTACATAAACATAATTGAATCCTTTTTTGTATCTCTCTATAACTCTCTATGTATTTAAGGCTACAGAGGAGGCCTTGAAATATTCTGTTTAGCACACAGCAGTTACCACGAGGCAATACTATTAATCAACTTTGCAATCTTAAATACTTTTAGCTTTGCTGACTTCATATTCAGAAGTATCAATTATAGGAAAGATCCACCCGAATGTACAAAAAAATGATTGTAGGTACAGAGGGCTTCTTACATGTGTTCAATATTATGGAATAGATTATTTCATCTGATAAACAAGTAATTAAGGAAAGCATGTTTGTGATACTGATTAACAGGGAAAGACATTTTTGTTCACTACTGAAGTGTAAGGTATTTATTTCATTCTCAGTGTATTTAATTTTATTTCATTGTTAAAATTTTTACCTTATAAAAAGAATGGGCATTAAATGCTTTGAGTATAAATAGTTCTATAAAATTCCAGCTGTTGTGAAATCTTTAATTCTCAGTACATTTGGCAGAAGCAGATTATTTCCCAGGAATACATTAAAAATATTGCATATCAAATATTGAACCTCTCGTGTCCCACTAAAAGCTGGCATAGCAAAGCAGGCACACTAAACACCAAAACAAACCCATTGGATCCCATTTTGCTCTCCCTCACATTGCCAGTGGGTCCCTGCTATCCTACCTGCCCACTCTGCCCAAGACTAAGCCTCCTCCTCACTTGTACCACTTTACCAGTTTTGAAGGAAAGTTAGGAAAACAGAATCAGACAGACTCCAGTAAATCAAATCTGTCCTTAACTTTTCTGCCTTTAATGTTTCTTACTGAAAACTGTTTTTCTTCTACTCCTCTCTTGTCTGTACAAGTTGATGAGCTGCTTGGGGCAATTTCTGCCTTCCCTTTCATGTGGAGCAGTCTTATATATGCACTTACCACCCTAACACATCTAAATAAAATTGTACATATAGCTATACATCTAATAATATTTACATTCTGTCTTATAACTGAGTTCAGTTTCCAGTGAAACCTTAAATTTCATGGAGTTAGATTTCCTAACATTCATTATCACCACATCCTGGTATATTTTATTTGGTTGCTTGTTACTTCATGTAAGAAGATGAAAATCATCTATAACCTATTTGAAAGATTGATTTCTGTTCAGCTGAATCAATCCCCTGTAGGCTGATAGGCTGTAAAGACTCTTTTGCCCTTAAACCATAATCCTGATTCATCAAATTTTATTAGTGTAGTTGTGCAAATCTTTCCTGCTTAGCAACAAAAATCACCTCGCTCTCCCATAAGAGCATTTCTAACTTGAATGAATGTGCAAAAACTGCAAGTAAAGTTCTTACGAGAAAAAGAAACTAACATACAAGTTACTAGAAAATAATAATCACCACTTCAAAAAGGAGTATGAAATACTGCTTGCTGTCTTCATGCTATTCCTTGAACAAACCCTGTCTTCATGATTAAGCCCAAAACCCAATTTTTATTTTTCTACCTCGGACTTATGCCTTGCATGGCACATAGATTTTATCATCCTTTCACAGACAAAAACTTTTGCAGGAGTAAAAATGAATCTAAAAAGACTGTCAGATCTCCTAAGCTTCTTAATTGAAAATTAGCCACAAAAATGATATTCACGGACATTGTCAAAGATAGGAAGCATTTTTTAAAGTATTCACTGAATTACACCTACTTGCTGTCGAATTTCTTCTTCCATCTTTACTGGGGACCCCAACTCTGCAACTTGTTTGACACCTTCACTAGCATATCCTCCATACTCCCAAAGGATGTAGTTCTTTGAGTGAGAACTACCAATGATAGCAGACCAGTGGTTGGTGCGTCCTTTCAGGAGGGAAAAACAAAATCAACCATCAAGACACCCTCAAAGCATAGTTCCTATTTTCTTATTAGGTCTGAAGTGCCCAGACTTCACTAGTACCAAGCTTTTGCATATGTTGCATGCTGGTAGTCCTCACTAATTCAATGCACCATATATTTAGAGTAATAAGAACAAGCCAGTAAACTACAGAAATATAGCATAAAGTGTCAGTAATTTTTTGATATAATAACACAGACTGAAATGGTGAGAAAGATCATATTCTGGCTAATCAAACAGGCCCCCAAACAAATAGGTTTATATATATTGTTCTTCACAGAAGACTTCACTTCTTCATAAAGTTTAATACTTTAATTTCATTTTTCCATGTAAAATATTTTGAGGATGAAACCTGTAAAGGAAGATGTCAATGTTTACTTAAAGATTTAACCGCAAATAATGTCCTTACTGAGATATCCTGGTTTCTACCAGTCCACTGGATTTTTGTTGAGAGGTGACAGCACATTATCAGCAAAAGTTAGATATCTGAGTGATTACACTATCATTAAATGTTATAGATTTTCATACATATCACTGTGCCCAAACTTTATCAGGCACAGAGCTATAAAAGAGCTAAAGGGCCAGAAACCTCCCCCAGCAGCTTCCAGTAGAAACAGAGGTAAAGCATTTGCTTTCTATCAGCAAATGGTGTTCAGTACTTCCTCAAGAAAACTTTTGGAATACTGGTGAAGAACCGCTCTTGTTGGGACTGATATAGCTGTTTTTCTGAATCTGTATACCTAAATTTCACATGTATCATGTCTCCTTCTCACATCATCACCTAAAATATTAGCAAAGACTCCCTTCAATTTAGGAAGACTTCCTGCTGTCTTCCTGTGAATTTTGGTGTTTGCTTGCTCAAATTTCCCACAGTATGAGAGTTGCAGAGCTAAGCAAAACGATACCTGCTTCTTGTTTTCTTGAACAGTAAAAAAAAAGAAAGAAAAAAATACAAAACTTTCAAGAGAAAATGTTAGAGAAGTCTGATGGAATTAAAAAGGTAATTGAACAGAAATAGAGTCAGAGATGTCCCACGGTACTGGAAATAAAAATGAATTCACTTAAGTGTCAAATAATGCTGCAAAGATATGGTCTCAAAGGAAAAGGATGAGAAAATGAATAGCTCACACAAGCAGACAGTCTGGTAAAAATGCAAAGACTGTGGGAGATGAAAGAGACAGTATGATGAACTGAGACAATATTTAACATTTTTCTTTGCAATCCAAAGTTAGAGAGTAGCAGTAAAAACAGCTGAAAACTAGAATAAATGAATGAAAAATGAATAATGAAGTAAACAAAAGGAATGCAAATTTAAGATGTGAAAGGTAGGACAATGAAATAGAAAAAGACAGTGTAGAGAATTTAATAAAGTCAGATGCAGAAACCTAATCATGGGAGAATAGAAAATAAATTAAAAGTAAAAAATGAANTAGATTACGGAGATGGCCTAGCAACAGAGCAAACAAAGCCTCCATAGTTTCCCTAGTGCTAAACTGAGACCAAAACACACCTGATGAATTACAGTACACTTGATGTTTTCAGAATCCATCAAAGTTAATCAATACTTGAGTCCCAAATAGAGTAAAAAAACCCAAAACTAAACCTCCTCCCCGTCCAGATAACAGCTGAAGAGACTACAGTGTCAGAAGACAGTTTCTGTATTTAAGATGTAGTAATTGTTCCTTAAATATGCGCTGGCACTTTGTCAAAGCACAAAGAGATCATGTTTCCTGTGTTAAACAGATCAAGAATATCTTTTGCAACCAGAGCCCAACAGTCCTCATACACCTCTCCCTAAAGCTACTGGCTCTGCAGAGAAAGCAGCTGGCCCATCTTGCCCAAATGAGCTGTTTTAGGCATGCTGTATCTACCCTGCAACATTTACAAAATCTGTAAGCTTGCAAATGCTTCACTCCTCACCCTGAACCTCCCGTTTTTAATGAGAACAAAGAGATAACTCGACATAGTTTCTTAAACCTTTTCCTCTAAACATCAAGAAACTTCTTTACATGAAATAATCTGAGCAGTACAAGACCAGGGAGATTTTGTATCACCAGTCCATTGTCACTATCTAACTCCTAAGACAGCAAACAGAAATACCAACAAATTTCCAGCAGTGCTATTTCACTTATTTCGCTTCCTTTTTTACATGAGAAGTTTCTCAGTCTAAATAAGTCTATATTTTTACATAAAGATCACAGGGTCATTAAGAGGATGTATCCTCTGACATATTTCATTGATGTTCCATATCAAATCATGATATACAGCATTATTTTTTTAATCATAAATGAGTGATACCCAGAGGGCATAAATGATTTTAAGCCACAGGGCATATGTAAATATAAATCTTTCTGATTGGCACAATGTGATAGGAAATTTAATAGCTCTCCTTGAGCCATATTTAGTAACTATTTCAACACTCAGCTAAAACTAGTCCTATTATCAGGAGTTGTAATAACTTGCAAATGTTACCAGAAAAACCTGATCACTTTTTTAAGCCTTAGTTTTCAAACCAGTTGAATTATTTTGTTTCAGTCTGAGATCCATGAAAACAAAATTGTTTTCTACAATTTTCTACAACCTTTCTACAGCCATGGTGCACCTCTCTCCATTGACTCTATGGTTGACACACTCAGAACAAGATTGTGTCGCAGTGGTTTCATTCTAAGCAATGCTTTATAGAGCAGATGCATCTGATAACTCCCAAACAGACAATACATTTTTAAGTTTAATGTAATGGAGCTATTTATATGCACTGATAGAACAACTGTAAAATTACTCCTAACCCATGGAATCCATGTAAACCTCAAAATAGACTTCCAGAATTAAATGTCTTGCACTGTACCTTCAGAAACATTTCTGTGTGATAGCGAAAAGGAAATTATTTGGCAAAAACAGTTCTTTGGAGAAAAGCTAAGCAACGCTGTAAATATTATTTATTGATTTTAAAGCAAGACAGAAGATAAGTTAAAGAAAAGACAGAAATACAAGTTTTCTCATCTGCTTTCTATTTCAACCATACTAATGGTTTAAGAGCAGAACAGAATTTTTCATATGATGGCTTGGCAAATAATTTGTGATTTAACACAGCCATCATGAATAACATTTTATTTTGATGTAATTACTACAGAAGTTCAGCATTTTAAAGACAGGTACACAGAGACATGAACTACATGACATGAACTACAAAGATATGAACTAAAAGGTTCAACATTTTAAAGACATTTTAAAGCATGTCAATGACATGTTTTCATTTTTTAATTCACTACATCTGGATGAAAGTGTTTCTCAATTTTCAGAAGCTTCAATGTAAAACCTTAGCAGCTGTTACTACTAGGCTTAACCTCACTGGCATTATATGGTAATTTTTTTTCATTTTTCCAGTTAAGTAAAACATTAATGTAATTCCCTACATTGTAACTGGGAAGAAGTAGCAATCTACAGAGTACACTACTGCAGCAAACTATTATAACTTGAATACTTTTGGTTATTCACCCATCATCTTAATGTGTACACTGTCTTAGATTTAAAAGAAAAGACCGTTTATCCACAATATAGCATCATTAAATCACACTAATTTTATTTTTCAATCATTTTCTCATGCCCTATTTCTAACTGCCAGCCAAATCCAAATAAATAATGAAGGTAAAGCGTGATACTCAGCAAATGTGTAAATCATCCAATATTTTGAACAGGCAGACAACATAAAGTTTAAAGACCTGTAAACATGATTCACATTCTCAATTGATTTCCTAGCCTTTATTGCCACAGAATGTTACATGTATTTGTAACTTTAGCTTTTTACAGTTACTTGGGTTATTGCGACAAAAAAATACTGATTCTGTAGTTCGGGGAATTACAAAACCAGACAGGCAAAGCTCAGAATGTATGTTTTATTTGTTTATTCAACCAACAAAGATGGAACATTCTAAGGTCCATATAACTAACATCCTTGGGCAGAAAGATTCAGGCCTCATGAAAACTAACTGGAATCTTTCAAAACACTCCTAGAGAAAACATTTGCTAGATCAACATGGTTGTAAACTTGACATTTTAGTATGATACCCACCCTTTGTGACCCTTTCCTTAAAAATTCTTTTCCTATTTGTAAGCCAGTCTAATGTTATCAAAAAGGAAAAAAAAAGAGAGAAAATAACTTTTCTCACCCCAAAGAAGTCTTGAAAATGTGATCTCATACAAACCTCCATTCAAAATGTCAGGCAAATCAATAGAAATCATTTTTTTATGTATAGCATTTGCAGAACAATCCATGGATTTTCAATACTGAATGTTAGCAGTATTGCATACACATCATAATTTACACTGCTGAGCTGTAAAATAAGTAATGCATCATACAGCAAGCTCCAACCCTCTTTACAGTCCCTATTTGGTACAATAGTAAAAGAATGATACTCACGTGGAAAATCTTTGGGATGTGTTTTTTCTGACCAGTTTCCATAAAAAGTTAGCCTGTATTTGGCAGTTCCACAGGCACAACAATCTAAAATCGGTTTGTCTGTCATACCTTCTGAGGCTGAGTCTGAAAAAAGCAGCCAAGTAACCATGAATAATGGCTACAACTCAAAATCAATAAAAACACCAGTACATCAGAGTTAAATACACTTGTTGGTTTATTTTTTCCCTTTACTTTTAAGTTGGGCTATACTAGAGTAAGCTAGAACCCTGAATACCTAGACTATGTTCGCAAGTGGATGTAATGATTTAACCTACTATTCCTTACTTAGATACTACTTCTTTATTATTTAAATAAGAAAACTCCACTGTTTCAGTCATCTTCATATTTACAATTGGTTTCTTTCTGTTTCTTGTCTGTTATGGACAAATACTCAATTGGTCTCAAAGCACAATAGGCTTGAAATTTCTGGACAGCCAAAGCACATAAATTCTTCAGTGGGATGCAAAAAACAACTGCAATGCTTAGATTTAGGAAAGGATGATGAGACCAGGATTCAATAAACTAAGTGCCCTGGAGAGCAATTTGTTTCACACAAAGACAAGGTAAAAAGGCGAGACTATCATATCTAAGAGAAGGCAAGGAAGATAGTGTGTGGAACAATATACATTATAAGGAAGAACATAATTGGAGATCCCAAGCTGTTTAAGGTCTCAAAAATTAAAATTTTATGCAATGATCTAAGAGAAATACATAGAACAATACAGAAAGATCTTTTACTTTACCTTGTTCACAAATTTTTTTTGTGAGAGAACCCTCATCTTGAAAATAAATTATGCGCTTCTGCACTATACTGGCTCTATAATGAGGAAAGAAAAAAAAAAGAAGTTTTAAATATATTATTCTTTAAAAGGAAAATGAAAATATATGATAAAGTAGCAAAAGGACAGAATTGGACTACTAAGATCTAGGCATATTTTCCTCTTCTGACAATACATACACACAATAAAAGACTACAGATAGGATATTTTTATTTCAACTTGCATTTGAATTTCATTACAATTTATAAAAATTTGGACCTTTAGGCAAGTGATCACAGTTATATAGTGAAGATCCATGCACTTGAACGTATGATGATCGACAGAGTATTCAGTATTTCTACCATATTTTATAACATAGAAATACTGAAATGATATTCAATTTCTGAAAAATATCACAGTTACAGCAAGCAGCTGTATGAAGGGAATTGCATGGTATTCTGAAGACAGAAATACTTCTGATATATGACAGCAATTCAGTGCAAACATCACATAAAACAGAAGTTCAAAAAAGCTATAATAAGCTCAAGTCTTTAAAAGCAATTCAAAGGTTCTAAAAAACAAGCCTCTAAAATTAACTGCAGAATATTTTATTGAGACTTACAGTTAAAATAAAATATAAGTTTAAAAGCCTCAGTTTATCAAGGGATGGGGAAGTTGAAACTTATAACAATACAGAGAAAACTAGAGTTACTATGCAGTTTGGTTTTTGCAGATGGAATCATACATCTGAAATTTAGCTGATTTTTAGCCTCCCATATGAGACACTATAAATGGAATTTGCCATCAAAGATCTTCAAATTAGCCAAGCACCAAGCCAAAGTTCTTCTTGCACATTTGTATCATAACCACATTACAGTAAATATCAAAACAAATAATCAACTGGAAAATATATTAACATAACTAATGCGGCCCCTTCCAGTCCTAAATAAACTTAATTAGCTTCTTTGAACAGTTTTTAACTATAAAAATTAAATTATCATGTAAACTTTATCTTCTTTCAGTAAGAAAACAGACTTCAGTTATATTTGGCTAAGACATTCTTTGGACAGACTTTTCAGAAGAAAATATGCTTTGGGAGCTAGCATTTTGTTTATCTGTAAGCAACCTTTTCACACAATGATTTGTATTTAGAGGTCTAAGTACCAAAAGCCAGATTCTTGTTCTACCTCAAACTTTACAGTCAAATAATTATCTTGATGTTACTAGAATTACTCCTCACTCATACCAGCTGAGGTGAGAAGAAAAGGCTATGTATGCTTAGAAGTGTTGTAGGAATGTATTTGACAATATCCCACCCCATAAAATTATAAAAAATACGATGCAGTTTTACTGTTCTTTCTTTGAAAAATACAAGGTCAGAGTAGAATATGAAGGAATCCTTCATTTCACATTATAAAGAAGCCAGGAGAGTAACTGGATTTTGTATACCACTTAAAGCTAGATCAAACTGGAGAGGGTACAGAACAAAGAACTCACTCTCATCTTTCATAAGGCTGACATCTTCTAAAAGACGATGTAATAAACGGTAAAACAGGCAAGAACCAAGGCTGTGAAAAAACAGCATGAAGCAGAAGAGAAAGATGGACTTTTACAAAATGCAAGAGCATGATCCACCAGCATTTTCTGAATGGGGACTCCTAGGCCTCACCTTTCGAGACAATCAGACGTTGTATTACTATAGAAACGGGTACACTCAGTCTAAAGACATAAATGCAAAGGATCTCACTGCTTGTTGTCTTCAACTAGCTATGACAAAGGTATAAAAGAGGTAGAGCCAGGTACTTCTCAGAAGTGTATGATGGTAGAATCCAAGGCAATATCAAGTAAGGACACATGAAATGTCATGGATATATGAGGAAAACCTTTCTCACCACAAGAATGGTCTTAAGTGATCAAGCACTGGCACAGGCTCCCTAGACAGGGCAGGCTGGGCAATGTTCACCCTATGGATATTAAAAAATTGATCAGCAACATCCCTACGCAACTTTCTCAATATACCTGATGTAACAGCACCTACTTCAAGCAGGCAGGTGGACTAAATGACTTTCCAGATGTCACTTCTAAACCAAATTATTCTATGACCCTGTGCCATAAATATATTTATAAACAGGTTTTAAAAAAAAAAAAACCCAAACCCAAAAAACCCCACCAACATACACACAAAAAAAATTAGAAAATCAGAACCAGAAATCAGCTGCTTGATACAGAGCACCCACAGCTGCAGATAGCAAAGATATTACAAGTATTTAATTTCAGAAGCAGTTATTTAGAAATAAAATGTAGAAACACTATTTGAAACCTGAAATATACTTATATTATACTTTTTTCTGCAGTTAGCTTGTCACTGTGAAATGTCAAGGGAACAGTTCTTTTTCTAATAACAAAAGTTTCACAGCTTTCTAAGTCATTGTCTCTTCAGCTGTGTTTGAAATTATATATGGAGGCAATAATCTAAATAGGAGACTTTTACTGATTCCTAGTGGAACAGGATGATATGTTAGACGGCTGCATAAATACCAAAGCCAGCATACAACTTTACAAATACCCAAAACCAATTTTAAAATATTTTTTTAATATTTAGATTCTAGATTGAAGAAAGACCAAAGTATCTAATCAGTGTATTTGCCTAGGTTTCATCACAAACTTTTGTTGCCCTAGCCCTCCTTTTTTTTTTTTCTTTTAAACATTTTATTCCACTATAAAATTTCTGATTTGGTCTAAAGATTCTTTCTTTTGGTTTTGAGGCTTAAAAAAGAAGCTTAAAAATGAAATGGCAAGCTTTCACAGAGAGGTCAGAAAGCTCAAGAAAGCTTAAGAATTTACACAAGGTACACACATCAGCTTAGTCTGCATAAATCCTTCCTGCCACTTCCAACATCTAGTGCTGTCTGAACTTTATGGGAAGGGGAGATCAAATTGCTTTCCCCTAAGTATTAACAGATTTAAGCAGATCTTTGACTTATTTCTCTCTTTGTCAGCATACCATGGAATAAAAAACCAAATATATATGATGCCAAAAATCTGTTTGTTTCCTATTATCTTCAATGTGATGCTTCTGGGTTTCTGTTAAAGCTTTTCCATCACTAAGGAGTAAAACCTTATGTCACTGGCATATATACAGCTAGCAGCACCTGACTTAATTAAAAAAAAACATATCCTAAAAATGTTAATTATGATTTCTGGTTTGTAGTTCTCAGCACAATCAAAGAATAAATTTGGTAGTTTCTGTAATATTTGTTTAGGCAATTTCTACTTTAAGATCACATCTGAGCATGAGGGGAGCAAGATCTGACCTAGAAGACTTTCCTGGAGTACAAAGGCCCCTCTCCAGCACAGTTGCACAATGATCCTGCAGTGAAAAGCTCTACCAAAGTCACACATATCACACCTGGGATATTAACAAACAGGAAATGTCATAAACCATAGAAATTCAGAGCAATCATGGGGACATTCCAAGTCATACCAGAAACAGAAGAGTTTTGGCTTTGGGGTTTATTTTCCTTTCTTCCATAGAAACAGCTTTAGATAGTCTTCCTTACTCTTTCTTTTTTTTTTTTTTTTTTGTGAAATCTTAGCATCAACAGAAACACTTATACTAAACTGCCTCTGTGGGAGTAATGACGTGACAAAAGTAGTAAGAAAGAGGATCTGTAAGAATTGTTCCTATGACACTTTTTAAGTTTTCATAAAAAAAGTTAAGTACAATATTAGAGATACATTTTAATAAAACAGCTTTTGCCAACACTGATGAGATGAAAGCCATGTATTTACATGCTCTTCAATTTTTACACTAGTAGAATATTCTGGTATAAACAAGCTACAATCTTGTGCTGGTTTTGGCTAGGATAGAGTTAAGTTTTGTCATAGTACATATAGTATGGGACTGTGTTTTAGATTCGTGAAAAGTCTTTACAACACTATGATGTTTCTTTTATTTCTGAGCAGTGCTTACACAGAGACAAGGTCTCTTGTGCCTCTAATCCCATCAGAAGTAGAACATAAGGAGTTGGGAGAGGAGACAGCCAGGACAGCTGACCCCAACTGACCTAAGGGATATTACATACCATATGATGTCAAGCTCAGCATATAAAGCTGGTGAAGAAGGAGAAAGAGGGAGACATTTAGAGTTTCTTCTTTTTGCAAGTAACCACTACACATTATGGAGCCCTGCTTTTCTGAGAATGGCTGAACACCTCCCTACCCATGGGAAGAGCTGAAGGAATTACTTGTTTTGCTTTGCTTGCGCGCACAGTTTTTGCTTTAACTATTAAAATGTCTCTATTTGAAACCACAAGTTATCTCACATTTACCCTTCTGACACCCTCTCCCACCCCACTCTGGAGGAGTGAATGAGCAGCTGTGTGGGGCTTTAGATGCCAGCTGGCATTAAACCACAAAAGCTCTTCAAACTAATTTTCAACTAGGAAATTGTTTCATACACCAGAACCTAATTTTTCATCAGCCATCATTGAGAAGAGTCAGTGCTATTAAAATGTTGCATTAAATTCTTTCTTTCTTGATGTCTCAGGAGCTAACACATGGTCAACGTTTTTGTTGTCATTTTGTTAGTTTTATTCATTTGTTTGTTTTTAAGTATGCTGTTAAGACAATTAGAACAAACCAACCGGACAGTAATATTAATATGAAGTTTATCAATGTTACCATAATTTAGTATTTGCATACTTGCACAGGAGAAATTACTTTCCTCTATAAGTCAGATGAAATACAATAAAAGCTTCTCACTTCTAAAATATTCAGAGCATACACATATACCAGAAATCCTTCTTCAGTTTTAAATAGCAAGTAGCATCTCCTTGAATTTCAAAACTAAAAATTCTGAGATATACTGTAAAGAAAAGTTAGAAAAGACTGGATAAGGACTGGATTGTTGGAGGATATGTTTATTTTGTTGGTGTAAGCACTGGTTTTGTATGGTAGATGAAAACAAACTAGCAAAGGTGAGAATGTAGTTTTTGTCAAGATAGTGAGCCCAACATCATATTACCTGATTGTTGTATTCATTGAAGTAATTTGCAGTAAGAACTGATGCAAAGCACTTGCTTATTAACTAACAAATCTTAACATGAAAATGAAAAATAGAAATGGAAAATAAAACTTATCAAACATTTTTTAATTTTTTGTTCAAAATATCTACGTAACCTGTATGGCACTCACCCACTTGCAGAGGGAACTCAAAAGATTTAATTCCCCTGGGTGCTCAAGAGAAGCAAGAAAAGAGAAGACCATGCCCACATTTTCAGTCTGCAGGCTGCTTCACCTGCTACGCCAGGACATGGCAGAAAACAAACCACTGCCAAAGGTCACATTTCACACGGTCCCACACATGCTGCTCCTCACCTGTCTTCAAGTTCCTCGCTGTCATTGCTTGACCTCTGTTGATTTTGCCATAATTGCACAGCAAGTGTGGACAGCCATGACACAATAGAAAACAGATTTTCCGTTTCACATTATTTCTTTGTATCTTACACATATTTCCTCCCTCTGCCTTGAACCTACTTCAATGTTGGGGTTTTTTTTTTAGTTGTATTAAAAAAGCAAAGTTAAACATTAGAACGAGTGCCCAGTTAATAAAAGTTGAAAAAATCTCCAAAACTTGAGGAAAATTGTTCTAAACCTTTAAGAATCCTAGATGATTCAAGAAGGAAGAAAGACAATTTGCAGATAAAAAACAAAAACATCAGAGCTGTCATTCTCTAATGATTGCTCTGGAAGAGGCATATACTGAAGCTATAATTTAATGACTAAATTATTTGCTTGTACAGACTAAAATTGTATGTCAAAAGCAACATCCTAACCAGGTCCACCCACTTGTAAAATACTTAATTGCTGGGTACTCAGTAGCTGAAATCCAAATTTGAATAGTGTTTGATATTTTCAAATCCAGAAAATCTTCACCTCAGTTTAGCTGACAGGAGCCTGAAGGTTAAAGCACCACAATTAATGGAATATATTAACACCCACTGAAACTAAGCTAACTTGATTTGATATTAAAATGCTTAATTCTACTTCTTAAAAAGAGACTTTAATATTATGAATGTATTTGCCTAGAGAAGTTTAATTGTGATGCAGTACCTTTAGTACTTGAGGCTAAGTCTGACACTACAAATCCACTGGAAACATTAGAAGAGGCTTGCCATTTCCATACTGCAGCTGAGGTGCATTTCAGCCTTCAAGAATTAATATATGCATAATAACTGCATCTCTTCTACATGGGCTTTTCTAGGAGCTTTTGCTGACAGCCTACTGCACACTCAGGCAGCTGCCAGGGGACTCTGGTTATTTACACCGAAAGATATAAGTACAGAGAAATTAAAGAAAGGATCTATAAAGATAAAATGGTTGAGATCTGTAATTTTTCCACTTTCCTCATTCTGAAGGAATAGTATTTGGGAAGAAGGCACATGTAATTGTATTTCAGAAATAGACGAAAGACGACCTTGCTCATGCAACACATAATTATCAAAGAATGATCAAATCAATCCATTAAATTACTCTATTAGGAAGGCTTTCACCAAGCTTTTCCTCTTACTCTTTACTCAACATCTCCTGCAACAAGTTTGTGGCTAAGGAAAGTGTTAGGTTAGTATCTATAGCTCATACAATTACTCTGAATGCAAAAAATTAGTTGCAGCAAAGTTTTATAACATATTTGTTGCAAAACTTTGGTAGACAGATTTTTGGAGAATACAGTAGCAAAGAACATGTACAGCAGGATTTTTCCTCTTCCTACTTAAGCCCTAAAACTGCCAAATTCAATACAACCTTCTGTCTGATTAGCTGCCACACTAATACCACTGATAGCACTTTTGCTACCACAATCAAAAAAAAAAAGGCAGCACCTGTAACTTATATAACATACATAACAGTATCAATACCAAAGCTGTGCTCTTCAGTCTATGTTTGGGAATACTTTGCAGCTGCTTGGACAATTCATATGTACTGCCCCTATCATGATGCAACTTTTTACTTATGTGTCCTTTAAAACATATACACACACATGCTCTCACTGACAGGAAGCACAGAGCCTCCAATACTTCTGTTTCTCTGTGAGCATTAATATTAACGAATGGAGATTAGCCCCAGAAACTTTCAGTAACGTAATCTCTTCTATTGTGCCCTAATCACTATAGGAACAGAAGTTCGATGCCTAAACATTTAGAAAGAACATCTACATGTGGGATCACGGAAGGTTTTGAAGGATTTCTGTACAAAGTAACAGCAAAAATCATGTTTGGTTCACTAGTGAAATTTGAAAGCATAATGAAGCAAATGGTGCCCAAGGCACACATGCCTTGAACCTGAATGGGACAACGTACAAAGAACACTCTTGGCAGGTCAGCCCAGCAAACAGACTATAGTAACCCCTGAAGTTTAAAGACAACAAAAGGCTGGGTCAGTTCTGATTTTACCTCATTCAGATTTATTGAGTGAACTTGACACAGCATTGGATGTTTATCAAGGTGAGAAGGTAATGGGTGGGCAATAGAGCTATCTTTCATTAAGGATTGATGCAGAAGGGTTTACAAGCATGGGATTTACTGTAGAGATCAGTTGTGAATTAGGTGTCTAAAAGCTCAAAGGAATAAGAATCAGGAAGCTGAAGCGGATGATGGGTAGATTCAGGAGCTGAAACATCAGCAGACATGGGACCTATGAAATAAACAATAACAGTTGTTACTAGAGAAGCTAGCAGAAATAAAAGGACCATGAAAGTAAACAGAAAAAGATTAACATGAAAATCAGAAAAATACTCTTAGGGTTAAGAAAGTAGCAACACTGAAAGGTACCAAAACAGCTGTTAGGAAATGGATCAAAAACACCTAAGATATGCATAGGAAGGGCAAGGTCTAGTCATATCTCTTTGCTGCAAGTGGGTTGTCAGACTATTGATGTGATTACATACAGATTACATAAATTAGCTCCCCCAAAACGGTCTGTGGTAATGAAACTCCTTGGAAGTGACTGATTCCTTCTCAAGGTGGTTTGAAGCATTTTCTATAAAACAAATACAACAGCAGGGATGAAATCCAACTATATTGAGAAGCCTCTGTGGGGCTCCTGAAGTCTTGTTGACCCACATGAAGGTCATCATCTCATGAAGGAAGCAATTACAACTATGCTTAGCGGATCAAGAATTAAGCAAAAGTTACACAGTCTGTATCTCCCTCAATCATCAGGACAAGGAGAGCACATGAATAGAACTATTAAAGGAGAATTATGAACAGTAGTAAGTAGCAATGGAAAGGATTAAGATGATAAATTACCCTTCATATTAGCAGCTTTTAGAAACAGGCATAGACTAGGAACTGGAATCCAGCCCTACCAAGTTTTACTTGGAACAAAAGTGCAATTAATTAGATTCTTAACTTCATTAGAAACTCAGAGGGAGATGTTTTAACATGGATAATTGAGATACACCAAGTGCTACTGGAGATACGGGAGGAAAGAGAGCAAGGGATCAGGCACTGCAGAGACAAGCAGGGGTGCTCCTTCCAGTGTGTGTTTGGGAAATAGGTGAATCAATTATATTTTTCAGATTGACACCCAAGCAGTGAAATTTAAACTTTTGCAGTAGTTGGCTTAGATTTTGAAACTGAAGCAATAGAGAAAACAAATCTCCTGATCTGCAAAACAAAAACATAAGGTATACATATCGGACACTGGTTAGTGGGAAATTATTTGCTCCTACCAAACATTTACACAGGTTAAGACGACAGAATAAATACATGCTTTGAAAATTAAAATCATGCAGTTATCAGATACACTGATGTTAAGAGTGTATTGAAAACCTAAATGTGCTCTGCAATCTTAGGCTGATGTTGATTGTGAGATGACGCTGTTGAAAACTGTCCAACCTTCTATTGAAATAACTCACCAACTTCACTTTCACTTAATCAGAAGAGAATTACAGCCTGATTTTCTTCTGATGCATGACTACCCACTTGAAAACTAGAAAATTATAAGGACATCACTTAAAACTTTGTGCTGAGCCAAGTGGCTTACTGATAAAACAATGCAGAAAACACGTATCTGAGTATGTGAGATTTGTCTCCTTTTCATGAGTTTAGCTTTAATTCTATTAACTCAACTGAACATATTTACTTTTTGAGTAGAACTCAGTGTGGAAGAAACACAGATTACGACTACAAAACTGTTAAAAATGTAGAGCTATTTATGTGTCCGAATCATATTGAAGACAATGTTTTGTCCATGTTTTCTTCAGAGAAATTAGATAAGCACTTGTTCATTAGTATTTATGATCTAAATTAAGCTTGATGAACAACACTATTTGGTTATGAATCACCATGAAACGGTGGCACCTCAATGCATAGCATCATCCCTGCAGTGTGGAAAATTTTTCTGTTTTGTATACAAGTTTCTTCTCTCATCACTGTCCTGGTTTCTGCTAGGGCAGAGTTCATTTTTGTTCCAGCAGCCGGTGGAATGCCGTGTTTGGGAGTTTGCATGAGACCAGCACTTGTAACATCCCGAGGTTTCTAGTTGCTGCTCAGCAGTCAGGGACTTCTCAGCTCTTCATAACAAGAAGGTGGGGGGCACCCAGGAAGCTGGGAGTGGACAGGGCCAGGACAGGTGACCCAACTCGGCCAAAGCGAGTATTCCATGGCAGTGACTTCATGCTCAGTGTAAAGGGTGGTCGGTGGGGGAGGAGGGCACAGCTCTGAGCTGTATGGCCTGAGGTGTGCGGTTCAGTCAGAAATTATATCCTGTATGGCCATTTTCATGTATTTTATGATAAAGTCCTATCATAGCTATCTCTCTCCACTGTCCCAGTAAAGTATCCTTATCCCAACCCGTGAGGTTTGTCTGTCTTTGCTGGTTTCTTTTCTATCTTTTCACCTCCAGCATTTTAGAGAGAGCTGCTGCGTGGTGTTCAGCTCTCAGATGGGGCGAAACCATGACAATCACAATCCTTAGGCAGACAACTGCAAGGCATGAAGGGCATAGTTTTTTTCCTATGTACTGAGCAAGTGTGTATTTCACTTTTTTTAATCTGTGGGAAGAAACATTGTAATAGGTACTCTGTGGAACTTAAATTACTTGTTGGTACCTATCAAGTATACCACCAGGCTACATACACAGACTGTGCAGTGAGCAAACATCAAGCTCATTATCCTTCTAATGAATAGAGATGATATCTTCTCTAGATGCAGGCCCCTAAGTCTGCAAGCCTATCTTTCTGCAGCAAATAAAAACCCTGAAACCATTACAAAACTCAAGTGTGATTTTTGGTGCATTGCAAGACTTTATATTCTGCAGAAAGAGGGAACAGAACAACAAATCTGTTTCTTTAGGAAAGCAGTGCAGAAAGCATTCAGACTGCTGCTGTTCAGATACCAAAGATACTTAATGAATATTTAATGAAGCAGAAAAGATAGAAAAAGTGAGTACTTAATTATGGCAAGGAAAATAAAGGAATGGCCCACCCAATTATTGCTTTAATTCAGTATTTCAATCCCTTCATAAATCCGTCCAAAAATTGTCAAACCATGTAAGTAGGAATGCAACAATCAATTCAACAGTCCATTTATACAACAAACAATTCCTTTTCTAGGACTCTTTTTCCTTTCATAATTTCTGAAGAATTGCTATTATACATTTTGCTGATTGACTAAGGAAAAAAAATGAATTGATTTTGTGGTGATTCATAAGAAAAAAAGAATCAAGATAAATACTCTGTTCGGGTTCTGAGATATTTATATAATACATCACTCTTAAGAGAGTCTGCAGTTAATATATTTTAATCCACATAAGAATCACGGAGATGATCATCCTGGAAACTATGCTAAAGCATACAAAAAATGAAGGAGGTGATGATGAATTGCCAAAGTGTTGTAGGATTGAGATCATTCACTGCTAATTTCAACCATCTTGTCTGGATCTATAGACATTTTGAATAACAGATGATCTTGTCAAGGCATTCTATCAGCATATTTTATTAAAGCCTCCTAGCAAGTGGGCAAATACTGGATAAAATCATTGGTTACTAAAATTAAAAGTGAACCACAGCATGTTATCTAGCTTTTTCATTATCTCATTTTATCACTCCTGGACCAAATTTGCCCTTCACTTTTGTTGACATGAAATGAGAATACTATCACACTACAGTAAACAACATTATGTTTGTATTACACTAAGACCACTGGTGCCCTGGTTTTAATCTAAAGACTAAAATCTCTTTATCTGTAAAACATAGAACCAGTATGACATTTTGATTGATAAAATATATATTTTTAAAACATAGCATGCTACATTAAAACACCTTCAGTTCCCAACATAAGACAAATAATTTCCTTAACATGTGCTACCATTCACTGAGAAATTTTAATTTCAGTCCATGTGGATAAAAAAAAAACTGATTTAAAAATTTCACTACTAAAAAAGGAAACCACTTTGATGTCATCAATAGTGGTGCTGCTTTATTTTTTTAAAGGAAATCAAATTATGACTATCATGATTATTTCTATTCCTTTCCTCTCTTTTGTTTCCCCTCAAAAATTGACAATGGCATTGAAGTTAAATTAGAGTGCTACTGACAGCTGCTGCTGAATGGCAAGTGTTCTACAGCTGTCAGGCTCCTAAATTAACAATGATTTTCATTTACAAACAGCAAACAACAAGAAAATTATAGTTTGTAGTTTTATTTTTTTCACCTCACTACTTCAAATTTATGAAAATACACTCGACTAGAGTATTAACCAGAAAGATTTCAGAGTGTATTATTCACTACTTACTGGGAACAAAATTCAAAGTCAGATTTCAGTGCAAGGTCCTTCAAAGAACTTGCCTCCTTACATTTCTTAAATCCTTTTGCATTTTGTCTCCAGGATATGTAAAAAGATGAAATTACTGTTTCAGGATTTATCCTTCTCCAACATAAATTTTAACACTAAAAAAATACCATTGAACAAAACCACATTCTTAATTTTTCATATATCTTCCTAGATTTTTAAATACACTGAAACATCAAATTAACAATTTAAAAAAAAATATTTTAAATGCTTACATATTGCCTACATCAGAATTAGATAGCAGGACTTTTTAGACAGCAATATTCGTATATTTTAAAAAAATTAATTTGCTTCTTTTTATGTTTAAAACTCAATGGGAACGAACTCACTGAAGAGTTTCAAGTTCAGTGAAGTTATGCATACATCAATATTTTCATTAGTAACTTGAATGACGGAATAGAGAGAAAGTTACTAGCTGCAGACAGGATAAAGCAGTAATTAAATAACATTAAAAAAGCAGTTTGTAGATAAGAGTAATTATTTGCATACAGATATCAAGAAAACAGACAGTGAGAGAATTATTTGATAGAAGGAGGATCAGAAGCTGAATACAAGGAAATGTTTTTCTCTTATGAAACCTAGCAAACACCACAGTGGAAGCATTTTCTCTAAGCCCATGTGATGTCATGTAAGGAATCTGGAGAATTTCAATGCCCAGTTTTGGGTACCACAATCACTGAATTGTGGTACCCATCACTAGAAAAAATCAGACAATAACAGAAAGAATTAGATATGTAGAAGGGGAAAATGGTGAGGGAGCTTAAGTTGAGTGGCCTAGAGAAAAGACTGAAGAAAGAAGGCAAGGATTCAGAAGAGGTTGAACAGCACCTGAGGGTAAAGTTCATTGCAGGAATTGTTTAAGCAAAACAGTAGCAGTGGCAGAAAAGTACTGACATCACTTCCTTATGGAGACTGCAAAGGAGGTGGATGGGGCAGCTTGATCATAAATCAGACTATTGTCATACTGTCTGATGACAGTACAAGACAGGCTTTTCACAAAAACCCCTTCTAGCATTATTTGCTATGGCTTTCCTATTTGTCTTCAAGTTTTGAATAAGAAAGGACAATTATTGATATTTTTGTAAAACAGCTTATTTTATAAAAATACAACTATTCGTGCAACATAGTAACCATATGGACCAAGGAGAATAATTGCATATTGCTTCCATTTGCCACAAAATATGCCACAACACTGATTATTGTTTTAAATAAGAAACTATCACAGGCATTTTCAAGTTGCAATATGAAACAGTTAAAAATCTCATGTTTCATAATAAAGCCACAACTGTATTCTCCTTACTGCTAGAGGAAAGACCATCATCCTCCTTTACTCCCCTCCCCCCGCTGCCATTGTTTTCCTATTGCTTTGCACTCCTCAAGGAATAAATCCATCTTCCAGTAGCAAAACCATTAATGTGCTTTGCAACACTGCGCTTTTGAAAACAAAACAGCATAAAAATGAATAGCAAGATTTTTATTGGATTACTATATTAATTGTGCTATGAAAAAGAGATTATTTAGAAGAGCACAAAATTACAAGAAAATCCATTTACACTTTCCAAGTTCCTGTGCTTTCATTGTGAAGTTAAAGAAACAATATTAGATCTATGAAAAAAATTGTTTTAAATGTAGATGTATGTAGTAAGTGGATCCAGTGGGCTGCTACTGTATATATTAAAATGCAAATATGCAATTTTAGAATCTAATATTAGAACTGTGATAAATATAGAAGTTGTATAGAAATGCAGAAGGTTATTCTTCCTTCCTAATACAAGTAAACTCTCTGTGAGTGATTAGCTCTAAGTTAGTTACATTGCAAAGTTATATTTTTGTTGTATTTGTTTTGCTAAAAAACAAATCTGGGCAAAGAAAACATTTACATTATCTTTAAGGAATTAGAATCTTTCCTATCTTGCAGTGTTTTATAAAGAGTCACTGCCCTATAGACACTTCTGAGAAAACAGAGGCACTGAAAAATGAGTGGAACTATTCATGACAATCCATTGTGAGAGACAGGAATGGATCCAAATCTACTCACTTCCAGTTGATGTCCCCAGCCATTTAAAGCTGAGCATGTTTCTGTTATATCAACTGTAAAAGTGGAGAATGGGGAAAAATGAAAGCAGGTCAAAGACATAAAGAAAAAGAGTACCTTTTCTGTTATATCAAAGGTTGTATTTGTTCTAAGGACTGTTAGAATTTATAGATATATCTTAGATTGCTATCTTAACTGTATAGAAATACATAGTATCTGCATTAGAATATCTTAAATTATGCACAAAGAAATATTAAGCTACACTGCTATTATCTCTATTAAAATCTAAGTTCAGAAGCCACTACTGTTGTCTGGTAGCTAACTGGAAGATAGACATTTATATTTCTTAAACTATTAGTACTGGAATTTTTATTGTTTCTCTGCATGCAAAAGACTCATTAAGTCTACTGGAAAAATCAATATAGCTATTTATAATATGAGAGCTGTTATCTTGTGCTGTTCCATAAACAGCAATTAATTGTTACTGGGAGCCCTTGCTAGGCAAGGGAGGCAGATTATTCTGATTTTCTTTGGAGACTATACTTAATGATAATAAAAAGTTTTCAATAGATGCTTTATAACCATTCTCTATTGCTCCACGTTAGTATTCTAATAAACAGTTAAGTAAAATTTTTGACATATAAGTACCTGGACAATCACACAGGCAGGCTGAAAAGTTCAATGGAAAAGACTAACATGCTTATTATCCAATGCAAACAAGCAGGGCTGCTTGTTTTATTTGTCTTTACACTTTAGAGACCCAATTTTATAGTGAACTCAGAGATCTCCAACTATATACTACTAGTAGCTCATCTATTTCAAACTTAATGTGATTTTTCAGTTGTTACAAATCCACAAATCTCTTGTTCATGAAACCCAGGCCACAGGTATTCAGGAATCCTAAAAAAGAGCATGTAAAATAATCACATTTCACATTTTGCAACAAATTGAATGAATTTAAAGAATATATTTCACGTAAAGCACTTAAAGAAACATGCAATTAAGCTTATTGAAAATTATGAGCTATGTATTACTCAAGTAGGTACCTCGAAAAATAAAGGAAAAACCTCACATATTGCAGTAAGTATAATCTGGCAAAGGAAAGAAAATGTTTCAGTGGTAAGAGCATCAGTGAGAAGCAAAGAATCTACTTATACTGTTAATAACCTTAGTCTAGTAACCTGAATAACTTTAAATCTTGCCCCAATTCTCTTCAGTCCACCACCTCATAGTTACTGATAAGGAATTTAGGAAAAGCCCGAAAAGTAACACACAACTTTGTCAGCTCTATGTGCACATCATTCTTTTTTTCTCTATTGTCCTTTAAGCTCAACTCTGTGATCATCTATCAGATGTCCTTTTTATATGACTGACAGGAATTTCAGAAGTAGCACTGTAGCCTCCACCCATTTAAAAGAGTCTGACATGCAGATCCACTCTCTAGCTCATTGACAACTGGAATTTCCTTCTGGTAAGAGTACATTTCTGCATCTTGCTTTTGTGATAAAAATTGTATCATCAACACTTTCAGTAAGAGAGACTAATTCTGAAAGGCATTTCATTCTCATGATTTCATCTGGGCATTTCTAATAAACACTTAACACGGTGTTATTGAAATGCTCATATATTAATTTACACACCACAGAACTGCTAGCATGTTCTGTGAGTTTTATTATGCAGATGCCTTGTGCTTTGGTTTTGGCCCAGGGACTCCCTTGTTGGATCTCATGATGAGTTTTGAGCATAGAGAATAGATCTGGCTGTAAATCAAGACAGTTTCAGGATGTATATGTAGTTACAGACTTATGGGATACTGTGACACTTGCTTCCTTTGCATTTGTTTCTGCATTTAGTCTTTTTGACATCACATTTCAGTGTAGTGTTTACTCAGAGGGAGATGGCAGGTGACCAGAACGAATATAATGCTTGAAGTTACAAGAAATGAAAAAGTACACTTCAAAAAGCTCTAGGTGGAATTCATTTGCCCTCAGAGCTTTGAAAGTTTGAGAGACAGAATCCACACAGAGGTTAGAAACAGTGTATTATATCCAAGGCATAGGCCCATGGATAGAATTTAAGTTGTCACAGATATCATAGCTTTGCTACAGTAGCACAACTACACTAAAGATTTTGCCAGTACATACTCCATATACTAAGTATACCACTTATTTGGAGGACTGCAATTCTTCAGAATTCCTCTACACTCTGACTACAAATAAACAGAACCCAATGTAATAAATGAAGATAACTACACACGCAGAAAAACAATAGCTTTCACATTTTTCCTCAAAATCTATGCAACATTTCCCTGGAGATGGCTTAAAAGCCATTTCCAGAAACAGAGACATTATGATGCATACAGTAGATTTCTGCAAGTAGTAATGGTAATAAACACTATTTACAGATACTAGATTTTAATTTGCTGGCTGTTTAAACATAACTTGTGTAGCAGAATTAAAGAGCTTGTCAGAAAGAATTTCTGTTACATTTAGCATACAAGTCACATATGCTGCCTGAGAACTCGATTATTCCATGAGCCAATCAGTACTGAGCTTTCTTTTCTACATGTTAAATTGAATATTACTTATTGACACGTGGCCATCATTTACTACATTAACAATCTCAGAATCAGTGAAAATCACCAAATGTTGAAGGAGGAAAAGATAATTACCATCCAGCAATACGTGACTCTTCATGAGATCTACACCAGCTGACAGATTTAATCAATTTGGATATTAACAAGATTCTCCTTACCATGAAATTTTAATATGCGACAAGCTAAGATCATTTACAAAATTTTCTTCAGTTTTGTTTTAAAGACTTCTAAAAGTACTTGCAGAAAACTATTTGTTCTGTGTTTTCTATCAATTACATGGGCCAGTATTAACAGAATTAATATTGTTACCTTTAACTACCTGTTCACTACCACACTAAACTGAGACACTTTCTCTTGAGGAATACCACTAACTAGTCAAATACAGAAATCTAGGGCTGAAGGCAGCCTAAAATAGGTGGTTGTCCATCACTGATAAGAATTTTTTTAATAAACATCTTTAGAATATATGAGGCATTCCTTGTTAAACTAAATAAATGTCCATTAGCCAGTTTTGCTAAAGAATTAAACACAATCTCTGAGCATTAGCTGTTAGATACATTTACTTTTGCTGAAACATAGAACATGCTAAAACAAAGATGTCAGTCTACATGGGGGGAAGAGGAGGAACTTAAAACCCCAAAACTACTTTCAAACTCATTTAAACAAATTATTAAAGCAGATTGTCCAAGTCAGGGTTCAAACCCCTGAATATTTCTCCACTTTCACGTGATAATATAAAAACCACCAGACTCTGCCACTACTCCACTGTCTATATAATTAGTTTTTACATAAAATGCACATAGCAAAAAAAATTATATTTTTAAAAAAAAAAAGGTTTTAAAGATGCTAGAAAGTGAACACACTGTGAAGAGCCCAGAAAAAAAAACCAAACAAAACAAAACAAACAAACAAAAAAAACCAACAAAAAAAAACAAACAGAAAATAAGCTTTTCAACAGAAACTTTTATCAGAAAAATGAAGGAAACATTCTCTGGTAGGGGAGTTGGATTAGGTGATCTTTCAAACTCCCTTCCAACTCCTAACATCCTGTGAAACTACCTGGTCCTCCCATATTGCCACATGGAACCTTAGTGTGTGATCAATAATGAGAAATAAGGGAAGTAAATAGGGATAAAAAGATTAACTGTGAATGTGAAAACAAGTAGTCTGTGCACAGTATTACAGCTCAGAATGGTCCAAATAGGTATCTTTAACCAAAGAACAAAGAAGGATAATGTAAGCACCTTCCTGCTTATACTGACATTTGGGTAGCTTCTGGAGCTAGTAGCACAGATGCTGAGGCAGACAAGTGGATCCTTAGTGATAAGATAAATCTGAGTGCATTCTGTTAATTAATCTTTTTACAATAACTTTGTTCCATAGCAAAACTTTCCATTAAAGTACCTACTGCTATGATGAGGCTGGCTACACTGACAGCTGCCAATGCATTCCATTTCCATTAGGTCATTCTAAAAATTGAGGTGCTTCAAATTCTCTTGCAGCGTTTGGGGCCACCCGCAAAGTGATATGCTGTTTCTCCAATTCATTCATCTGAAGACATCATTTTAAGGGCTGATATGATGGAGTCTTTTGTCTCCACACACCCTCCAAGTTCTCACACATTAAGAAATGTTTTAAAAAGCAAAGTGTTGATAAATTGAATTCAAATATATGTTTATTATCCTAAACTTTGTATTTTGCAGTCACACAGAAAGCTAGCAATACACACCTACGTGCTCACAACAAAAGGTTTAGCATCCTTTAACGGACCCTAGAACAAGTTAACATTTGTCTGTGCATTTTATGCTTGCCACAACCAAACTGATCACATGCACTATGTCTAGAAAGCATTAAGAAGACTACTAGCAAACTATGGACAATTGGGTGTTTCTATCAAAGGTAGAAGACTTCACAAAGTCTTCAAAAATTCCCAAACCTCAGTACTCATCCAGGAACGACTCTTGGAAGCCTCTACACTCAATTATATCTTTATAACATACACATAACCCCAATATTTGGCACTAAAATGACAATAAATTTTTATGGATCAGCTGTGATTAACTTGTGGCTGCAATTAACTTTTCCATGTATTGAAGTCAGTAGCCCAGAACATAGCAAAAAAGTGTATCTAAGTATATCCTTGTGATTTAGAACAGGATGCAAAAAGCTGCCATTCTGGTTTGGAAATTCTAAAAGAAAATCATCATATAGCTGTGGTGGGTTTGCAATGTGGCTTCTTTAAGAAGCATCTATAAAGTTTCTTAAGGGTCTGACAAAACAAATACCAGCTGTGCTCCCAAGCCCAAACTCCACTGCTGACAAGGCTGGCTGGGCTGTTCAGTGCCGGTCACAGCACCTCTGGAAATCACATTTTAGAGAGAGAAAAAATGCAAACAGCCACATTTTGCCACCAGAGAAGGGAGTGAGAAGATGTAAGAAACTTCTCAGACACCAAGGTCGGGGTTGGGGGGTGGAGGGAAAGGCACTGCGAGAAGATTCCCTGGGGCCTGTGGAGAATACTATGGTGAAGCAGGACAGAGACCCCACTTGTAGCCCATGGAGAGGTACCTGGTCCAGGCAGGAGCCCACCATGGAGCAGGTGGAGGAACAGGGAAGTATCTGTGACCCACATTGTAGCAAGCCCCTGACAGCACCTGTAGCCTGCAGAGAGAGGCAAGAGGCAGAGAGAGAGATGCCCACGCCAGAGCAGGTTTGCTGGGATGGGGCTTGTGACTCTGTGGGGAACCAGGCTGGGTCCAGCAGTCTGAGACTGAGAGACATTTTACGAGTTTGTAGAAGTGACCCATGCTGGGGCAGTTGGTGAAGAGCTGAGGCCCCGTGGGAGAGGACTCACATGGAGAAGGTCGTGGAGGACTGTCTCCCGTGGGTGGGACTCCACGCTGGTGTAGGGAAATGGTGTGGGAAATCCTCCCCCCCCAAGAAGAAGAAGAACTCATGAGGAACTAACCGAAGACTGAAACCTCCATTTCCTATTTCCTATTTCAACCCCCCTTTCCCTCCCTGCCATCCCGGGGAAGAGAAACATCATGAATAAAGTGAAGTCTGCAAAGAAGGGAGAGGGTGGAGGGGTGGGAGGTTTAAGAGCTGTTTGTATTTCTCATCTGAATGTAGTTTCTCTGTGCATGTAGTGTAATAAATTAGAGTTTTCTTGCTTTTCTTCTGTGTTGAGTCTGTTTTGCCCGTGACACTGATCGTGAAATGATTTCTCCATGTCCTTATCTCGACTCCAAAGCCTCTCAATATGTATTTTCTCCCCTGTCCAGCTAAGAGGGGAGTGATAGAGAGGCTTTGGTAGGAGTCTGGCCTCCAGACAGAGTCAAACTACCACAATAGCCTCTAAGAATTGAAACTATATGTTTTGATAATAAAAAAAAATATTTGCACTCCATCACACAAAGGAAAAAAAAATAGAGAACCCTCTATGGTACAAGGTTTTGTAATTTTTCTATGATGAGTTTGTACTATTTAAAATAATAACTGCTTTGAGTGTTTCATCTTATCATACTGTTAAAGCTTTCAAACGACAGAGACAGAAGAATTTTGCAAACTGCATCCAACATTTCTATGCTATTCTATGAGACCTGACTATAAAGGCGGTTTATAGAAATGCTGACTGCAAACTAATTCAGATGTGGTCAAGGCTTTACATACAAAAGAAAAAATGTAAATGTTGTTAAAGCCAAAGCCACATCAGTGATTGCTATGTATGGTGCCATGGAGGACTGCCACATTATGATGTTAATTTCTGGCATCAGCAAGTCCTAATAATGGAGTGGAGAGTTACTTATCCTCTGAGTACAGAAAAAGAACAATTGGGAGCAACCTTGCATTTTTCACATATTTTTCACTGGGAAGTACCTAACAGCTTCCTTGCACTTTCACCAGTAACCCCCCTCCACCAAGATATGCACCACACACAGTGGCTACCTGCCATGGATAGGCTTTGTACGTTCCTTAAGGCGGCAACAATTTCATACTTTTGTGTGTATAGCAGTAGAACTGTGGTTCTGACCATGTTACTGTTTGGAGCCTCTCCTGAGTTTTCTGCAATAACGTGAGTACTTAATTGTGTAAAAATCTTGAGTGCTGAACATCCAGCATGGTTTGGTCAGCGGAGAGGAGAAAGAAGAAACAATTATCAAGGTTCCTGCAGTTGGTGATAATTTACTACATTTCATTGCTGACAAGACCCAGGCAGGTCCATGAACAATCTTCAGCCATAGATGTTTTAAGTTTCAGTGAGAAAAGTATAGGTCTTGGTTGAATTTNAAAAAAAAAATCAACTTGTGTTTCTGCAATCATTATTGGATTAAAGTTTAAATCCTGACTCTTTAAAAGGCTGCATATAAAGATCATCACCATATTACATTCAAACAGTACTTCTGATGCAACTAAAAGGGAGGCAGTCCTTAAGGGAAAACCAAATAGCTTTACTGATAAATAGCTCAGCAACAGTGAAAGAATCCTCTTGATTGCTGAAGGAACTCCTGAAAAACTCAATGCATAAACTTTAACAAACAACCTGTCTTGTCATCCAACAAGCAGCAGGTTTCACAGATTTGCTGCAGCCCAATGTCATCTGAACATTGTAGGCTGAAGGTTTTTAGAGTAATCTTGAATTGCTTCAGTGCACATTAAAACAGATAATCAAATTACTGATACTGAGAGGCACACGTAGAAGTGCACTGCCCAATATTTGAGACTGTTCCACAGCCAGTGTCAGGGGTGGGATTAGGTCACCCCCAAAGATGTGGAAAAGAAGGGTGTTTCTCTCTCTTGCCAATCAGCAAAAGAAGGAAGAGAGGAGAGCAGCCACAGATCAGTTTTGCCAGTGGCAATTTTGCAGCCCGTTGAGAAATCAGTTGGAATTTAAATAACACTTTTTCCTGAATTGGCCTGAACTATCTTCAGCACAACCTTTGGGCTAGCATCTCCTTGAAAGCCTCGAGGTGTTTTGTGTCTCTAAAGGCATCCCCAGTACTGATAAAGACTTTGAAATTCTTCGGTCTGCTGCTGGGCACATCTTAGCAATTGCAAATAATTATTCTAGACATAGATTCAAAACAAGCAATGAAATCCCAATTGTCCATGCATATTTGTCTAACCTGTCTTACTGAAGGACAAGCAAAATCTTAAGAGACAGGACAAAATTCCTTCAGCAGTTTCCTCTAATACTCTTCATAGAAAGAAGTGACTTGAGGGTCCTACACACAAATGTGTGGCCCTAAAGTCAAGTGTGCCTACATAACATTACCCTTGTCTGTTGCTTAAAAAGCCTGAATCCACATGACTTAAAGTCAGGCTGAAATTATAGGAAAAAATCGGTGAAAAAAATCAACAGCTCTAAAATGAAAGAATTCACCTCTAAACAAATGTTTTTACTGATAAAGGTCTATTCAGAAAATCCTGACTCTACAGAACGTCTTATTATTCCCCTCAAATAAGGTCGTGTTTTTTACATTAATCTCAACTAGATGGATGCAATTTTTAGGTGAAATAAATAGCTGACAGACTACCAAACTCAATTAGGATAATTCAATGGTTTCTGAAGATTTGGATTTATTTATGCATACCTGGACTTTAAGTTGCTAACATCGAACTCTGTAAGTAGAACTATCCTTGATCAAGAGTGTCAGAGGAGAAAAAAAGCGTCATAGGAGAAAAAAAGCATCTAAGAACTCCATTAGTTCTTAATCTAATAGATATTAGATCTATTAACTTTTTACTTTAATAGTTAGTTTAATATCCCTTAAAATACTTACTTTAGAATTACACAGCCTGTACCAGTAGGAGGAGCCGTCCAAAACACTTGAATGCGTGTTCTCCTCCGAGGTGTGCTCTCAGTAACAGCAACAGGACAATTACTCATGAACTGTGTTTCTTCTTCATCTATGATCTATGAAAACATAAAAAGAACATGAAAAGACAAGGACATGCATAGCCAATTTCTCTCAAATATGTATCATCAGCTTGTGTTTTCCTTCAGTGAGATTATTTATAATACCCTTTGCTTAACTAAACATTGATTTGGTAAATTTATCTATGACATGCAGATCACTCACTGAAATGAAAACAGAAAATAGAGACAGAAGAGTAATTCAGTTCTAGGGGAGCAGAAGTTAGTCCTTTCTGAGGAAGGCTACAAATAACCGTTTTTGTAGGTCCTGATTACTGGAGCTTCCTGTAAATGTTAATGATCTGGAAATAATAAAAGATGCATGACTTCAATTTATTATTTTTTTTTAATACTATGGCAACTGGTAGGACAGCTGGAACATGCTAGAGAAGAAGGGTTTTCAGTTTGGGGGTGTTTCCTTTACAAACTAGCCTTTCATTAAACACTATTGTTCTTAACATTCAAAAGAATTTCCAGGTCAAAAAAGGTAACATGAATCATAGTAATCTATAATTCAGATGCCACTATTTAGTCTAATCTGCATTCATTTTTTGGGGTTTTTTTTTTTGTTGTTTTGGTTTGGTTTTTTATTAACTGATATGTAACAGAGCTTTAAGTGGTATAAATCACGCAAAATCAGAAAGGCTGATTTGGAACGGGTGGTGTTCTAAGGATTTTACTCAAAGGTGTCTGTGACAAAATAGCTTTCTCACTACATATGTACTTCATGGATTGTACTTGAAGCCTTCTGTTCATTGGATCTCAAAGAAGATTCATCAGAAGCTGACAATTTTTATTTAGAAACAGGCAATGCTGTGATATTGCAAAATTTCTCTGCAAAATTACTCAGTGGTCCAGTTTCATTTGGTGAACCCACAATTCACGCTACATTGGGTCAAGATTCAGGCAATGAATTACAAACTACCATTTTGAGAAAGATGCAGAATTTAACAGTTTATTGTGAATCAACCCTGAATGAGCTCTTTCTTTTAAAAGATTAAAACAAAAGCTTCTGGCAGTAAACACAACTTTAAACAAAACTTTTGACAAAAAGAAAAGATTACATTCGGAAAAAGTGACAATATTTGTAGTCTGACCAGATCTGCTTAGTGAGCAGGCATCCATCCACACTGTCTCCCACAATGCTACTGCCAGCTTTCCCAAATATTTGTAGCTGAGCCAACAAACATTTCTCGTTTTCCAAGGCAGAATGAAGGGGCACTGGCCCAGAGGAGCGCTGAGAAGCTCTATTTAGCTGGTCAATAGGGTAATGGTTAATGAGTTTTAAATCTAAAGCCATTAATATTCTTCAACTTTTTTAACGCTTCATAGAATCTGTGTAACTAAACACAATGTGTACAGCTACTACTTTGCTAGATTTTAATTAAAGTGAAGCATTGGAAAGCATGGTATCAAGTGTCAGGCTTAAACTGGCACTGCATGCTTTCTACTTCCACTTGATACAATTTAATGTGCTTAACTCAAGCATCAAAAAATCTCTATTCTGCAATTCTGTCTTGGCCATCAGCTCTATTTATTCTGTCTGTCTTGGTTCTGGAACAGTAAAATAAAACTAAAAAAAGTGTTTACTTGTCTGTCTGAAACGTCTCAATTATTGAGGACCACATCAACTGACTTTTTATCCATATCTCGCAGTAATTCATTCCCAATTAAAAACCAATTTTAGTGGAAGCTTTGAGTGAATAATTTCAGTGGGTAATTTTATACCATCTCTTCTAAAATAAAATACCACCATACATAAAAGCAAAATAATTCCCATTGGAAGGGCTCTCAGGCAGGCATCTAAAAGTTCTTTCAAAGGACAGCTTTTCTAGAAAAATGTACAAGTTACACTAGCTCTGTATTCTCTTGTCAGATGCAAACTGCTGCTGTAGCATCATAACACACATTCTTGGATAAAAGCTTCAAAAATATGTTCAGGTCAAGACAGATTAAGTAATTACATGTAAGTGTAAATACTTTACAACTGACCAGATAAAAGCTATTCAATAGCGATCAAGGAACCTTTCACACATTTTGATTTTTCTGAATCTTTTCAAGCTGCTGTCTGACACACACCTTATAAAAATGTTTCTTGAGAAATCCAACTGAAACAAACCCAAGTTCTCAAGGTATAGAGTTGCTAGTTTCAGCTAACAAGAATTAGCTGCTTTCAAATCCCTAAATATCATCCCTTCAGCAGTCATCACTGTAGACCCACCTATAAAGCACTTGCATATCAAGTAAATTCCTGTCTCCTTGTGAGTCAATACTGCTTTTTCCCCCAACAGTGAATGGTATTAACGGTAATAAACACCAAAACCAAGTCCAACAGCTAATATTTAAGGAAGGAGTTGTGAACAGACATGAGTAGTTCATATTACTGTCAAATTTCTAGCTACTGCAAAACCAAAACCTGTAACCATTGTTTCAGCTCCAGATAGTCATTAGGTTGGAGCACATCCATGCCCTTTTCCAGGAGCAACAAATGAACCCAGAAATGCAGACATATTTTATATTTTCATAGCCTACCCAATTCCTGCAACATAGGCAAGTTATTAATTTCCTCAAGGAATACAGATACCTATATTGAAATGTATTGGAAGTTCTGGTTGCATTTCAGAACCTAATCCTGGAAGAACAGGAAGTGGTTGAAACTCAAGGCTACATCAAAATTTCCCTCATCACTAAACATCAAAGCAAGAATACTTATGCAACAAGTGCCTGTTGTTACCAGGGGAACCTGAAGGTAAAAGAACAAGGTCCTCTTAAAAAAAAAAAGTTCACAGAAAGAAAAATTAGAAGCTTTCTTAATGAAGATTCCTAATTTTGACAGAATATTGTAAAGAGCTCCTAAGATAGTTAGAAAAGCTAAAATGTCTGTTGATCTGAAAGGGTTAAATTTATTTTATGATGTAACACTAGGGAGAATTACACAGATTCTAGGACCTCAGATAACATACCTCAAATATATTTGTTAAAAAGAGGGGGGGAGGAGGAGGCGGATGGGAGTGGTGTCCATATCCATGGACTTTTGATTCTCCATAAAAAGTTCTTGGGGACAAAAAGAAAGGGTTCACTACTTATAAGACATTATTACAAATGACATAATATTTTAGGGTGGTGGATGATATTATTGCACTCACACATAACACAGAAGAAAGCAACAGTATCCTAGCCAAAAAAAACAAACAAAAAAAAAAAAAAAGGATGATGTGCAATCTCTTAAAAATAATACAATCCTGATTTTTCTTCTGGAATCAAGTCAGTCCACATAGACATGAAGGAGCTAATTGGCAGGAAATGGCATGCAGATTAAAATGCAGCATTTGCAAAATTTTAGCTTCTAAACCCAAGGTTATCTGTAATGGGAAGCTTTACATTTCCAGAAATGGGCCAGCAATTTAACTGCACATTAGACAAAAAACCCCAAAACTAAAATAAATACTTGGCTGAAGAATCTGGCATCTCAGAGTGAGGATCTCTGTGTGACTAATTCTCTTGAATCCACAAAGAAAATGACATTAAGTCTTAATGTTCTATTTAGTTTATGGTACTTTTTTTCCCCCATTACGATCGTAGTATTATTGGACCAACTTATTCCTTCAGGGAAACCTGTGTAAATCCTGAACAAGACTTTTAGAGTTAACACGGATTTGAATGAACATTATAATAAGTACAATTTGGCTGAACTTGGATAAATCTACAAATGTAGAAGTGTGGATATTAAATGGGAGAATTTACCAGCTCCAGGCTCAGTCTTGCATTCTTTGCATATTCCAAACATTGACAACACTGAGGGCGAATTTGTGTGTTCCTGAAAAGCAGGACTGGACTGCTTAGTTGTTTTAAGTTACATAAAACCTCTACTGGCTTGTGTCCACTGCATTGTCCACACTGGCTAGTGTCTTCAACAACGTTTCTTGTTCTGTGGAGATATCACTTACCACCCACTAAAACAGCTGTATTCTACTAGACCAATCAGGTTTAAGAAACAAAAACAAACAAACAACCCAAAACCACACCACAAATAAAATTCACAAGATAAGCACTGTTGTAGACACTTCTTTGGAAAAACTAGTATGTAATAGAGTCTGTCTTCCAGAATGTTGCAAAACTATATTCTCCTTGAGGAAAATTTCCCATTGTGAAAAGAACATTAGGTCTACAATAACGGTAATAATATTTGTCCTTTAGAACTAATCTAAAGCAGAGCTTATGAATGAATGAAAAAGCTAATGATGTACAAAGTCAGTTTTAAAAAAACCCTACCTCAGTGACTTGCTTCACCTACCCAATTTCTTTAACTAAAAGGCACAGCATTTCCTTTACAATCTATGCTTAGAATCAGAATTGGTATGTTTTATAAAGTGTCAGTCATCAGCCTTGATGATTCAAATCCTCACAGCACCCCCAAGCACTGCTTTAGCACTGCACCAGAGGAGTGGAGTTGTTGGTAACTAGGCACACCTTGGAGCGCTGGGGGAAAGCATGTAAATCTACCAAAAAGTAGATTATCACTATTTTCTGACAACTTTTAGAACAAACTTTATGTAGATACCTTACAATGTGTAATTGGAAATCAAATTTAGTTCTGCAGTCTCTATCTGAGCATAGACTTTATCAAGTAAAGATATATTATATTTGATGATCTAATGGAAAATTTTGTGAAAACAGTATAGTACGAAAGTCACATGCCTGTCCACCTACTCGCCTCTATGTGTCCACCTACCTGCTCATTTTTCATCCCAGACACAAGGCCATTAGGATCATAGTAGGGGAAGAGGAAGAAAGGACCCTTCTAGTTCTACAAAGAAATATGATGCCAGACAGTCAGATCAAGTCTTTGATGTATAGAGCAAAAGGAGATGAAAAATTAAAAGATTTATAAATCATCTTCCAAGAAATGGGAAAAAAAAGCCAACAACAAAACCCACAAAAACCACAATCCCCAAGCATTTGTGTGTGCAAAGTTCTAAGGAAATGTATTGGAATCTTGTCCAGCTGCCTTGCTCTTCCTTAAAACAATATGTTTGGCATGATCATTGGGGAAAAAAGGCTGTGTTGGATAATCAAAAGGTAAACCAAACTACTGGGAGAATTCTGTATGAGTCTATTATGCATGGAAGCTTCTCAAAAAGGTTTGCTAACAGGTATCTTATCATCACATTATAAATACCACATGTTGCTCTTCAGTCTAAGCAAAACTAAGAGCTATTTACACCTACCACAGGGCAGTAGGATCTACTCTAAGGTGCAACTCAAAAGGAGGAAGAAAGTAGTTCAGTTTTACAAGAACCTAAAGTGAATTAAATAACTACACTGTCAGCTTTTACACTGCACCACCTTCTCTGCCTGAGAGACTGTCTACAGAAAGCTTGAAAGTACATCAATTTCTTCTTTACTTAACCCAATACATTTGAAAAGACGTATAATAACTGAGACAAGTAAAAATAACTACAGCATTCAGTAAATCTAAAATGTTGCATTATGTGTTTTTTCTTGAGTTGCTTAATGTTGCAACATGTTAATCACAAGGTGTTCTGAATTGAGTTTTCATTTAAGCAGTCACTAAGAGGGGACATGAGGTCCAAAGTTTAATCTCTGTTTCATATGAATTATTCTCCTTGACTGTGACTTTAACATTACTGTGAAAACAGTTTTCATTACTATTTCATTATTTCATTACATTTTTATTACTAGTGATTTTGACAGGTAATCTGGCTTTTCCCAGATAATGTATTACTTTTATAACATCTAACCAAAAAGGTCTATTAGGCATGTAAACCTATCATTATTCTCATAGCTGTACATCTCATTGGGTTCCATCTATAGCTTTCTTTAGGAAGTAACTATTTTGACTAAAAGAACTCAATGTTTTAAAGGCTGTTAGTAAATACTAAATTCTACCAGGGAAAGGGCAAAATCTTTTTAAATTCTATCACCTTATGAAATATCTTCAAAGGTTCTAGTTTCATATGCATCCATGTTGTGGTGTAACCCAGCAGGCAGCTAAATCAACCACATGACTGTTCACTCACTCCTTTGAAAGAAAGAAAAAAAAAACCCAACTTGTGGATTAACATCAAGAAAGTTTAATAGGACACAAAAAAGGAGAACTATAGTAATAATAATGACAAAAGAATATACAAAGTAAGTGATGCACAGCATAATTGCTCACCACCTGAAATCAATGCTCCACTAGTCCCAGCTCCCCCCTCAGTTATATACTGAGAATGACATCACATAGTATAGATTATCCCTTTGGGTCAACTGTCCTGGCTGTGTCCACTCCCAGTTTCTCAGGTGAGGAAGGGAGAAGCTGGAAAGTCTTTGGCTGCTTGGCAACAACTAAAAATAACAGTGTGTTATCAACATTATTCTCATCCTAAATCAAAAAACACAGCTCTCTACCAGCTACTAGAAAGAAAATTAACTCTATCTCAGTGAAACGACATTATCCAACTATCCTTTTCAGAAAGGGGAAATTGTTTTGAAGACTGAATTTGCTTGTCACACCTTGGCATGTAAAGATTCGAAGTGCATCAGTTGACTCTTGCCAATAGAGTGCCTGGCATAAGCATTAGTGCATACAAATTAGTTGCATCACCAGAGTAAATTCTGTAAAGGAACTTCTTGTGACATTTTGTACAAAAGCAGTGAGTCACTCTGTGCCTTGCATGATAAATGGCTTAATTTTATTCTTCATGCTTTGTGTTCAGTCTACACAGCCCCTTTTACAACATTTGAAGTGATGTATGAGGATTCTGGGCAAGATTTTTTTAGTTTAAAAGAAACAAGAGCTTTGGCTCTCCTCAATGTATAATTTAATTGAGTTAAAACTAAACATAAAGTAAATTTACCAAGGTCAGACTCCATACTTTACATTTCAAACACATTAACTTGCGTGCTGGGTTCCTTTTCCATTACATTCAGCTAAAAGACTGAATTTGCTTTTCAATGAAATCACAGGGTTTGTTTATGGTCTAAATATAGTTTACATTTACAAGCATGAAACAAGGTAAATTTTATGAGCACTTAACCAAACAAAAATGAAGAAACATTATTTCAAAACTGTTCCAAGGATTAGGAAACAGAACTGTCTTACTGCATCTCTAAAACAGAATAATAACCAATGAGGATGATGGGGACACCGAGCAAGGCTATGACGTGGCAATCCTTTGCTGGTCCCCCAGGAACAGTCAGCATTAATCACAGCAGTCATCTAGCTGCAATTTCTTTCACCTGAGACAAAGCCAACCCAAACCAGCAGCTGTAGAAAATCAAATCCAATATTAACACCCAAAAACTTAAGAAAAGGAGCCCAACTACTTAGGCTTCTTCCTGGTTCTACTGGATTTCTTGTTTCTCTCCTCATAACTGGAAAATCAGAATGCAAACATTTCTTCCAAGATAACAAAACTAACATATTCATCTCAGATAAAACTTCAAAGATACATGTGGGATTTACTGGGCAATACTTTCACAGAGAGATTATTTATATTCAGTGCTATGTTGTCAAACTATTTCAGCATGAACATTATTTCTTTTGGCAAAAAAAAAAACAAACTACGATTTCAATCTGATAAGAAATTTTCACAGAGGAAAAAAATGACTTTTGGTAGGTGGTGTCTCAAGTGCTTTCAGCCTGGGAGAAATGTTGCTATCTGAAGGGAGTGTTATATAAAAATCAACCTCACAATCAAGGATTTTTAGATAACAATCAACTGAAGGCAGAAAAAATTAAGGATTTAGTGTATTTTCCAACCTTAATGATTCTGTTTCTTGTGCAGTCACTACAGTTAGGGCCTTTCATTTATGCTTAAAATACATTTCATTGGAAAGAGAAAAAACTCTCACTTTATATATTTCCTTCCATTTTATCTAGTTATACATAATACAAGTAGTTACCACATATTTAAGAGAGCATTTTAATCTGATTTTCTAGATGGATAAAAAGCATTGAAAGGTTGTGAAAATTAAATAAATGTTTTCAACCCTCATAAAAGAAAAAGTTATATAAAATAAGGCAATGTGGAACAACACTTGTCTGGAAGTGAGACACGACTTATTGCTGAGCAACCTCAAATGGCTTTAGTGTAGCCTGTTTCTCATTTGTGAAGTAGGGATACAGATAACGAGCTCCTTTTTCAAAACAATATATTAAAAGCTCTTTAAAAACATATGTATTATTTTTAATGGCTTGTTATACCTCAAATTGGTCTTAGACTTCACAACCAGGAGTTCTTTGAGAGGAAATTAAATATGAGATGTCAGATCTTCACCCTGTTCTGTGATGTGCCAGTAGTACAAGTTAGCTGGAAAAGTGGCTTAGACAATTAACCAGGCACTGAATTCAGGAAAATCCATGGAAGCCATAAAAGTTAGGCTGGCTTCCTATGTACCAGCCCTTTGTCTCACTCTTGTAAAAAGAACATGCAAATTCTATCAGAGATTTCCCAGCTTGGAGCATTGGTGCCCACAGATCCCGGGAAGCAGAACAAAATCAAAGGTAGCAGAGCTCCCATTTAACAACTGCACCTTGTAGACAAGAGTGCTTTTTCAGCATATCAGTGGATCGCAGAACAATTAATTTAAAATGGAAAATTAAATATTACTAAAAATAAGAATATTTCTTTGGAAAAAAGGAAATGTTTATATTTCCATTTGCCTGCATGCTGGGATTTGTTATCATGCAAAAGCTAAGAGACATTCTAGCAAAGCATGTTCTGGGATCAGCTCTGAACTCCTGAAACAGAAGATGCAGATTCATATATCCATTCTGAATCAGGCAGTTCACTGTCAGTGTGAGCTTTTACAAAGTGAGTAACCTTTAGCCAGACTCATTTCTGATCCATTCTACATTCACATATATACCCACTGAACCACAAGGAAGAGCTGGCTTGACAGCCAGGCAATGAAAGCACTGACTTATCTTTAAATCGCTGCTCGGTTTATTTTGATGGCTTTCCCTCCACATTGCAAAGACAGTCTCTTTTGTGCTGGCCTGTTGAAGTGTTTTAATAGTTCTACAAAGCAGACTGATCCAAGAGGAAGAGACCGAAGGAAATCTATCCTGACATAGACTGTTGCTGTATGGAGGAGCACCCTAGTGCTGCAAGACTTCCTGGGTACAACCCCTATAACTCAAGACACCATGAACCTTCTCTTCATCCAGATTAAAAACCTTTTATCACTTCTGATGGACCTTTTCTGACTGGAAAGTATGCCTGGATAAAAGGTTTCCATAAAAAAAAAAAAAGGTGAAAATTTATATTATTCTATTGAAAGGGTCACCATTCTGGTGTTGCTTTCGATATAGACAAGAGACAAATGGTTCCCCAAAGTATTGTGTGTCCCTTCCAGTGAACCTAGTCCAGGACTGAGATCACATCAGCTACAAGAGAGCTAACCTAGAACTTTTTTGAATTTTAAATTAAAAGCAAGTAGTAAAACTCTTTCTGTATCCATTTATGACACGCATAAATAAAAGCCTTTGTCTGAAAAGGGACAAAACAGACCTCTGAGCTTCCTTCCCAGACTTGACCTCATGTGACATCTTGAACTAGGAGTCATCAATAGTCTTGTATAATATGTCTTTAACGATAGTTTACATTTAAGTCAGCATGAGCCCTTTGGTCATGTACTGCAGCTTTTATATATACACATATGTGTATATATACACACATGGTGCTGCATCTGGCAGCACCAAAAATTCACAAACAACTTCTAGTGAATACAAAAATTAATTCCTGATGGGCACCCTGGGATACTCATTCATGTAGATGTCTGTACACATGAACCAAACTCTAATAATACATTAAAAATAATATTTTTCCCAACCCAAATAGTAAATTCAGATGACTTCTGACTCATCACAAAACAAAGATTTATTAATAGGCACCTAAACCAACTTCAAGGTCTTCTGCTAATACTGCAGTTCAAATTCATTCACAAGTCAGACGCCAGAGTCCACAGTACCTCTATGGTGTCGGAGTGCAGGAATGAATCCAGGATAAAGTAGAATTATGTTTATGGACATGATTGCAGAAAACTGAAGGACTACTTGATTGCTGAGAGTATTTTTTCCCCTCAATTTTTACTATATGCAAATGAAAAGCTTGTCTGCACATTCTTAATTGTCAAAACTGTATGAAACTTTTTATGCTTACATTTCTGAAACTGTCTTTAGCCTGCCTGAGCCTATGCATCTGTTAACGCAGGTAACTGTACGTAAAAATACCATTTATCAACACTTGAAAAGATGTTCTTTCACTGCAACAGATACTTCGTTACAAAGTACCTCTAGTCACTATTCAAGTCCACTCAATATCATATTTTAATTTCAGTAGTCCAGAAATACTGTTCACCACAAAAAGAAGCCTTAAGCACTCAAGCAGTTGAGAAATGTAAATAACAAAAAAAACCTCAGACATTCTACATGGCTAATGAAATAATACCTGAAAGAGAAAGTATTATCTAGTGCTAAATCCACCATTTCTATCAGCAATTTTAGAAAGCTTAAATAAAAGCAGTCAAGAAAATCTGACCTTTATATCAGAACAAACCACATGGACTAGGTTGGAGTCATTACCTACTAATTACCGCATTTCAGTAGTTTGGTGAAGTTGGACTTAAACTGTTGAGATGCAGCTCTTCCCTTTGAAATTAATTACATTATTATCTTTTGATAAGATTATCATTCTTCATATACTGTTGCCTCAATTTTATGTTACCATTATCTTCAGCACCGTAACATGCAACATAGGTGCCAGATAAATATTTGCTGTGGACTCCCACAGAAGACATGGACCTTATCTTCTGCTCACATGCATGTCTCATTTACGTTTCTGTGGCAAGAACTCCAGGTTCCTTGTCAATTCAATTTAAGACTCAGGAACTACCATTTTTAATTCAGGTATCAGTGGATCAAAGGAAAAGGAGTGTTAAATTTGAGGAGAAACAAAACATCAGATAAGGAAGAAATTTTCTAGTGGCTAGTTAACATCTATAGCTCTGACTGAAGCCACCTCCCTATGTGTCAAGTTCTCCCTGGTAGTGAAGATAACAGTCTGCCTTCCTCCTTAACCTTTCTCTCTCTCTCTCATAATTATTAGTGTATTTGTCAGCCAGAGGAACCCTCTCTAACTACAACTGTGTGGAGTACAAACTGCAAGTTAGGTTTAAATCTAGATGGGGCTTCCTTACGAATAACATTATTAGAGATGTGCTTTTCTAAAATACAACATTTGATAATGAAGTACAACAGAAATGCCTCTTCTGCTACTAAGCACACCAGAATTGATGAAAGTCATTTGAAATAAATTGTGAGTTTTCACATTTTACTGGATCAGCATTTCTCAGTTCTTTAGTTTGTTCAGGGTTTGCCTTTAATCCTTCATATTAAAAGATATTACACTATTCAGCATTATGAATACACTGCAAAAAATAGCTACCTCAATTGCAGCTCTTCATTTAAATTAAGAAGGGATTTAAGGATTACAAAAAATACGTATTTTTAATAGCATTATTGTTCTGCTTGGTGTTGGAGCTTTGAAATATCAGCAGCTCCGGCATATGTGCTATTCGCGTTCCTCATGAATGTCGCAATGCCAAAATATAAATCCCAACCTAGTTCAACCAGATTACACACAAATTCCTGTAACCTTTAGATTATGTTCTGTACACAGTCATCTATTTCAGGGAGACTTAATCCAGTGCTAAAACACATTTAGAACAAAAACTGGTGAGCTACAATGACAGGCTTTTATGCAGATAAATTTAAGAAGGCATTTACCTCCTTAAAAGAGCTCTCAAATCTTATTCTTAACAAGTTGCATCAAGAATACTGTTGGCACAGAACAACTTTGGAAAATCAGAAAGGGTTTGTGGCAGCACTGACAGCAGCTGTGAGTAGTTGCAAAGAAACCCCATTCACAGTGTGTACATCAGTGTGTGCCTGCACATTATGCAAAGTCCAGAGATAATCCAGACTATGGGTCCTCCTACTTTTGATGTGCTGATGAACTGCTAATGCACAGATTCTCAAACTCTTTCAACACTAAGAGGGCATCACAGTTTACACAGTTTATTCATGAATAATTTCCCTGCCTGCCTCTCTGTCCAAGGTTTTCTGTGAAACCTAATTTCACATCACGGAGAATATCTTTCCAATAAAATAAACCAACTTGCTCAGAGTTTCAAGAAAATAAAAAAAGCTATGCTTTTACTCTTCTAGTATGTGAGGATTCTGCTTCAGAAAGACACTGCAGCCATTCAACAAAGAAAACGTGGTTTGGCTAAAAGGAGAGTTTGTTGGCAGGCTTCAGAGTTCTGAGAGTTTGGTAGGGCTCTCTTCAAACACTGACTGAGGTTCAAGTGGGTCAAGTGCCGTGACTAAACCAAAACTTCATAACACTAATTATTAAAACTGCATCTGTATTAAAACATAGGTTGGACACTTATTCTGAACAGTCTTGCACAAAACTTTCATTAGGGGAACAAAACAATGACATGAGTATCAGGAAAGAGAAGTAATTTAAAGCCTCAAGAGATGGGGGATGAAAGGGGAGGTGATTTTGTGGTCTTTTTTTGTTGTTGTTTTTAGGGCTTGTTTTGTGGATGTTTTTTTCGCCCAAAAGTCTCGATATTCCCTTGAATATAGCAATATGTTTCATCTTGTTCTAAGACATCTGCTGAGAATCTTCTGAAAGGAAATAAACATGCAGAAAGGAATCCTTAAAAAAAAAAGTAACAATTTTGGTAAAGGCTTATAATAAAATTCTTCACAGCTCTGTAAACTGAAGCACTCTAAAGAATGAAATTTAATGGAAATGAAAGTGAGCAAACTACTTGTGGATTAACACTGGACTAATTGTAGATTAACAAGGACTAACAACCTTGGCCAGGTTTAAAACAAAGTAGATTACATATATAGAGGTATCCCGCTTTCCTATTAATTGCAAACAGGGTTATCTTGGCATGACAATCAGAAGCATGCATGCCTCAGTGAAGAAGTTTCCTCCTAATGCAGCAGGCTGAAGTTTTATGATTAGAGAAATAAGGCTAATGGTAGCATCTTCACATGCAGACAACCCTATTTAATTTTTAAAGTAAAGCTACGAAACATTTGTAAAATGTAAAGGCCTAAGTCCTTACTCCCACCCCTCATATTAGTACAGTAGCTCTTCATGAGCCTCAGTGGATAAAGTGATCCCGTTTTGCTTCAAGTGACATAAAAAAAGGTTGCTAATGTTGCACTTCTGCATTAATGCATAGACCATGAATTTTTTTTCCATGTGACACACAACACTGTTTAAACCAAATTATGAGATGCAGTGTTTTTATTAATCTGCCTCTGAAGTATTTGTACATTCTAAGTGTATTTCTGAGAAAAAAACACATAAGCCACAGCCAACTTCTGAAGGACAGAAACAAAGACCAATGTGTGTGCATGAAACCAGGTCCTGCCCAGACTGTTCCAGAGAGGAGGCCAGACACTTGCATACTGTGCCACAACCACTGCAACTGCTTCCAATGCCCATGGCTGACACCTCTGTCCTGATCTGAGGTATCAGGAGCGATAAGGAGTCTGAGGATGACAGTGAGGCATGACCTGCCTACATCTCTCTCCTTGATGCTGCCAAACTGCATGAAAATAAAAATCTAAGGTTTACCCCACTATGAAAGAGCTCAAGCTCCAAACAGATTTCAGAGCAATCCTATATATATATATATATATATCTCTCCATAAGACTGTCTCATCTCCTGATGGTGTGGCATGTTTTGTTTTGAAATGTAAGCTGTCTTTATGCATGTCAACTTTATGATATAAAAAGATTTTTCCAATTAAAAATCTGTACTCCCACCTCACCGTACATGCAGATGACAATAAAATACGATACCTTTAGAAAAAGCACAAACTTATGTCAGTCTCAAAAGGATGGAATTATAATGAATATGTATTTCAAGACTACAAAGATCTTTAATTTGAAATTTCTTTCGGGTGGGTAGAAAATGCAAGATACGCAGTCATAGACCAAGAGGAATGCAAGTACATTTTATTGGGGAAGCAAACCCCAGCTTTTTGTGATATTCAGTAAGAAACAAGTAAATTCATTTCCAAAGCAATATGACACATAAGAAAGCAAAATTTAAAATTTCAAATCTGTAGCATCATCAATCTTAGCAATATGCCATCACTGCTAAACAAGCGAAGGCATATGGAATCAAGAACATGAAGAATGGAGTGTATTATAACGTGAATTAAATGAGCAAAAACTATATTTATGTTGACTTTTTTTCCAATGCTTTCCTTCATGTACTTATCAAACCCACTTCAAATTCAAGAAATTTAAGAAAAGCCCCCCCAATCCATAATTTCAAAAGTACATGTACATTTAAAAATAAAAATTCTTATTAACTTGGTAGTATTTCTTCCTATACCAAAATTTAGGCTTTAGAACTTTTACCACTGCTATGTACTAAGTAGCAGGAAAAATGGGGGGGAGGGGGTTACATAATTTCCAGTTTCAAAATATGATTCTGTCCAAATATCTTTTCTTCTGAAAATATGCCATTTTGACTTTTTTTTTTTCAATTGGGGAAAAAAAATTTCCATTCTGTAGAATCCATTCTGAAATTAAATATTTTGATTTTTCACCACCCCAAGTATCATTGCTTATGCTTTGTTTAATATTTATATTGCATTGTTTACAATAGATAAGTAATAGTATAGTTCAGTTTTAGCTGCATATAAAGTGCTTATGACCTTTCTATTGGAAATTTCTAAGTGATTTGTTTAATTAGTTATTGTTGTAGCATATTTTGACAGGAAAACAATCTCATGTCAATCAGTTCCTTTTATCTTGTTTGAAGACTCCTCTATAGCCCTTCTCACACCTAGTCCTAACTGGGGAGGATAATTAGTCCTTCTGTATTGTTTGGGTATGCCTTTCAAAGTAAAAACAGAAGGAAACAACATTAATTACAAAGCAGGCAGAATTGCCTACACTTTCTTCTGCTGATCAAAACCATCTTCAATACACTCACTGTGTTATTGCTCATGTGCCACTGGTAGCACACATATCACAAAATATATATCTTCCAGTACCTCAAGGGGGCCTACAAGAAAGATGGGGAGAGGGTCTTCAGTAGGGCCTATTGTGAAAGGACAAGGGGTAATGGTTTCAAAATAGAGGGAGGGAGATTTAGATTGGATATTAGAAAGAAGTTCTTCACTGTAAAGAGTGGTGGAGCACTGGAATAGGTTGCCCAGAGAGGTGGTGGATGCCCCATCCCTGGAGACGTTCAAGGCCATGTTGGATGAGGCCCTGAGCAACCTGATCTAGTTGGGGGTGTCCCTGCTTCTTGCAGAGGGGTTGGACTAGATGACCTCTGGGAGTCCCTTCCAACTCTAGCCATTCTATGATTGTATGATTCTATATACATACACCTTCTGTTTATCTGAAGGTTGGTGTTATGCATGATTCTAAGAAATCTTGAAAAGTGTATTCTTTGCATTCAGTTCTCACACTGTCTTGGTCATTCAAATATGAAGAGACAGCAATAATATGAAGCAAAAGGCAGCAGCAAAGGTCTTATGAAGAAAGCATGAAACATTCACTTTCCTTTTGGCAATCCGTTTCTTTCCACAGAATAAAAGGGAGGTCGACTTTGCACTGCACTTCTAAGAGACACCTAAAAAGACTGAAAAAACTAGGTCCCAAACAGCAAAATGTCACTTGTATGTGCTCTTTTCATGCTCTTCAAAGAGACAGAGATTCATATACTGTATGGAAATGGACACAGAAGAACAATAACTCTACAGAGGGTTTATATGGCAGCTTACAGGAATGAGGAACAGGCATCCGAGAAGCACGGTGCTCACCTCACACACTTTGGCATGACACATGCTATTTATGGCCATGAAGGTTTCATTCACATGGGTGATTCTGGCCATAAGAGAAGTTGGAACAAAACACTTAGGCTTACAACTGCTTTATTTAGTTTAGAGCTAATTCTTAACAGATATCAACAAGTGAGAACTGATAGCCAATGGGACACATCAGGATCATGTCCTTCGACACTTCCTTAGAGTCCATTAGAAAAACAAAAAAAAAAAGACAGGCAATTAAAAATTTTCTACAGTCTCTGCATTAAAAGTTCTAAAATTGCAAAATAACACCTCAGTATTTATATGAATACACATATAAAATGTTTCTTAGTGGCAGACAAAATTACACAAGAGTCTCATTGCAACAAGTATCAATGCTAAGCTCCCCACTGTTCAGTATCTTCATAAGTTATCTGGATGATGGAATTGAAAGCATCCTCACTGAGCTGCCAATGACACTAAACTGGTTGGTGAGGTGGACACAGAGAGGAGAGACATCTTAGAATGAGACCTGAGCAAGCTGGAAGAGTGGACAAGCAAGAACTATACAAAATTTAACAAAGACCCTGCACATATGATGACAAAAAAAATACAATTTCTTGCTGTAAGAAAATACCACGAAAATAATCAATCAGTGGAACCACCTCTTTAGGGATGTGGTAGTCCCTATCACTGGAGGTTTTTAAGATATGGTTGGGCAAGATGCTAGATAATCTCATCCAGGCTCTCTTTCCCATGAAAGGTTAGACCATATGATCAGCCAACCTAGGCTGTTCTATCATTTAATCCAATATGCAGCACTGGTTCTTGCAGTCACATAACTAGATATATTTGGGAGAGGGTTCCATAAGAAATTTTGGTGATATAAGAAATCTACTTCAATTGTTATGGATAACCAGTCACACCAGTGTTTATTCAGAGACTTACATTTGGCACTTTCAATGTTATTCTAATTATTCTCAATAAATTTCAATTAAAAGCTGTATAATGCTTAAAGTCAGCATACTGAACCAGTTATTTTTTCCGTACATTTACATCTTTTGCAGACAAATCTGCAAATTTTGCACAGGCACTTGAGAAAATAGCCATAAAATTTGCAACTGTAAAACAACTTTAACAAAGAAACCTGAAAAAAATGGCTCAAAAGAAGGAAAACCAACTTAAAATGATCAAAAATTCAACCCCATATGCAGAAAAATTAATTTGCAGGAGATACTGACACTTGATAAATGACACCTTATCTCCAGAATATGAACTAAGTAATTAGAGAAGTATTAAAATTAAAGGCCAGGAATCATATTTAATAGACAGGGTACTTATTATTTCTGGAATTACTTTAAGGTTGGGGTTTTTTCCCAGAATCCGATACCACCATATTCTATAGAGCTCAGTAGGCATTACACCATCCAGTTCACTAATCCAAAATACAAGTTAATGTTTCTGATTTTATGCCAGCCATAGAAGAACTAAAACATAGTTGGAATCTAAAACCATTTATTGGTTTAAATGACTAAGCCTAGAGTGCTAAGAAAGTTTTTGGATGTTTTTTTTCATCTTAATCCTGTTGTAGGAAGGAGTCCCTGATCTTTCAGATACAGACTGCCAACAGCTGCCATTACCAGGATTCTTTTTAGGGACCCCGTATACAGAATTAGATTTTAAAATCTCCAAGTTCTATTTTATACTCACAGTATTTTACAAATATCTGTTATGCTATGTATGGACACTATTTACATGCAAGAAGGACAGAAAAATATTTAAATATTCCTGACTTGGAAGGCAACTTTATATGCAAAGAGCAGAACCAAAGTTTAATTGTGGTTAGACTGTGACACGTGATCTTAAGTAACTTAAGATTTACTATTCTGTAAAGTGGGTATGATAAATCTACATTCTACAAAAATGTTTAAGGATTTTAATTTATGCAAAAACTATGATATCTTCAGCATAAAGGCAATATAAAAGCACATTGGAAAGCTGTATTATATCCACAAATGTAAATGCAAATCTGGTAGCACTGACAACCAGAAAAATCATTAGGACAAGATTCAGTAAAAGTACTGAGAAAGACTCTATCATGATTTCTGAAAATTCATACAATAGCTGTGCCAAGATTCAAGTATCTAACAGCAGAGAGTTCAATATTTCATTCTGCCTTTAGAGATTCACCAAAAGTTTAATCTTGAAATGTTCTTTTCCCTATTAAAGTAATTTTCCCTTATTTTGTTCAGGCATAAATAGTCTTTTATTTTGTACATGATGTGTATGGATGTAAATACATGAACAGAAACGGTCATACCAAGACCAGTTTTTATAAGGGTTGTACTAGATTTGTTATTCCCAATGAGAAATGTAAAATCTCCTTCATAGTCAGCAGTTTGAGGCAATAGGGTTTAGAAACCTAAGAACATATTGTGATGCACACTCTGTTCTTTCTGTGGAAGCTGGCAGTTTCATAACATCTGTACCACATACAAAGCTGGTTGTTTATTATTTGGGTTTAATACATTTTGCAATTAATGTAATCAGATGAGCTAATGAGCATCAGAGGAACTAAAAAACCCAAACAGATGAATATATAAAGAGTTTTGAGTAGGTAACATACAGGGGTATTTTTCATCTCTTATAGAAGTCTTATACAACCTCTAAGAAAACGTTCCAAATTATTATTTGGAATGCATTGTATTTGAAGCTAACACCATTATATAATTGCACTGTCTAAAAATATCATAACCCAATTCTAATTCACGTAAGTATTTTGTATAACCGTGGTGGACAATAAAACTAGGTTACTGAAAGAACCGGAAAGGAAGCCAAGAAACTTTGCACAGCCAAAAAACCCACTGGTCCTATGCGTGCAGCAAATCCAGAAAACACTTATCTTAATACTGGGATTTATCGCAGTGTGTGGGCAGACTTTCTTACCAGGTAGGATTAGTTGGGGGGGGTGTAATTTACTAACTGCAGATTCTTGCTTTATTCTTATATCTGGGATTCCCACGCTATCATGTACAGAGAGGCCAGCATGCACAGACCACCAATAAGAGGCAAACTGCTGCCTTAGCAACCATTTAAAATACCTCCTTGAAACTCCCAGAAAGCATCCTTCTATTAATGGTATAAAATAGATAATTTTCTTTTAAAAACTATTGCTCAAGAGAGGTTACAATATAAAGTATTTCTCAATTTTCAGCATTTGCTTGCTAGTTTATGACCCTTCTCTGCTTTCTTCCTCTTCAAAAAGTAGTAGGCTAGCTAAAAGAATTTTTGACAAACAAGCTAACCCAAGCAACATCAGGTATAATTAAGTTGCTCAAACTAGCAGAGTCAGCTTCACTCATACAATCGGAATTTAAAAAAAAAAAAAAAATGATATGAGTTCCAACAGAACAAAACCCTGATGTGTGCCTGACAAATCATGAATAAACACTGGCAATGCCCTAAGGAACCTCTACTACACTACTGACTGTATCGAGCTATGTAATCATAAGTTATAGTAAGTACTAAAACTACTACTTACATACTCATTCTTCTAAGTGGTTCTTTTCAAAAGAAAAGCAGGTCCAAATGAGCTATGCCCACCCACAAGGAAGAAAAAAAAAAAAAAGGCAAGAGCAACAACACTGCCTCAATTCACATGGATGAGAATAATTGGAGCCCAGTTCAATCTGTGAAGTAAACAGAAGCAGGATGAAGGCTTTTCAACTTACACCTACAGCCTACAAATTAGTAAGCAGTCTGGTAGGATGAGCTTGCCAGAGATTGCATAATAACCCTACCCACAGCGACAGTGCAGGGAATGGGGAACAAAATGGTAGCTCTATGCTAGCAGGGAATTCCCCTTTCTAATTACTGAGTACTATGAAAAGCATTCTCAAGAACCAAACATCAGCTTTTGTGCCACAGGATCAGGAGTTTCTATGCTATTTTTTATTTACTTTCTTGTGAGTATTAATTTAAATACATTCCTGTTTTAATAATCAAAAGTAACTATGCATGAAAGATTAGATTGAAATCAAAAGTGCCCAAGACAGAAAATTCTGCTTTCGCAGTATACGCAGGGTATATTCACAACCTGTGTCTTATACAGCCATGAGAGAAAACTAGAACACATGATTTTCAGTTTCTCATAGGGGCTTAAGAGGGAAACAAAAACAACAACAAACAAAAAAAAAGCAGAAGGGAGGATGGAGGAGGATGCAACACACCTCTGAGGAACAAAATTACAAGCAACTTCTGCCTGTCCCCTTTCAATGATTGTTGATAGGCAGATTTCCACCACGGATGATTCCCAGCTATAAGTCCTTCCACAAGCACAATGATTTCGTGTGGGAGTCAATAATCATTTCAGAAACAAAACTGCATGACTATACCAGCAATCGGTGTGTTATTTCCAGATATAGCCTTGAATTTGTAGTGCTTGATTAGGAAGTCAAGCTCCTGTAAATCAGCCCTCTAAGTAAGTAGCTGTTCTGGTGCTATCTAGGATGGAAAGATCCATACTATGGCTTGAGAAATAACCAAACTTGGAATACTTCTGTCTCCAGACCATATCTATTTTGGGCTGGTCTCTACTGCCTCCTTGTTAGAGGCACACAAAAATGAAAGGCTGAGGAAAGGACCAGGCCCAGCCAGTATAAAAGGCAAGAGCTCTCCTTATGTTAAGAAAGGTCTCAGAACTAAAGGAGAAAGTCAGGAGAGGGCAGTGAGGCATAACCTTATCTCCAGCTTAAAGTGAAAGCCAGATGTCCTGGCTTTGTCTGATAAGGTGACACCCCTGCACTAGTACCAAGGCAATTCTGCAGGGAACAACTTAGCAGATGAAAAATTATCCATAAACATGAGTTCTGTAGATGTGATAACCAGCATCAGGAGATCCATGCTGGATGAGGTGCATGGAGCAATCTGGGATCAGTCTGAGTAGTTAACAAAATTGCTCACTGGGATGGTGCCTCAGGGAGCCTTTAAAAATTATAGTTTTGTAGCATATGAACACCAAGAACATCTCCAGCAGGGCTTTGTGTTATCAGAAGGAGATGGCATTCAGGTGAACGTTAAGCAAGAGCCTGAGGTAGATAGCAAACAATTGGAGAAAATCAGGATGTGAGGTGAATTACCAGGAGAAATTCTGATGACTGAACTTGGCTTATATGTCTTAAGAGATCCTTCTGTATAACTGCTTTCAGCTAGTAATATCCTTACAATCTCAGGCTTCACAAATCAAGTATGAACAACATCACTTTATACTGAAGTGATTCAGCAGCTGGGTAAGACAAATTCCTGGCATTCTAAATGAGTAACTATGAGAGGAAAAGCAATGTTATATGGCTTTTTGGTCTGGGACTCCACATAGTCTCAACCAGGTCAGGAAATAAAGACTTACTAGAGCTACATCCTAGCCTTACCTTGCAGTTTTCAGAGAAAACAGACCAAAGAAAATAAAGCATCCTAATCAGAAAAATGTCTGCAAAGTTTCCTGAGTAAAAACTAGCATTTAAGCAAAACATGAGGAGGTCTATTGTTCAGATGCATGAGTCCTCACATGTCATTCTAAGGACATTATTGTGGATTTCCATTCATGACTGCATGAAGTGAAATTATTAAAAATATTATAATGTACCTTCAAGGATGAAGCACCTAAAGACAAACAAGTTGAACACTCCAGAATAAAAATAGTCATTTTCCTGAACAGGTCTTGCATTATTCTAATGTAGAATAAATACAATAATCAGATGACTGATGATCCTGGGTTGTTAGGTCATGAGAAAGAGCTATCACATCAAACAGATCAATTACAACTGTTCAGGACAGCAAAGGAAGCTGAAACAGTATCTTTTTGCAGACACTGAGAGGTCCCTACCATCATTAGAAAGGGAATAGTTGTAAAGAAAGAGGCCTGTCAGAGTGGACCATATCAGGTCATAGGTCTGAGAAGGGTACGTTTGCAGTCTAGAAAAATGTAGGTTAAGTATATCATCCATATAGTAATGCAAAATTGCCTTCTGAATTCAGAAAGTAGTTCTCAAGAAAACTGGCATAGCAAGCAGTACATTTAGTCTGGCAGCAATTATGCAAGCAATGAGTTGTGATGAGAACTTACTTGTCTCACTATAAAGCCCAAAGGAAGAATGTTCCCTACAGCAACCACTTGTGAACAGTCAGGTATGTAAATTCCTGGATTTAAAAGTCATTCTGTTTCTAAGTCACCAGAACCATTCTGAACACAACTGTGGGGTGTGAGGGGGGTGGCACAGGGAAGGCAGGGAATTAAATAGAAGAGACCATTTAAATATAATTGGTAAAATTTCTGTTGACATATGCCTACCTTACTCCAAAGTCCAGAAGACTGACAGCAGAATTTTCTTTTAGTAGAAAAGTCCATATATCCTGGAGAAACTGCCAAGTTGAGCCTGAGTCTTAGCCTTATTCACCACCTTCACCAACAGCTTTCCCTGCCCACACCCACCCCCCTCAACCCCACCCAGAATCATTTGAAGGAAAAAATACAGCATATTATGATAAAAGACTTCCAGAAGTACAGACATACATCTGTACTTTACAGTCCAGTCCCTGTAGCCTGGTAGCTGGCAGTACTTATTTGAAAAGAAGTGTCAGAATAAGCATATTTCCACAGAATAACCCTTCCTTCTAAAAGCCCCATGTCATTGTGGGGGGTACCATAGTCATCAGATCCATAGCTACCCTACTTAGGATTGCAGGCAGTGATAGCTGAAGAAGCCCATAACAGTAGGGAATACCTGAAAAAAGATTTGTAGCCTAACAAAGTGGAAGCACTAAGAAAAGACACTTGCTCTATCTAAAGTCTTGTTGATTGGAACCGACAGACTGAAGGTTTTCAGATGCTGCAGAATGGCAAATAACTACATCAGGGAAAATTCTTAGAGCATTAAATGAGCTAATGAGATAAAATTGCTGATATTTCTCAGTAGAGACACAAAGATCCTAGAGTAGTTGATGAGTGTCTTAGATGAAGCTAGTAAATAATGAAGAGACCCAAAGGGAAATCTTGGAGGCAAAGCCTGATGGCAACATTATGAATTTAAAAAGAGATGCTGAATTCAGTGATCCCAGAGCCTACATATAGCTAGAGTTATAACCCGTGATGGTTTCCCTATGGTACTTGTGAAGCATCTGGCTGTTGCCAAAGGGTTAAAAAGTCTTTCCTAAAATTTCTGGCACAGGTGAGTTGCCACCTGAAGAAAGTCTATCTCCAACCAGAAAAAAGTTAGCTAGATTATCTGGGCTGGATAAAAGGTATATTAGACATATATACTCCAAGTCACTGAGGTGGACTTGTGCTCTTAAATATTGCCCAAGAAAGGAGCATATAGCTACTACCAAATGACAGAAGAGAGGGGGATCTGCACACTCCCAGAAACAGACTTTGGCTATGAATGAAATAGCTGCAAATGCAAAAATGTCCTCAAATCTTCAGGGTTCTTGGTTCAGATCTTGCTTCTAGAGGCATCAAATGGTCCCAAAAGGCCGAGAAGGGGGCTCCCAGTGCTGATGTGCCTGAAGAGCAGACTGGCGTTTCTAAGTCAGAGACGGTGCTTCCAGAGTCATTTCCTCTCCCCACAGAGTGGAGCAAGACTTGCTCAGTGCCAAATTCTTGGAAACAATTCTCTAATGGGCCTCTTAGAAACAGAATGTCTTGCAGTTCAGTGCCAATCCAAGGAATTGAATTAACTAGTAGATGTTTTTTGGTTTTTTAACAGGACATTTAGTTAGGCACAGTTTGCACCTGACAGCTTGCACCATGGCACAGTCTGACACTGCATTAGCCTGGATGCACTGACAGACTGCAAGTTGACAGGGCAGAAGTTAGACTTGTGATAACCTGAACTGGATAAGCCTTGAATCAGAAAAGGAGTCTGGAGTTCTAGTTAACATGTCTCAAGAGGCATGACTCCTGATTTTCAGGTTTTGGACAGTTTGGTTTTTTGTTGTTTGTTTTTTTTTAAAGCAGAACTTGAAACATCAACAGATAATATATTGTTTTAAGCATAACTCTTTCCAAAAAAGTAAAGCTTATACTGTGACAATCATAATTTGAAGCAGTCATTCTCAAGAAAAGAATTTTATCGGCAGGCAAAAAGAAAGAAATAGATATAAAGAGATTAAATAAGATTAAACAAAGACAACTAAAAACTACATGACCAAACAGCAGATGATCTTTTCTGTAGCCCAAAGGACAAGAAAAAGGGGAAAAAAAAGAAGCAAGAGAGACACTAAAGCCAAATAATGTTTATATTTTTAATAGCATTTTAAAAGCAATGGTAGTTATGTACCAAGAAAACCCTAACAAAAGGCACTCCAGGATATTTAAAATTAAGCTGGCTGAGAGGAAGTCAGTTACACAATCACTCTCCCATCAACACATGCATGTCCTATAAAAGGGCAGCTGGGAGCAGTGAAGTCTTTTGTTTGAGTGCTTAGGATATGAATATTTAGCACAATATAAGGAAGCACTTTGATATGAAATCAATCATTACAAACTTGGATTAATTCAAATACCCACATAAATGAGTGTTTGCATGCTTCTCACATTACAGATAGAGTGTAAATGTACTGAACTGTGTATGTACTATGCATTGGCTCCTGTTCTTAAGTCCAGTTATCAATTTCACTACTAGAACTACAAACATTTGTATCCAGGCAAGTTATTTCCTTTTCTATCTTCAATAACACATATAATGATTATTATAGAAAGAAAATTCAGGAATACTTTTGCAAATGCAAAAGACCAGGAGACTTAAACTTTACAGACTTGAAATTAATCTCTACCTCTCCTCAGTCTCCAAATCATGTAACTGGCATATTATTCTTTCCTATTTAATATACTCCTGCAATTATTATCTTCAAATAATGAATTTAATGAACGCACTTAGCTATTTCATACTGGTTAATCTCCTGCCGATAGCAGGAATATTGATCAATACTTCAGAAAGATTCCATTTAGAATAATAATAATTCCATTTAGAGGTTTGGATACAACTGCATTTCCACTCTTTTGGGTGGTACAGCACCTGTCTCTCTTTGAAACCAGCACACAGATCTGTATTCTTTCTGTTTGATAAATGTGAAATAGGTTTACATGGCAAGTCCACTAGGCTTAAAGCCACAAGTAAATAGTCAGCATCCATTCTTCCCTGCCCCACGTCATATGACACTGGAGGAATGTTTTCTAATAGCAACTTTGCAGCCCTCTTATGAAAACCCTGCCTGAAGAATTTTTTTAAATTTGAAATGTAAATGTAAATTAGATAGTAATTTTTTTTCATTTAGTAGTGAGAGGAAGCTTTAGTAAGACACCTAAACTATGTGGTTTCACTAGAACTCAGAATTCTCTCTCTCCTGGCTTACAAGCAATTTGTGATTTAACATTTCCTATCAAATCACAGTAAAAATGCATTACTTCCATATGTTTACAGTAAACAGTACGAGGACAGACTTAGTGTCAATGATAAGATGCTGGGAAAGGGAACATAGAGAATGGAAACATGAACAAAATACCTGAAAATTCTGAATACTTGTTAAATAAAACTATCATTTCATACTTCTCAGAATAAGCCCTTTACTAATTAGCCTAATATGCTCATATTGGGGATAAAAGCTTTAAAAGCACATACAAATGAGTGCAACATCAAGATTACATAAGTATAGTTTAACTTTTAATATAAAGCCTTCGTAAATAATTGCAGTCATTAACTTTTTAAAAAATAAACTTTGTTTAGAAATAACTAATTAATCGTGAGACACGGTTACAAACCTTTTAAGACTACTTCTTTCAAAATGCTGTATATCAACTGCTCAAAAAGATACGAGATTCCCATAAAATTCTGGAACACAACAATTGAAGACATGCTTTCTAAGAGCTTGTAAAAATACTTTTCCATCTAAAAGTTTTGGTAGGTCCATCAGTCAGCTAAACATCAAAAGAAATGGTCACCACTCAGCATGTCTTTGAAAATAATATCTGGGGCCATTGTTTCAGGGTAAACCCAGAGAAGGAGGACTTAAGTGGTCCTTTATTCCACTTGTCTCACTACTGCTCCAAGTTTCCTTAAATGTTTTCTTCTTCAGCAGCCATCCCTAGCTTTTGGAAATGCCATATTTTTAACGAAACCTTCACTCTTGCTACTGCCATGCTTGCTTATATTTTTACATTGGTTTTGCACTGCTGGTTCATTAAATTCAGTAACTTAAACTAAGAATTTTTTACTTCCCTCTAGAGCAAAGGAAATCAAAAGACCACCTTCAGGAACACTACTATGACAATTAATTTTAATACTAAAGTATCACGGAAACAGCGGACATCAGAACCTAGCAACTGATTAATGCCAAAATAATAAAAAGCAGTGTCTCATTCGAGTTTTTATGACTCAGTTAATCACTGTACATGAGATAAGCAGATCACATTTGCACACTATATTTTATACTGACTGTTTAATTGCCAAGCATGTATTTATAACGTCCACAAATAACACCAATTTTTGAAGGCATGGTGAGCACTTTGAAGGATAGTCATAGTTCAGAAATTTCTTGATAAAATTGAAGATGAAATCCAAAAATACATATATAAGGCTCTATGCTTAGAAGGAATTAAATGCATAGACAGAAAATTCTGGGGAATATATATAAAGACTGAACTATGATTGAAGTGGCAAAATTTAAAAAAATATGCCCTGTAATGAAGTACGGTAATTGTAATAATAAACAGGTAGAGAGAACGTGGAAGAGAAAGAATAAGGGAAATTTCAGAATAACTCATTAAATATCAAGAAAACTCTTCATTTAGAAAAATAATCTGCTAAAGCAATTTCACCAGTTTGTGAAGACTCAGCTTAAAATTAGTAAAAGTCCTGTAACATTTTCCTTAAACATTCTATAAAATATATTGAAGTGTTTGACAAGGCCACTTGGTGACATGAACTTTTCGTTGTTTAATGCTTCTTCAAAACAGATTCAAAAATATCCAACTATAACTTCCTTAGAATTTCTTTCCTCCTGTGAAGGAGGAAGGCAAATAAGTTTCAGCACTAAATTTCTATTAATATACATTATTTACCAGACTAAATCTATTACTTTGCATACATATGTTGATTAAAATGGCCTGTATAGATACTGTTCTATAGAAAATCAGTGCTTAATTGTTGCCCTCGAGCATAATTTGCCTTCAAACAATTTGCAGACTGTTGCTAAACATTACAAAAGAGGAAGATCAGCAGTCTGCATGACAACAGTAGGGAATGGCTTGTGTAAATAGGCCAGTGGGACATGATATCCAAAGCTTTCCCAATGCCACACTGGGCTGTGCAATTACCACTGGCATAAGTAAGAGCCGTATTATTATATCCCCAAACTTCTACGACTGAATTTGGCATCTCTAATTCCCCGACCATATTTAATTTAGCTATTTAACATATGTTTGCATGTTTGTGGGAGACAATGGGATTTGTTCACTTTAAAGCCAAATTGTGCCCTGGGTATACTACAAACAAAGAAAAAGAAGTTTGGCTGCATTAAATAAACAAACAGTAGTAAAATCAGATTTAAAAGTCTCCAATTTGAGGAAAACAGATTCAGAATAGTACGGTCCACACTACACTTCTCTAAAGTATAAAGGTAACAAAGAAGTACATTAATTAAAAGACCTGTCTCACCAAGAATTTTAACAGCTGTGCTATTTATAGGATCAAGACCCTGCAGCTTAATGATTAATGAAGATTGACCATACCTGCTGACTTGAAGAGTCAAACAAGAGTAAATGAGCCATAAGGAGGTTGTAAAAAGCAGGGCAAACTCATGGCAGCCACTTACTCCACGTTCATTCTTAGCAATGAGCTGCAGCACTCAGCCTGCATGGCTGTGACCACTGAAAATAATGGGTTTCCAGTCTGAGTGTACAATGTCCATAAAGGTCACCAAAATGTTAGTCCTTATTTCATTCCCTGCTACTCCATCCCTTGCCCCTCTGCAGTACTTGGGGGCATTACACCTGTTCTGTTTAACACTCAATAATAAAAAAAAATTAAAAAAAAGAAAAGACACAATCCCAGTGGGATTTTGACCTGAGTAGAGCACAGATTCAGGTTTTGCCCAGGAAAGACATTGCAACCCCATATTTCCTGACTCACAGAGCTGAAAAGATGGAGTTTTACAGTCCGTGAGGCCTGGAGCAAAAGGCATATGTCTTATTTGGGTCAACCTTTTTGTCTTTTCCTGGTTATACTGCAAATTGTGGCTAGTATGAATGAAACTCTTTGCTTTGTGCTTTGACATTCATGTGCTTTGACTATTATTTGAACAGCCAGTATGCCTCCTGACAGAGGCAGCAGCTTATCAACTACCCCAGAGGTAGCATTTACTCTATCACCCCTACTACGGCATTTCCACTGTTCTGTTCCATTATGTAATTCACTAACATCTCCATCTGAACACAGGGAATACATAACTGCAAGTGGCATACAAGTTACTGCACACTAGCGCCTAACCATGATACAAGACACGTCGATATTTATCACTCTAAGCATACCTTCGCTTTCTTAAATAAGAATCTTAAATCTGTACCAACACAAGGAGGACTGGCAGGAATTATCTGAATGAATGTCAGTTAATTGTGCTAATGTGGGATAAGCACAATACTCTTTGTGCCACAGAAATACAAATGCAGTTGTGCATAAAACTAGAAACTCATTGGCCAGTTGAAACACTGATTTCAGATCTCAATCAATTTGCATTCCCCTCTGCTGACTTCAAATCTCTGTATTTCAGCAAAGCTTACTGAGTTTCTCACTCTGAGTTAGACTTACACCTGGCCATAAAGGCAAAACTCAGGCCAGGACTGTTCTCGTTAACCACAGAGAGAGAGAGAGAGACGTTAACATCTCTAACACAGAAACAAAAACAAACAAACAAACAAACAAAAGAACAAACCACAGAAAACACAAACTGTTCATATTAACAGATTAATCCCAAATAATAATAAGATTTTTTTATTATTATTTTTATGGAAGATGGAGGTATTAAACACCAAGTAAGTTCTCACTTGTTCTAGATTTTCTTACAAAGTGTATGAAAAACAGAAAAAGGTCTCTAGGCAAACTCAATAGGAAAACAGGGCCAATACATACTGGCTATATGCATCATATTTGCTACACACAAAACCCAGAAGATGCTTCAGTAGAAGATGCTAGGATTATGACAATTTCGTCTCTTTATAAAGCAACAAAATTAGAGCTTTTGAGTATTTTTCTTGAAAACATAAAAACATAAAAATACTTCTTTATGGCAAATTAAATATTCTATCTATAAATCATTATTAAAATTAGTATCACTATTATTACTTATCCTATAAATTATCATAAATATCTACAATATTTCTATGTTTGGACGGTCAAATAGCAAAGAACATCTGGGAATTATCAGACTACAAACCTGCATGATTTCTACCCACTTTTGTACATATGATGTATATTCTCAATTTCCAGAATTTCTTTCATGCCATGTCATCTTGAAATAACTGAATATACTATTTTGTGAATCATCACTTGGGATTCTGATCCTTTTAATAATTATAAACATTTCATCCCACTGAATGTATTCATTAAGTAAAGTACTACTGAGCATCAATAGAAAAACAGAATCTAATTTATGACTGATAAAGCAATCATTACAGCTGTGGCAAACACTTCTTAGAGGCATAATCTACATCTGAATTGAAAAAATATCTGGGCAAAGAAATCAAGATATTAATAAAACAATTTTTTGCATTCACTTTGGCTAACAATCCAGATGTTCTAGGTCCTGGTTAAAATAATTGATGCTCATGATTGACTCTAAGAAGGTAAGAATGGAAGCTGAAGTCAAAGTACAAAAGTCTTGATCTCTTCAAGAGGTCCCATGGAATATAAAAATCTTTATGTTGTTCTCACATCAACATCCACAGATAATTATCCTCACTTAAGCATAGTCTGCATTCTGTTGTGCAAACATCACCTCTTTGAGCCCAGCGTGCAGTAAGGAAGATGTCTAGGGAAAGTTCTCTTACCTGAAAGGTTCCTGCATGGTCTTCTTCTTTGTCACCTTCCTTTCCTTCCTTGAGAGCGATCAATGTGAATCCTCGAAAGTAAGCAGGAGTGGCAGCAGAAAGTGTAACTGAGATATAATAAATAGAGAAATGACAAAAACATACCATTAATTCTTAAATCAGCCACCTGCATATCATTACACAGATCTTTTTGCAACATGTGTGTTTACTGTTTATATTAACAAAAGTCAATGCACTAACAACATGGAGCAGAGCCAGCCAGAATGCAAAAATGCACACTCCAAGTTCTCACATAAACTCTAAAACACCGGTACCATGTGAAATACCTCAGCTATTTTTATTACACACCAGTATTTAAGCTGATTGCTAATCTTCTCAGATCTACAGGAGATTTATTTTGGTGGTGGTTTGGAAGTGAGGACACCTGTGTATTTGCTTTTTGGGGTGGGTTTTTTATTTGGTTTAGTTTTTAAAATGTGACAAAACATCTCAGGAATATTTGGCTTCGCTTTCTGCCCTGCTCTGAGCATAGACAGGGATCTTGGCATTTTAGTACACAAAAAGTTTCTTTACCTGCAAAGCAAAATAATCACATTGTCAATTCCCTCAGCACAGTACTCTGGCTGATGGAGATGTTGCTATAAAACTATCCTTCCTCTCCTTTAAAATTCAGGGCAGAGCAGGGCAAAAAGTTAAATTCAAGGGAAAGCTGATGCTAAATATCAGGTCTGATCGCCAAAACTTTGTACACATTAGCAAAACTCCCTCCTTCTCACACCAGCCCTGACCAGGAAGACGTCATTGGAACCACCAGCAGAGCACAATTAACATAATGCTGACTGACTTGATTTTACTGTGCTCATTTTCGGGATTACATCCCTCATTTTCTGCTACTCCGAAATATCTTTGTATATTTTTTTTCTATTTGCTATCGCCAGCACCTAAGTGCCACACAGCAACTGAGTTTCATCTGCTGTGGCTGTTTTAAATGCTATCAGGAAGACAGAATGAGGCAGAACTTTGAGGCAGGGCTTTGGGGGCAGTTTTAAAATTACTGAACCCTTTTCAACACCTTATGAGAATCCTTTTCTTAAACAGAGGTAAATTTTTAAAAATACTTTTTCTTTATTGAAGGAAGCTGCAGAAAACTGGACTAATAATGCTTTTAGGTAGCTTTTGCTTTAAGCATAATGCAGACAGCTTTGTTTGAAGTACATTACTGTTAGACTCTCAAACCCTAACTGGCACAATAAAAAACCAAAGACCACCCAGAGTTTCTGTGAGCAAACTGCAACTACCGATACTTCTTCACAGAAGAGTATTCACAGGAGACTCCCTCTCACACAAATTGGCTGCGAGGGGTTGAGACACATTACAAAAATGACAGATTGCCCTTAAAAGATATGGATTTCAAAATATGTCCACAGTTAATTTGGAACATATGGAGAGGGAGAGCTTTCTGATCTAGAAATTCAGTAGTAGAAAATATAGAATGGGATTTCTGAAGATACCTAGCATTATGCAGCTTTATTTGGGTCCAAAACCCATGTTTTTTCTGATTATAGATTAAAAAAAAAAAAGATTGCAGAGATACAAAAAAAATTAAAAATTGAAACAAAGGTGCAGTGGTTAGGCCTGTACACCTGCAAACACCTGTACAAATTTAGAGCAGTGATGGGCATAATAGAAAGTCCCCCAATTCTCAAGGTTTTCAGCCCACTTTTCATTCCATAGAACCTTATTACGAGGTTAAACCTCATTTTGGGGGCCAGAAAGAACCTTTCACATTTTATATACAGGAACTGAGTAGTAGCACAATCAGAAACACAATCAGAATTTTAATGCTAAGTATTGCTCCAATTCATTCATTCCCTGCCTGATATTTAGTAGCATTAGACCCCATTTGCAAACTTTTGCAGTTCTATCTAAATGAAAATCCACAGCCAGCCTCTCAGTTTCAGTATCTGAGAAAAGCACACTGCTGAACTCAAGGATGAATGCATTACACTTGCTTGAATACTGATTCTTAGAAACTAATTGCCATAAAAGTCTTTTACATGCAACATTTTTCCCATATATTAGATGCAATTCAAAAGTCTGAATCACTATGAGTAAAAAGTTACACTAGGAAAACTTACTTACGTGAGCAAACTCCATCTGTGAAGTGGTTCAACAGTTTACATCATTTTCCTCGTATATTTACTGATCTAACACTTTTCAAAAGTCCAAACAAACTACCTATCTATAAAACAGAAAACATCTGAAATGCTACAAAAGCCATCAGCAAGGAGGAAAAACAATAAATTAAAAGCAAAAAAATGGGAGGGAAAAAAAAAAAGGAGGTAATTCCAAAGCCTGACTCATAGTTTTTGAATGCCTGGGGTTAGCAACACTCATGCTGTGGTTGCAGAGTCATTTTAACCCAGAATACATTTGTGCTTCCAACAGGAGTGATCCAGCTCTCCCCCACCCTGCACTGCTCATGCAGCAGCCGCATCCATGCAGCTGTGCTGTCAGCTGGACCAGGGAACACATCCAGCTGAAAAGTACAACAAACACAAAACCCCAACCGGGGAGTTCAGCTGGGTCCAGCCCCAGAGCGGCTGCAGCATGCAGCCCTTGGAGCACTTCTGGCAGGGACACCCAGGTACAAGCGAGTTGCTGGGAAGGTGATGACCAGCAGCAGAGCGGACTCATACCGGACTTCAGTGTCTCTGCTACCTCAGCTCAAGGATACAGAGATGAATGTGTGCTTTGGTTAGCTCCAAGTTAGGCCAGAACAAACTTTAATGCCTGAGCTGAAACAGTTCCTGTGGGTTCCCTGAGCCATCCAGTGTGCAAAGATAAATTGCGATGCAAGGCTTTATTTGCAGTGCTCCTAAACACAAAGCCTTGTTACGGAGATGGTTCCATAGTCCCTGACTCTAGACTGACTGCTCCAGCAGAGGAGGAGAAGGCTTGTGCTGCACAGGCAGCAGCAGGAAGCTGTCAGACTACATTTGGTTTTCACAAGAGATAGCAGCTCCTCATTGCCTAGGAGTTGAGAATTCCCTTTCTTGGGCTAAACTCTGTTCCATTTTAAAGAACAGTGGAGTATTGCCCACACTGCAATCAAGCAAATTAACATTCATCAAACAATATGAAGCCTCCAAGTTAAGGATTTTACTTTAAAACAAGATTACATATCAGCAGTTACTTTTGTCCATTTCCATCCCTTCCAGCAAATCTAAATACCTTAAAAGTTGCGCTTTGGTACACACCTATACACTCCTCTTCGCCTCCCTACCCGCGCCCCCCACCCCAGCTGAGAGAGGGGTGATCAAAGCAATTTGCCTTTTGGTTTCAGGCAGGAAATCCGACTTTCCACATTCTACACTACAGCACATCCTAAACTGTACCTTGCACAAGTATCAACAAATGCACTTCTTAATTTAAACTTTTATCCATAAATGTAAAACTTGAGAATCCCTAAAATATTTCCAGACTAGAGGTTGTGGATTGTTGTTTGTTTTAGTAAAGTATAAAAAAGAGAAAAAGATTCAACATTCCTTAGATGTCCTCAAACTAAGAGCATGTAACATTAACTGAGCTTGTCCCTGAGAAGGTAAAGGGACCCACAAATGGAAATGCCACCAAAACAGAAAAAGCACCATGTAGAAGGTATATCTAAGGACTATACTAGTCAAATCTTCATTTTCTTCATCAGAATTACAATTCCAAATACTTACAGAGAAAATCACATACATTTCATGTTAGTACATACAATGGACACGTTACTGCCTTTTTTAGAAACAACTTCATTTGTATTTTTAGTAGTATGAGGTTAACCCCATTTTTTCAGGGAAGTTTCACACAATCATTAATCAAATTCCACGTATCACTAAATTTAGGACTAAATACTTTCAAGGATCATTACCCCATAACACCACCTAAACACAAGGATTATTTGTGTCCTGTGAATGCAATAGGAACTTTGACCTTCAATAGAAGAAAGGAAAGTTATGTCAAGGTCAAACTTAACTCACAGATAGGAGACCTATCCCAGGGGATAGGGACCTTGATCCCGGGACAGCATGCAGGAAACTTGGTAGTACTGGAAGACCTATGCACCACAAGCATTTGTCTGTCAACTCCACAGCAGAAGAGACAATGATACTGCAGCCTGAAAGACCAGGCAGATGAAGACCACCTGCAGGCTACAGCATCAAGAGTCTCAAATAAGGTGTTAGAAATTAGTCGTCACCTTCCCTGTGAGACACCAAGAAACCTGCAGCCATGGTTGCTCTTTAAGATGTTAGGGAAGCAAGAAATTTAGCTCCTCAGCCCTGATGCTACTTCATTTTTGATGAAACAGAAGAAAATATCCTTATTCACTGATGCCAGTATGTGCAAATGCGAGGAGGTACATACTCAAAGAGGTTATTGAGTGTTCAGGGCCATTTTCCTCTATCATATTTCCAGAGGTGAAAAAAATCAAGGCTTCCATATAGACAAATCCACGCAGGATTTCCCCTTAGGGAAAATAGATCTGGGTTGATATAATTTTTGTGGCAGGAAAGCCATATATATCTTCCCAAAGACAAATTGCAGCTGTGACTGTTGTCTTCTGATTCCCACACTGCAAGGGTGCTGCGGCATTTCCTCCAGTCATTGCTGTTTGAGGGTCTTATGTGGAAGTCACATCAACCAATGATTGAGAGACTCATGAGCATAAATGGATGCCACTATGCCATCAATTTGTTGGAGTAAAGCCTTCATATGTACACATAATTCCTATGTTAATTGCACTTGCAGAAATATTAGTTTATTCTAGGAGCCTGCTAGAGAATGTGCCAAGGCTCCAGATTGCATTAAATCAAGCAGGGGCCATGGAAACAGGCACATTTGGCTCCAACACAATGGAGGTTGTGCAAATCTTCTGCAGTGTTATACATCTAGTAATTTACAGATAAAAACCCCCTACCCCACAGATCTGCCATACTCCTACATTTTTCCAACATATTTACTTGAACTTTTGTATAAAACAGTAAAAGGCTTCCAGTTGGACAACAGAAAACCATCTCTTGAAATTTTCTGTAATTCTGTTTTAACCACTGCTATAGCTAATATATGCATTACAGTAACATTTACTTATGTTCTTCCAACCATTCTGAAAGTGTCCTTAAAGGACAATCTAGATAAGCTTATGTGTCACCTGAATACTTCAATCTTAAATTGTGCCCAAAACCTTGGGCACATATTTCGGACTGCATTTTAATCTTTTGCTATTAGTTGTAGTTTTCTCATTCCCAGGAAGCTACAATATACTAATGCGCTTTTATTGAGTTCCTAATGCCAAGACCTAATATCTCCACAAAATTAGTTCTGCTCTTTCATCTAGGAGTTTCTTCCTCCCTACATTTCCATGTAACAGAAACTTCTTTGGTAGGAGACTGAAAATATCCATTAATGTTTTCACAGAAATGAATTCCAAAACTTTAACAACTTTCACGTTTTCACTGATAAATAACTTGACGCTTATCTCTATCCTGCTTAGTAAATGTATCAAACTGATGTACAACATGAAATCTTTCAGACTCAAGGTACTAATCTTAAGTGTGGAACAGGTAACAGATTTGTGGAAAATGTGCATTTCCTCAAACCACGTTAAATCAGTTCTTCAGAAAAAAAAAAAAAAGATAAATCAAATGTCACAGTTTAAGCTGATGCTTAAAATGGGTTAATTACTGCTGTGGATCTATTCTTCAGCCTCTAAGAACACATGATTAATATGTTATGTGCACACTCTTTCCTACCTACTTCAAGATTCCCATATTCATGCAATGGGAAAACATTCCTCTTTACACTGAATCTAAGGAAGCTCAGGAGGAAGATGTAGAAGAAACTCTCAAAATATGTTTTCCAACGTAATGTCTATAAAGTACTTCAGTTATGGTACCCAAAAATGTCCAAATTCTTTTCAAAGGCTTTTAAAATACAAAGTTAACAGTATATACCAAGAAGGTTTGTTTCCAAAGTCATTACATGGTGAAGTGGGAAAAGTGACCAAAACCTGCCTTTGCCTATTAATTAGAAAAATGCCCTGAGATGTGCTCTGGATGTGAATTTCAAGGATTGTATGTGAAGTGCTTAGCAGACAATGAATGCCTCCATCTCTTATTTACAGTGGTCATTAGCACCGTCTCTGCCTCTTTCCTGTTTGAACCATCTGTTCACTTCCACAGAAAAAAAAAAGGGGGGGGGCGGGGGGTGGGATAAACATAAGTGGAAAATGTGGGAAGTTGGCAGCGTGCTGCATCACTGTTTGCCCATATGCTAACTCATTATATTAACATTCATATTTCAGGGCAAGAACAATTAGCTCAGAGTTTCCTCTTCTTCCTGCTGTATGTTAAAGCTTCTCCTGTTCACTGTGCTATATTTAAAGGGCTTGAGAGAAATCCTATAGAAGTAGGTAAACGGGGGAAGAGCGTGTGTTTTGTATCACATCAAAACGTGATCTTGCGGAGCGCTGAGCCGACAGTGAGGATTCAGAAAAGAAAGGAAATTCCTCTTAATACTAAGTTAATGCTTAGGAGTAAAGTAATACTGTGAAATCCAACTCCCTTTCACTTGTCATGAAAGCATCCCCAAAGTAATGCGTGGGAGTATATTACCATGTCTTAACCCACGCAGTCGCACACACGCCAAAAGGGATACAGAGATGACAGGCAGACGCGTTACAGTTTCAGAGGCACTTGTCCTGACCATTAGGGTTAGTATTAAAGTAGAGGATGGCCAACTTACCCCGGTAACTGTTTCCAGGCTTGTAAAATTCTGGATCGCCCTCCACCCTGAGGCTAAATTCGTTATACCCTTCCCTCCTGGTGCCTTGGGCTCGCAGGATCCGACTGCAGTATCCCTCAGATTTCGCGGCTTTCTCCAAGGTTTCGTCAGGAAAACCCTTCGCCACCAAGGGGAAAGTCAACGCCAGGAGCCGCAGGGCTAGAGGCTGCAGATGCGCTCCCATCCTCGGCGCTCCGCACAACTTTTTATCGTCGGGGCGGCGGCGGTGCCTGGGAGCCCGGCGACGAGGGGGGCCGGGCCCGAGGGGGGGGGGCAGGGCGGCGCGGGGAGGACGGCCTCAGTCAGCCCCGGCCGGCAGCGGCCCCCAGCATGAGGCTGCCAGGTCGGAGGGACCGGCTCGGCGGCTGCCGTGGAGAGGGAGGAGAAAAGCAGGGAGGGGGCAGCGAGGGAGGGGAGGGGAGAGGAGGAGAGGAGGAGGAGGGAGGGAATTCTGATCTTGCCCAGATCCCGGAGCGAAGTGCTGGTTTGTTTCAGAGCGTGTGCTTAGCGGCTCGGTAGTGTTTATTCAGCCGAGCTGAATTCACAGGGTTCGCATGAAGAGCGGAGCACGGAGACGCTGCTGTCTCCTAGACATCCAGCCCAGCGCCGGGGAGAGCTGCTGCTACCGCTCGGGCTGAGCCCACAGACCTGAAATTTATCACCCGCATTCCTGACAAAGCATACAGTTACCGTTGGGATAACAACGCTCAAAGAATTTCCCGACACCCCACCACGCCCCATCTTTCTCCAAACCCAACAGACCTGGTAAACATTATTGACTGAATCGGCGCAGATGGACCTAGACAAGTGCTTGCACTCTATCCATTGGCTGCAGCTTCTCAGGTGTAAGCACCTCCACCACGGGAGACAGATGTGCCAGGAACAGGAGACTCATTTCTACATCAACCTGTAACTCTGCATAGCAGAGGCTATGTAAGCGCACAGGCAAGCACATCACTTACACGTGACAGCTATGAACACGGTTCACCTAAGTGAACACAGCAGGTCTGCTCCCACACTCAGAAAAACCCAAGCAGAGGCAAACAGAAGAAAGCAAGGAATAATGCATCTCTTTCACCTTTATGCAAGGCACAGTACACTAAGGCACAATGACAGTTATCCAAAACCATCAAAGAAGCCTATGGCAGTGGAAAAAAAAGGTGAACCTAGACCTCTAAGGGCATTAATTCCAGTATTTTCATCCACACTGCTTTTCTCTCCCTTGCTCCACTGCCTTGACAGTGCAAGAGAAAGGTGGAAAGGTATGTCCTCAATCAGGACCTGAACACTTTCAGGATGCCAGACATGCAAGAGGGCACAAAACCCTTTCTAACTGCGCTCTCTGGGACAAGACTGTAGAAGACTGATAAATAGAACTGTAGTTAAGCACAGCTTCCAAGGATGTATGGGAAACAGCAAGCAGCTTGAAACCCTCCTGGTTACTTACTAAGGTGTTTTCCAGTATCAGATTTGCAAATTTTTGGGGTTCTAAACTTACTTTTTGAAGTTCTTTAGCAACAGCCTTGTATTGTGTGCCAAATAAAGGTGTTTCTTCATCAAGGCCTCTATGAGCATCCTGAACCTTTTACTTCCTCTAAGGTTACTTGCCAAGAGCTTTGCTACTGCAAGCTTGTATACATTGTAGTCTATATGCTACGTGTTTATAAAGCATGTAAAACTAGCATAGCCTCAAAGTGTGCATTCAGTGAAGATAGAATTAACAGATAGATGAGATATTGTGTTTATTGTAAACGTGGAGTTACAGATAATGACCATCCCTACGTTTTCAAAGAAGGGTCAGTCCAAGCTCTTGTAACCACACTGAATGACAACGTCCGATTCTTAAGCATGTGCCTGCTTAGGCACCCACAACAGTGGCCATGGTACCACCTACATTGGTTCCACCAATGGAAAAGCGAGGTTGACTGTAGAGGACGAAAAGTTCTTCCAGCACAAGTGGCTGTTTCTGTTCCTCTCATCCTTCTGAGTGAGGCAGAAGGACTGATCCAGGTCACCTTTCTCCAATCATTTCTCTCCCTTCACTGAACCCCTCCCATCCAACCTGCCACGATGAGGTCAACTTGACCCATCCTCTTTAGGGCAACAGTATTTAGTCTGCTTTTGCTAATGAAGCTTTGAGTTGTCATGGTTATGCAGGATATGTAGTTTCATGCTTCCAAAAACCCACGTTCTTTACGTAATTAACTAACTACAGTTCAGCAATGTCATAGACTCTTGGGGATCATCTGACCCCTATGTTCAGCTCATTCATTTCCTGAGAACAAGGTTCGCTTTATCCAGGTGCATCAGTTAAATTTGTCAGTGAAGAATAGCAAAAGAATATGCAACTGAAAATGACAAGACCATACTGGTATAAGGTGCTTATGAACTTGTTTCATTCTCCATACTTGACTTCTCATTTCTTTTGCTGAGATTGATTGAAAAGCAATTACCTGACTGAAGTATTCATGGCAGGAACAGCACATGCTTCTACACAATCTGCCTTTGTTCTGAGTTCTGGATTCTAATTCAACACTCCTCAGAGGATTTAATTTCAAGTCCTCACAACAAGTTTTAGGGGTTTATATTGTACTAAACTAACTAAAAGTTAACTAGTTCATCAGCATCTGTTGACTTTAAACTTACATTAGAACCTGTATCTCTTACTGTTTTAACCTCCAATTGGCCTGGCCTGTTAGTTACAGCTTCTTTTTTATTTAGAAGCTCAAGTGCTGGAAAGTTTCCTAGAAAGGTATAATACAGCATGTCTTGTACAGAGTAAAAGCTTTAACTTAGCAACTGATAGAGATAAATTAACTTGCACTGCCTACAGCCATGAAATGAGTAATTTGTAGTAGAGGTGGTTTAGAATATGGGCGATGTCATTAAGCATGGGCATCCTCAGGGTTTTCTATTTGTTCTTCTAATTAGTGTGTGCTTGCCTAAAGCATCCAGCATGATATATCAGTCAAAGATGCATACAAACAGATGAATCCAACCATCCATGGCAAATTTAACAGAGAAAGCTTCGTATCTTAGAGACTGCAGTGCTGCTTTTGTTTGTGTACTTTCTGAGATGAGTAAAGTTTCTGTCCATGACTATTAGGCATAACAATCATTGCTGAGATAATATTGCATTTGACAGAGCTGTAATAATTGAAGAAAACTCCCCCCACCTCATGGGTTTTCCTAAGAAATAAAAGCATTTCACAATATCAGCAGTCTTTCTTACTTTTTGCTTTTCCAATAAGGAGCTCATTTTTAAATGAAATTTTGGAAGACTGCATGAACCACTGCAGAATATCCCTGTCTTGACTGGAAGATATCATAGGTGGTGTTTCAATCTTTTCTTCCTGCTTCTATGATTTCAAATAGCTATTTGAGTACAAGGCAACATATGCAATGCAATGCTTGGCTACGCAATACCTGCTTTTAAGGCCCCAAGCCCTCAAAGTAAATCAGTCTCAGGTAAGCGTCTAAACTGATTACAAGATTACTAGATCCCCCCCAGAGTAAGGTTGCAAAGCAGAGGCCAACAAACCTGGTCAATAAAAAACATCAAAGTGACAAGTCTGCTAAATCTTGTGCCATCAGATGCTTGATAACTTTACTGGTCTGTAGGATTTACTTTCCCAACACCATGAGCTGGAAGGTTAAGCATAGCTTTAGTATAATATTAACACAAAAGGGGAATACAAGTATGTCTCTAAAAAGATGACTGGCAAGAAAGATGCCTAGACATTTACACAAGAGCTGGTGATTAAAGTATTCACATTTAGGATGTCAGAGATATGGTTTTTAATTCCTTAGGCAGGTATTCAAATCATGTTACTGCTCAGGAAGCTTCTAGCTGCGAAGCTGTAAGTCTTCTGGAAGTAACTTCAGTCCCTCATGTAAACGTTAAATTTTTAAAATTGCGCTGAAGCTCAAATGAATAACCAAAGAGAAAGAAAAGTGAGGGTGCTCTATCAATTAGGATGATTTTTGAGACTGAAATCTAGGGTGCCTTTTATTCCTCAGAAGACAAGGATTGTATTGGTATCAATGGCTATTCAGTGTTCAGGTGATCACCTAACTGGAAGCTTGCAGTAAGTGCATTCTGAATACCCTGACCAAATTAAAGACACACCATTTTGGGGAAAGGCCTAAAAGATACCTTCCTTACAAGCTAAATGTTTAGTTGCTCATCACTACCAAGACAGAGGATACTGCTGGTCAGGCAAAGAAAGATGTGTCAGATGACTGGCAAACAGCACAGAAAAACAATCTGCAATAAAACATTTGGTGACCAGAAGGTTAAGTAGGGAATCTGAGGATTGCAATTTCAGCTATGTCTATCCCATTTTTATACCTTTCTGTCTTACCATAAGTCTAGCTATTAATCTAACTTGCATCTTTATCTCCTTTCCCACCCTCCTAGCAGTCACAGCAGTTTTGCTGAAAAAAAAAAAAAAAGACTGAAATTTCCTCTACTGATTTGGATGGAAAAATAATCTCACTGCTACTAAAATTCTCTTTTATCTACAATAAGGATAAGTCTTTTCTAATACCAGTTGGTCTACACAGTCTTTGAAGCCTGTTTAGAAAGAGATCTGGAGATGTCTGTTCTTGTATTAGACAAAGGAAAGGGCTTTGGAAAGACTTTGGGTGATTTCCTATAGCTCTGTAGCACTATTCTCAACTTCTGTTCTCTTAGGAGTTTAAGTAGTGAAGAGTAATGACAGCAAATATTTGCAGAGGTCTGTTCATTTATACTTCTGTCAGTCAATACAGTGCACTTCCAATATTAAACTTCCCAGTAGCTCAATTACATTTGCCTGTTCAGCCATGCATGTCTTCAGCATATTTTTACACTGACAATACAGGGAGTTCTTATTTCTAATACATTTTATAGAAATATTTGCTTTCTGACATGATGAGAATAGCAACATACATATTATTAGACAAACAGCAATGCTAAGAGAAACCAGTGGAGAGATTGAAGCTCTGTTAAGGTTTCTTTTGGGATTAACTGGGGCAAAACCCAAAGAAAGCTGGAGAACCACGGGACAAGATGTAAGTTTGAAATAGCACAGGGTCTGCAAAAGATCTAGAAAAGTCTTGCCAGCACCCTGGGTAAGACAGCCAGAATGGGATTTAAACTAAGGCTGTTCTTGAATGGGTCTTTCAAGATCAAAATTTTGACAGAAACTCATCTTCCACACTCAATCTATTTTAGGAAGGAGGTTTACTAAGGAAAGACCTAGGCTTCTTAGAGTATTTAAACTTGGGATTCCTTCCAATACTAGGGAGTAAATATGTTCTTTATCCCATGCAATGACTCAAGAGTTATCTTGGGAACCCCTGAAAACTTCCAAGAGTAGACTAAATAGAGCCAGTTTCTCCAAGCCCAGCATGAGGTTTTACTTACTTTTTATTGCCACAAAAATTATTTTTTGTGAAATTTATTGCCACAAACCTGGAGCACCTGCAGAACACAAACACCAAACAAAAATCCTTCAACTCTTCCCCCTGCCCCCATACAAACCAACCCTCCAAAACACCCAATAACACCTCCCCAAACCTAAACAAGATCATCTACACTCCTTCCAAACTAAACCACACTAAAACTCCACAAGGGTTTGTGTTAATTCCATATTGCATACAGAACAACTCTGTTTTATACAGATACCAGTCTGGATGTTGTCCAGGAAGATCATAAAAACAGCATATGCAATCAAAAAAGTAATTAGTTTATATCTTCATAAATAATTTCGAAAAAAATTACCAAACTTCTTATACACTTATTACTTAACCTATTCTTTGGGTTTGTTTTTTTTTGTTTGTTTGGTTTGGTTTTTAAATTATAGCAATACAGCAAACTTTCAATCAGCTCTGATAAGAACAGGATTTAATTACATAAATACTTGTCCAGATTACGGCAGCAATTAAGTCTTATATGCCAAAAGAAAGTGCTCCTTGTGAAAGAACATATCTTAGCAATACAAAAGACCCAAACCCAAGAGTTACAGCATCTTCAAAGAAAAACAACCAAACACCAAAACAAACAAAAAACCCCAACCAAATAGACAGGGGAAGAATGAAAAATTCTTCGGGATATTTGGTGCTAACTAAGAAATCAAGGCAGAAAACACAAATATGATACCATCAGTGAACTTACATATTTGCACAGAGACTATAATCAAGTACGCTTATGTTTGCAAAATAGAATGATCTCCCTAAGCAAAGTTTTTACAATAAGTGTCCATTAAGTGTTATGCTCCATGTTCTCCTGGTGGATTTAGTACCCCTTCTATTTAAGGAAACTAATTACTGTAGTATTTTGGACTGATGCCTCTTTTTTATATATCATTGAATGGCAGGTTTACTTCAACTTCAGTTAACATTTCCATTCCAAGACCACTGTCCCCAGAAACCTAAACCAGCTACTTATATCTTCAATCCAACACTAATTAAATACTTGGAAGTACAACGAATTCCAAGGGGAGTATGTGTTCATCTGACATCAGCAATACACTACTGAGGACAGAGCATGGCCAAGTTGAATGTGCAGTACTAACAAGAGACTCATGTGTTAGAATTCATTCCACCACTGCTGAATTGGAGCTTAATCTGCCAAAACTGAGCTCACAATGTCCATATCTCAAATCACCATCAGACAGAATAGCATAAAATCTTTGTAAAGCAGAGATCTACAAACACCCCCCCCCAATCTAAGAATGACTATACTAGCAGTATTATTACTGCTAAAGCTCTACAGGTATTGGAACACGATTAGGGGCCCTAAAAGTTGTAGAAACAGTTTGAGGATTGGGGTTTTTTTGGTGCATTTGTACAATTCAATTATAATAAATATTGCAAGACATTCATGTGGGTCACTAGGAGTACAGATGAACAACAAGTACCCACTATCATACAAAATCTCTGCAGAGAGAATCTGCAGTTTGGGATGTTGGAGAAAACCCAATAGCTCCCCAACAGTTTGTTAAATATCAGATTTCCAGTTGAAATACTAAGAGAGCTTTGGGAAAACTTCCAAATGCTTACAGACCCATTTCTTCTTCATATCAAAGGAAGTTTTGTGTCTGTAATTTGAAAAGGAATCTAAACTATCTGAAAGTAAGCGTAAAAAATTTATATTATATACACATGTATATATAAAACCTTCCAGTATGCATATTCACACACATTGCATGTAGGGGCAGCAGGTTTAGAAGTTACTATTTCTTGCTTAGTAAGAAGATGGAAGCTCTGTGGTGGGTTGATCCTGCCTGGACACCAGGTGCCCACCAAGTGGATCTACCACTGCCTTTCTGGGCATGGGACAGAACATAGAACAAAAGGCTCATGGGTCGAGGTAAGGGCAGGGAGAGATCACTCTCCAAATACCATCACATGTAAAACAAACTTGACTTAGGGAAATTATTTTATATATATTTCCAATCTAAATCAGAGCAGCATAATGAGAAATAAAACCAAATCTTAAAACACCACCTTCCCTTCTCCCCAGGTTCATGTTCACTTCTGATTTTCTCTACCTCTTCCCTCTTCAGCTGCACAGGGAAAACAGGTCATGGTCAGTTTATCGCACAGTCTCTGCCACTCTTTCATTACCATGCTCTTTCCCAGCTCCAGCATTGGGCCCTTCTCATAGGAGTCAGTACTCCATGACATGAGTCTTTCCCATGGGCTACAGTTCTTCACTAACCACTTCAGTGTTGGTCCCTTCCACAAGGTGCAGTCCTTCATGAACAGGCTGCTCCAGCATGGGTTCCCCATGGACAAGTCTTGCTAGCCAACCTGTTCAGACATAGGCTCCTCTCTCCATGGGACTACAGATTCTGCCAAGAACTTGCTCCAGTGCAGGTTTCCCACAGGATCACAGCCTACTTTGAGCATCCACCTGCTCTGTTGAAGGGTCTTCCACAAGCTGCATGGGTCTATCTGCTCTACTATCGACCTCTGTGGTTTGCAGAGAGACATCTGCTGTCATGGACCTTCATGGACTGCAGGGGGGCAGCCTACTTCATAATGGTATCCACAGTCTGCGGGAGAATCTCTGCTCTGGTGTATGAAGCACCTCTTCCCCCTCATTCTTCCTTGATTGATGTGTCTGCAGAGTTGTCCTTCTCACATATTCTCACTCCTTCATCTGGCTGCAATAGCTTTCAGCATTTTTCTTTCCCTTAACTATGTTATTCCAGAAGCATTGATTGGCTTGCTTTTGGCCATCTTGGAGTCAGCTGGCATTAGCACTATTGGACATGGGGGAAGTTTCAAGCAGCTTCTCTCAGAAGCCTTGAAGCACAACCCCAAAAAAAAATTCTTGTGACACAAACCTAATACAAGATCAAATAGGCAAAGATACTATGCTAACAGTGAACTCCTCATTGTGAGTTCTGTGGACACATCTTGTCATCAGTATGTTAGGTTAAAATTGCAAGCTTGTAATGCAAACAGGGGTTTTAGGAGAAAGACGTATCTTTCCCTGGACCAGCAGGTATGGCTAACAAATCCCAAAACAAACAGACAAGCATTCAGACACACCAGCCCTTCTGCAGGTCTGATAAGAGCCATTTTACAAAGCTAAATGCACACTCACAGCAATTTCTCAAAGCTAGATACAGATTCATTAGACTACCTCTGTGAAACAATGTAATTGGTAGTTATGAAGTAGAGAGAATGTTAAAGGGAGGGAAGGAGGGAGGTGTCGGGTGATAAGTGAAAAGAGTTATTTTATAGCCTACAGTATAAACAGAAATTAGTGTGTATAAACAGAAATTAGGAATGCCAGAGTGAGCTATAAACCAATGTCTGTACTGAGCTCCTGGCTTTTGGTGTCCCATATTGTACTGCACTGAGTTTCGACTTTAGAAAGTAAGTTCACCTTGATAAGAACAGAAATACTGTAGACAGACTGTTGGAAATGTTTGGAAGTCACAGCTGGGTGACTTGTTCTTTATAGATCTCCCCGAAGAGATTCATATGGTGTACTGGGAGAGAGCATCACTATCTCTGCAACAGAACCCATTAGCAACTACAAGCACAGGAATGGCTGGTAAATTTGCTGACAGACTGGCGATATTTTAAAATCAGTTTCACAGGTCAGACCCTTTGCCTGAACAGACAATGAAGTCTGTTTACAGAACTGAAGTCTCCAGACTTCAGTTCTGTAAACTGATAGATATCTAACTGGAATATTTCTAGATTAATCAAAAGAGTTATGAAGATAAACTCGAGACACTGAAATATGTATTCTAACCCTAACCTCAAAAAAACCTAGAATTCTAGTACATGTATGAAATGTGTGTGTGCTTTGGTTTGGTTGTTTGGGGTTTTTCCCATTTAAATTAAATCCCAGGAGCAACAACACAGAATAGATTTCTTGAACTACCACACATCCCACCTTCTCCTGTCCAAAGTAAAATATTTTAATACTGTATTTGACCAATCCTCTCTATTTTGCACTGCCACATATGAAAACTGAGTGCAGATCACAAGTGTGCAAATAACAGTTATTTTAGACCAGTATCTTTTTAATTTATATAAGACAACAACAACTTTCAGCTGTAAAACATACTACCTTTTTAAATCTAAAGTACTCAGTTTGCTGAAAATTACTTGCAATATTAACTGCAAGTTAACAAAGATATTTAGGTCATGTGGAGCATTTCCAGAGTCATGCAGGGAAAAGCAACAGAATTCTTGAGACAACTATAAGAAAAAGCAGGCACCACTAGTGCTTAAGTTGATTAAGTCATCTTTTTCTGATATATATCACAGCCCAAGTTCTATCAAGGTACAAAAAAAGTGAATAAATAAAGTTCTGGAGTTTAGATAATTATGATATTTACAGCCATTAATTTTTAGACAACTGATGAAGTACCATATTAGTCACTCTTACGCCAAGAAAAAAGTAAAAGAAAATATATTATATACTCAAGATACAAAAACCTGACACTGTAGATGGCATTCATGCTTTTAGATTGGTTTCTCTGGGGACAAGAAATCAAGAAACTTTTTTTTTTTTAAGTTATATTGCTTGCATCCCCTCCTATCTTTCACCCTCCTATCAACACATTTCTTCCAGTCCATAATATATAGTATTTAGTAGTTATAAGATTTGTAAGAACCCAAAGATACGTATCACAATATTTCAGTGTGACAGGAAGACAGTAGTGCACAGGTTTGGATTTTGGTTTTGTGGTGGGTTTTGGTGTTTTGCATATGGAATTTGAGCTTGTCATGTCATTCTACCACTATCAGTTACAGGTATTGCTGCTACTTGGTACTTAATAGAAGTGCAGATATTACCTCATCACTGACTGTTAAGCTCCTCTTTTCCTAATAAATATATTTACACACACATAGCTAACAGACCCTGCTGTACTACTGTAGCTATTGTAGACACCATGTTCCAAACAATTTTTTTTTGTTGGTGTTAAAACGGCCTTAGGAGTATCTTTTATGGAAAACGTATTATAACACTATAAAATATTGCTATAAAATTTAAGCCAAATCATATTTTTTCATTTTTTTTTCCTAAATACAACTTTAATAGATTGTAAATTTCTTGTAATCGTAATGAAATCAGTAATAGAGGCATTTTCATAACAGTCTAGATTCAGTGAAAGTCTTACATGTCCAAACTAGGACTTCTGGGAAACTTAGATTTTCAGAGTCATGACTGCCTTCCCAGATACCCTTGTTTGGGCGGGTTTTTTGAAGCCTCTTGGATAGGCGCTCTGAGTACCATGACAGGCCCAGATATTGTATCAGTCTTGTCAAGGCTAAGCAGATCCTTATCAAGATCACGAACTCTGCACCTAGACCTGTGTGCAGTGTTTAGAAAGAGGTTGTGTCTTCACCTCAGCTACCTGGGATTAGAGTTTCAGAAATTCACAAGCATTGTGTTCTCAATATTCCGAAATGCATTTGGGGTCATCATTGTCCTTTGAGTACTAGAAAAGTTGGAAATTGTATAAGTAAAACCCCAAACCATAATAAATGAACCAAAAAATAGCTATAATGAAAATGCAAGTTATAAAGAATGTGAGTATGAGGTTAAACAGAGAAAGGCATCACACTTGGCGAAAGAACTCCAGGGAAGGTAGTTCCAGGAACTGAAAGTAAAAACAGCAGAATGCAGTATATAGCCCATAGTGATCTCAAAAGACTAATAGCATACAAGGAAGTTATGGGTTTTTGTTTTTGGTTTTTTTTTTCATAAAACCAAAATAGAAGCAGCACATGAGACAAAGCCTTGATGACTGCAATGCATAAGCTGGTAAAAAGTATGGGAACACAAAGGTTGAGACAGTAGTGTACCTTTGGAAAAGTTTCAGTCCTCACAAGAGAACTCAAAACATGACTGATTAAGCTTTTAAATTGGCTATGCACTCAAGAACTTCAGAAATACTTGAGGAAATCAGTCTTCATTTCTTTGACAAAAAAATAATTAATGCCACAGACTGTGAATAATGCAAAGCCATAAACTTGATGAGCTGTGCTAGGAGAAGGACATATAACTAGGGAATTGCTTGATCATTAAGTTCAGTCCCCTCTAATTTTAAATAAAAAGGTAATAGATGCTTTCAGTCCCAAAAAGCTAAAAAAAATTAAAATAATTCTATCAAATTCTATTACATCATTTAGACAAACATCAGAAGTCAAAAAAGTTTCTCCAGTATTTTGAAACTTTAGAGTACCCTGCAGTTCCTATAGACCTGAACCACATTTATTGCTGACTAAAATTAAGTCAATTTATTTCAGAACATAGAGAAATATAATACACTTGAGAAGCCTTAGTTCAAGGTGAACATGCCATTTGAAATCACTGAGCACAACAGGCAAGGTATATGGGGTAAAAAGGACAGAAAGTTACTTTTGTTTACTCACCTGCTGCAGTCATGTAACGGGCACTTTATCAACGTGTATAAAGACGAGTTTATAACACTTTGTGAGGTTTTTAAAACAGAACATTGGAAGCTAATAAACAGGCCTGGATGGGTCTTTGAAATATAGCAAAGCAGGATTATATTTTCAAACACCATTACATATACAGGAAAATGCCTAATGCTTTGGAAATAGTAAAGTTTTTTGTATTGTGTTCATATTCATGTTTATTAGATGCATCATAACCTCCTTCAACAGTACTGCAGCCTTGCAAAGTCATTCCCCAAATTTTACTTGTACAGTCAATTCTTCCCACCTATGGCATGCTTCATTCATCCTTATAAATTTGCATCCTACTTCATATAATTTCTCCAATTTCTCAGGATAATTTTGGGCTGGAAGGGATCTATAAAGATCATCTAGTTCCAACCACTTGCCATGGGCAGGGACACCCTCCACTAAGACCAGGTTGCCCAAATCCCCATCCAACCTGACCTTGGACACCGCCAGGAAGGGGGCAGCCACAGCTTCGCTGGGTGACCAGGGCTTCACCACCCTTACAGGGAAGAATTACTTCCTAATATTTATCTAAATCTGTCCTTTTCAGTTTCATATCAAAAACACAGGTTTTACTTTTCACTACCACTGTATTTGCAAACCTTCCTATGCTTATTTGTAAAAAACACAAGTTTGTCATTTGAGATGTTATTGCACAACTATTGCATAATTAATGGTTCTTGAGGAATGTAATGCTGACTTACAAGACTTTTAAGTTAATAAAGTCTTCTACTAGGACAGAAAGCAATAGTATACAGAAACCAAAACACAGTAAAAGACTATGAAATTGAGAAATGTTTGTGTCAAAGTTATCTTAGGTGTCTCCATAACACAGGAGAAGAAAGCATAGAAAATCATACCTGGAATTAGTGAAGTCACAGACATTATAGTAACAAAAACAAGCATGTAACAACTTAATTGTCACAACTGCAGCTAGTCGCTTAGAACACAGTCCCTTCAACAGACCCTTCAGGAACTGCAGAACTATGACCACCAGAAAGGAAAAACCCGCAGTCAATACAAATCAAAATTCCCTATGTCTAAACATCAGTGTCCAAAATTAGTAAGTTTGTATTAAACAGTTTAGTATATTCAGCAAGTAGACAACATACACTAAAAATAATTCTTACAAAAATTTCATTTACATTTTCTAAAACTCTTTGAGTGCCCAAAGTTTAATTTACAGAGTACTGAATATTGGGAAAATTGGACACGTAAGTAGCACGTGGAAATGAATCCGATTGCTTGAACCACTACAGAGAAGCTGAAAAACCCAAACTGGAACAGAACAAACACTGACAGAACGAATTTCAGACTGAACTATGGACCAATTTACACAGGGAAGGCTACCAAAATGACTGTCCCCGTGTATCTAGCCCTCACAAATTGTGACTTTACACTCTTCCCCCACTGCCCTGCTTATTGTCCTGTAGTCTAGGAAAAAACATGCAATGAGTGGGAAAGGAAATAATTCTAAATCCTGGTGTCAGTAAGCCTAGCTGATATCAGGAAAGCCTGCATCCTTTACTCATGTGGCTCTTTTCACATTTTTATTAAAGCATATATATTTGGTTCCTGTCATCTTATATAAAGTTTTAGAGTCCTCCCTAGGGAGAAGGGCTCTAACTACTCCCCATCCTTGTACTGATATACAAGCCTGGGAGCATAACACAAGAATTTCTACCCTACATTAGCTCTATTGTATATTAACACAGCTTTCATAATACATTTATAAAATCAGGACCAATAAACGTTCACAACTGAATATGCTCAAATAATGTAATTAGTACTGATGTATCAGGAATTACTTTATCTTTGTTCAGGTGGAATATTTCCACCCCAAGTATAAAATATTTAAAAATAACTGAATTCACCTAGGGCTTTTCCTTTTGTTCTTTTGTGGGGAACCCCCCCCCCCCAAACAACCAATGCATGCATAGGATGCCATTAGATCAGTACCCAGACAAGCTAACTGGAAACTATTTTCCATTTTGCAGAAATATACTTTATATTCTAACTGCTTGCTCCAGTTAAGATCTAGAATTGGAGGTGGACAGACACTGATACACAGAAAAAGCTCTATAAGCAGTCCATTATTTTGATAAGTAAGCAGCAAATGAAAGAAATTATTTTATTTTGATTTACTTTAATTTCTTTTATATAATTTAAATTAATACACCTCATAAGCATTACATTTTCCCTTATAAATAAAGGAAAACACTTTTAGATTGGCTTTTTAATTTTTTTAAATGCCAAAGGATCTTATAGCAAAACAATTTCACAAGAAGGTTATGATGAATGGTTCTATGATAACTAAGTAGCACATTGCTCTCACAAGGGTATGGGGTAATTACATTGTGGAACTTGTCGGAACAAGCTCAGCAATCCAAAATATTTTTATTGTTGTTGATTCAAGACAAGCATTTTTACACAAAATGGACAAAACCCTAAGTAACACATTTTTATATTGTATGGAAAAGGAAGTATTTTATGCTCCTTGTATAAAATTATTTGAAATTTGAAAAAAGAAAACAGCAAGATATTTTTATAGATGTGTACACAAAGGTAATGGCATCAAATTAGATATAGACTTGCAACTATGGAAGCAACAATTTTTTTAAAAAGTCATAGCCTGATCTCATTGAGATTCAAAAGTAAAATAGTCTTCTAATGAAATAATAAAAAAAAACAAATCTTCAAGTAAGAAAATAGCTTAGGTACCCAAACATTTCAAAGGACAAATGACATCATATATAGAGTGCATCTGTAACCAATCCTCAGTAAAGTACAAATACCCAGAGCTGTAAAAACCTCAGAAGCAAAAACTCACTCACATCCTGCAAAAGGCTATCCTGTTGGTTAGCCTTTCGGGAGTCAAAACGCTTTCTGAGGGCTTTCTAGACACACAGTTCCTCTTTCCTCAAATTTCAGATGAAGGGTCAAAGCCACACCTACTGAGTAACTTCAGTACCTTGGTTTGAGCTTCTTCACACATACTGGAAGTGAAAAGACTGATAAAAGGACCCTGTGATTTGTTTGATTTGGTCTGTTCTACCCTAATTGAAAGTACAATGACACTCCTGCATCTTATGTATTCTCCCACTGTAACAGGAAAGCTGTCTTTAAAAAGATGACACATTACTAAAAGAAATATATTTTGCACAGAGAAAATATGAATAATATTTGATGAGGGATGACATTTTTGAAAAATGATTGTGAATCATTTAGAAAAATAATCTTTCAAAGTCATCATTCATGAGACATTTTGTAAAACTAGGCATCACAGGGGCCACCTGGAGACAAAATAGGTCACTTTGAAATGCTTTTTTGTGAGAAAATTAGACATAAAATTACAGTCTGAAGTGGAAATTTCTTTAAACATTCCTTTTCTGTACTGATTGCAGGAGTTTATGATCACATACAAGTCCTTGCAATTTAGTTAATTTATGCAATGTATAAGGTCACATAAGAATCACTTGAAAAATAGGCTGCTGAATTACAGCTATTAAATGTACTGAGAAAAATTTACATGCAAGTAGATTGTTCCAGAATCAAATAAAAATCAGAATTTCACAATTTCTAGAGGAACAGGTGGTAAAAATAAATAATAGTATCTCACATTTGTATGAACTGAGGTTCAAAAATACCTTTAAAATGTCACTTAGAGTAATAGTGGTCGAAATCGCAATTACAGATGATACTTAAGGAGGTACAACCTTAGAAAAGGAAAACAAATTATTATCTAGACTGTCCTCGGTGTCATGTCTGTGAAAGTTAACACAATAAGACTTGAGTGCCTAAAGCTGTAAATACATCAGCAGTATCTCCTGAAAGAGCCAAGAATCTAGTGGTGGGCTTTAATCTCACATTTTCAGTGCAATCACAGATGCACTTTTGCATCTACAAAATCTTTATATTTTTTTATGAAAACACACAATATAACTTTATATTTTCTTGAAAAGGACACCAGCTACTACTACAGCAGGTACAAGACTTCAGAATAGCTAATCACTAAAGTCTAAGTGCTCATTTGATTCACAACAAACCAGATATAGTTGAAATGCTTTCATTTCCTTTTTTTTTTTTTTACATAGAACCAGAAACAAATGTCACATTCTGTATGATTTTACCAACATGCAGCATGCTAATTAAAAAAGACTGGTACCAATGCATTTGAAAATTAACCATTTAAAATTCAAAATCACCAGAAAATACCCTAGGGAAAAAAAAAAAAAAAAGAAACCCTCAGGGATTGGGTAAATATGTTCTTTAAGTAGTAACTTGTTACTATGTGATTATCTGTTGAAGTCTCATGTGATTTCTGAAAAAAAAAAAAAAAAAAAGCTGGTAACACAGAAGTCTAGGGCTTGATGGAGCATATTTATAACTGACTGATGGAATCTTTGCCAAAGCCAAATAAATCAAAGCATAGATTGAACAGAGAACAAATGACAAAGCTATTAGAACAAACAAAATTATAGTAGGCCTGAATATTTAGTTCCAAGGTTCATTCACAGTATCTGTATGTTTCTGATAGTCTTTTCAGTCAGTTAGAAAGAAAATAAAGGAAGATTCTGTTGTAACCATAACCCAGTGTGCTCCAGAAAGAGACACGAGGAATACATGCTCCAGCTCTGGGGATTAGAGGCTTGGAGATAAAAATGTCTCTCAAAAGCAATAGTGCTTTTGACAGAGTTACTTTTTGATAAATTTTAGATCACTGTGGTCTCACGAATGCTTTGCCCCTCAGAGACAGTGAAGATTAAAACCATAAAATAATCTGAGACATATGGAAAGAGTGCCTTTTGGAGTGTCACATGCCTGACTGGGATATGTCCCAGGGGTGGGAATTGAAGCAGCAAGATATGTTTTCTAAGATTATGACCAAATGGTCTTCATAAGAATATAGGATATGTCATTCCATTCTTGTAACTAGTCTGATTTTAAGGCTTTTCATAAGTTTATTTGACTATGAAGCTTGTCTGACAATAGAAGCAAGGTAAAACCACCCTGCTGTCAGTTTAACTCATCTGCACAGTCAGTGAATCTCTATAAAGAAATAAATACTTGGAGACATTTTAAGGAACTGTGTTAAAGAGCTTAGCTTGTGGAGAAGCAGAAGCTGAGGAGTGATGTGTAAAAGCACTCACAGAGCAAATATAAAACAACACTGCTCCTCCTTTAAAGGGCAGATGCCCTGTTGCTCTGGCTAAAATTTCCTGGTTGTTGGTTACTCCTTACTTTCTGGGAGGAGACTAAACTTCTCAGAAAGTGACAAGCATCTGTATGTGCAGATACAGAATTATACTTGAATTTAAGTGGCCTTCAGACATAGGTCTTGGGAATCAAATAAGCTCAGTAGAAATTAAATTTTTAGTTTTGTAAAGATTCTTGATGTTTCAACTGTTGCAGAATTGCATATTTTTGAGTTACAAAAGATATTATGTGCTACTGACGGCTCCCAAAGCTATGGAAAATAATTTGTTTCAGAAAAGATGAAAGCTAGAGGGCAGAAAATGACTCAGTAGAGTAGGTGGAGCAGGAGATTATTCTCCAAACCATTGCTCCTTTTAAATTACCAGCATTCTTCTAATTGCAATGTAACTGATAGCAATAAACAGATTGACAATAATAATTAAAAAAATAATCAAAGAAGTCATTGGTAATCTGTGTTAAAGAAACCTCAGTTGGCCCTGACCTAATTAAGGATATTTTTCAAGAGAACATCCTCATAATGGAAATATAAGCCTTCCCCTGAAATGTTGCTCAGGAAAGTTTCCTCTGGGATTAATGTGTCTAATGCATAAGGGAATTAGACTAACTGGTGCCCCAAGTGGTTATTTTACTAATTAATTTGGTTTCCTTGTTTTTCCTCTTGTTTAGGTGTTTAGATTTCTTTGTGTCTTTGCCATCATCCCTCCCACAAAACATATGTGCTGCCAAATGTGGCTGAAGATTTATTTTGCATTGTAATGGTAGGCAAATACTATATTACATAAATTAATTCTTAAAGAGTTAGTCTTATTGCAAAGAGTACTTGAAGTGCACACTATGTTTAGTGTATACCAAAAGCGAAAAACAACATTGCATGTTATAGAAACAGTAAGACAACAGAATTTTGGAAAGGATATTTTTGTTCCAAAAGGTATGTGCAAGGGACACTAAAGGAACTATTTATACTGAACTGCAGACTGAAAATATTGTACTTAGGCTAAGAAGGGATTTCCTCAGCATTTTAGTCTCACACCTGCCTAGTTAAGGTAGCTTGGAAAACTATCACAAGGGCTCAGAGATGTCCATCAGTTTAGCCAACAGCACCTTCTTTCTGGTTTGCAAAAATACTAGGGGTCTCTGCTCATATTTGTGATGGACTGAAACAACTAAATATATAGATAAACACCTAAAACCAACCCAAGCAGGTTAACTGTCCCACTGCAGTAAGGAAAGAACCTGCATTTGGCTGTCAACTAATGAGTGTCTGCTGAAGCACAGTTATTCTTGTAAGGCATGGCTGAAGAGCATAGAAAGCACTAGGAGCCATCAGTCAAAGCTGAGAGTTCTGATGACCATGGCACTTGAAGACAACATTGAGGCATCAAGGCAGATCCTCTTAAATGTTCTGAAAAGTTCTGCAGCAGTAAACAGGGTCTGACTATCCAGAGAAAACTGAGCTAGACCAAAACTTTTCCAGTCCAAAGGGAAATCAGTAGCTAGCATTAGATTAAGGAGAGATTTATTAATTCAAAAAAGTCTACTCTCTGTCATCTGATTTCAATAAATATCTAACTATATCCTTTGGAAAGCATGCATTGATAAGTAAGTAGAAATAATACACACACATCTGCGGGAAAATCTCCCATTTCATGATTGCACAATTTTAGATGGCTCATTATCTTGTTTGATAAGCAGAAGAATTATGTACACTAACTGGAAACATAATTTTTTATCCTTCTGCTGTAATGCACAGCTGTGTACATTATTTATGGGCTTTGTTACTTCAGACTCCTATACAAAACCAGTCCTCAAAGGAAAACTTGGTGCCAAAGATACAGAGAATGTTAAAATCCTCAGTCAGTGACACCCACCCAGCAAATGCTTAAGTTTCTGTTAGCAAAACGTCCAGTTAGGTGAAACACAGAAGACTAGACAGCCTTAATATCACAACAGATTCTGAAGACAGTGCAATTCCAGAAAGAATTAACACAGGAAAGCTCATCAAATAGGTTGGTACTTCTCTTCCTTTCAAGCAACCCAGAAAGCACGTGTCCCATGCTTTGCACAATTATTAGATAGTAGGAACATCCCAGTTTAATCAAAATATAGTTGTGCTTAACATTGTTAAATGCACACAGTAACAGCTTCCTAAACAGATGGTGCACATACAGGAATTTACAATATCAAAAGCAGCCAGTCTAGGGCTGGGGGGATTACAAGCAACATCAGCTGACTAACATAACACAACATTGTTTTCATACTCCTTTATCATTCATTGGGTTTGCAAAACAGGACAAACAGTGAAAAATTCACCAAGTTATTTTGCCAATGGAAATAGTTTTTAAAATTAAAATCTTTATACTTGAATATTGATTATAAGGATGTGGCCATATAAAAACAGTTATCAAAAATCTGTACATTTTGTTTTGTGTTCCTTTGACTTCTTTCAAAGCTTCCCTACAACATTGTATTTCCAGGCAAAGATCCTGAAAGTAACAGTTTGAAGCAGTAGTAAAAACCTGGTGCTAACTCCCTTTGTCTTCATTAGCTTTGGCTATCAAATGCCTTAGTCAATTAGTCACTTTGGAGAATGAATTTGATGGTTACTTTTTTTTCTAACCTTCCCCAAGAAAAAAAACCCTAAACCAACATATTCTCAGCATCATTTAGAATTTGTGTTTCATCTCCTGAATTCACCTCATTTCAGTCTCCTAACAAAATGCAGCAGGTTTAAGTCCATGGTCTCTTTTAGGGCAAGGAATCAAATTTTAGGTCTGCAACTCAAAGGACTACTCTGTTAAGTCAGTTTACTGTCTGTCCTCACAGGATATTTCTCTCACTCTGTACAAGCTCATGCTCAGTACAAGAAACAAAAGATTTGTTTGAGGTAGCACATGAATGTCAAGGCACCAGAATTAGCTTCTCTTTCAATCTTCAATATGACTAGATGAGGAAGATCAATATTACCCAAATTACTATTTTTTGCAGTGACTCCCCAAGGCATTTTCAGCCCTTTCCCAGACACAGTGTCAGTCATTTCCAAGATATAGTTTAATCATGGGCAAGTCACTTAAACATTTGTGTTCCATTTCTGTTTATAACAGTAGTATAGAAATGCTTTATGACAATTTTATTATATGTCTGTCTCAGAATAAAGTAATTCCACAAAAGATTGTGGGCATAATTTTAAATGAGAGGTGTTATAATTGTAATAAAAGTTCAAGACAGGATTATTATTGCATTTACTGACAATGTTAGAGTTTGTAGTTTAGTATTACGAGAACAACATAATTTATGTTTTCCTGATCACCAAATAAACTTTGAGAGCCATAACCCACTTTAAAAATAGGCATTAGCTATATGTGCAAACCTTTAAATCAAAGTTAGTAAATATTCAGTTGTCAGATTATCACTATAGTATTTTTGCTCTCTGATCTTGTTTATCGTGAAAGGGAGAACTAGGAATCCCCGTGCATTGATTTGTCCAGCACAGAAATCCATTCTATGAAATGGTAGTGGCAGCATGGTGTTCAAGGATATCTATGCTCAGGGATAGCAAACAGCGCTGCTTGGTGTTAATCATTCAAATTCTGAATATACAAAGTATGTAGTACTTTGTAGTACATCATAGAAGGATGTCAAAAGTGAAACGCAATAAAGAACACTTCTCTAGCTCATCTGACCTTGTAGTCTGTAAAGTTAATTCATGTGAATATGCTTTCAAATAACCTAGTCTTTGTTCAGGACTGTAGTACATACAAGGTTAACTCTTTTCACAAAACAGCATTTTAGCATTTGTACTTTCAGTCTCAGGCAGACAGTGCAGAAATAATCAGGAAAAAGCAAGAATTTTTCAATTTTCAAAGTACAAATGAGACTAAAGACTGGCTTGCTTCAGCTGCAGGGCCCACTGACACCTTATTGAGTCAATGAAAAGTTATTCCAGAAACACCAATAAGACCAGAAACTTGTTAACTTTTATACCTGATAACCCTCCAAAGTCACCTTAGTGCAAAAGAGTTGCTCAGTGACACGGGGATGTTTGTATAATAAGCTCTCTCCATTCAAATAAAATTAGGACCAGTAGATTAATGCAAACTGTAGTGTTGAGCAATGCTTGGCTTTATTGATTTCCAATTTTTGCTTATAGTAAATATTGTCCTTGCTTTATACATAGGTACATTAAATAGAAACTGGGATCATAGACCAAATGACTCAAAATATCAAGCAAGTATTGGATAAAAAAGCACCTTTAGAAATGGAGCTCTTGTAGACTAATTGAAGCATCCTGTGAGTTTGAAATAAAGCTAACAGCATTAAATATATTCATTTATGCCACAAAGATGATCCAAGTCATTTTATCTATAAACAAAATCTGATAAAGTGTTGCTTTGGTGTATGTTTCCCCAATAAATTATATTCTCTCAAACACATTAATAGTCCCAAATTCTTTTTTTTTTTCCCCCTCATCATATGTTTATCTGAAATACTTACATATAAATGCTATCTGATTTCAAGAGTCATCCCTATATATAAATTTTGACATAGTGGAACAGGATTTTTTTCACTGTTCCAAAGAAAAGTAGAACTCAGTTCATACAGTCAAAGACCACATAGCTTAAGCTGGAGAAATAAGATCCCACACTGGTACTAGAGAAGTCTAAATTATGAAGGTTTTGTTCAGAAAAATATCTTTCCAGATTGAACCATAAGAACTCGTCCAATCATCAGGAATGGGATAAAGGTATAAATGTAGTGGGATTTTAAAATTAAAAATTATGTTTTCAACAATGTGGCACATATCACTTTAAATCAAGGAACTGTGTCTACTATTGGCAGACTCAACATACCTCTACAAGTTCTTTACTCATTCATTTGTTAATAGCATGTTCAATGTGAATGATAATAGATATTATGGCAATATTGTCGTGCTTAATGTTATCATATGAATAATGATATTTCTTATGGATAGTAAATCCTCTTCCTGATAATAATATCCAGGTTTTGGAAATTTGTAGACCACAGTCTACTAGTTACACCAATCAGATAAATAGCACAACAAATGGTTTAGTTTGATGTACACAAAAGTAGCCAACTCTTGTTAAATTTACAGTATTCCCCATGCATATAACAGTGAAGCTGGCAGGTGTCAGGTATTTAAATAAGTTCCAGTAAATCTAGTTCACTGGATTGCTTCCTTCAATATTAGACTACTTTTTGGAAAAAGTCTCAGAAAATATTTTGGGTTATTTAGTACTTGAGTACTAACTAGTAGCTCAAGGTTTATGTCATCAATTTTATTACTTACATTTTGATTGGCAAATATCAAAATAACAAGGAAAAATACTATTTAAATTATGTTTAACTTCTAACTGTTGTTCTTTTATTAGTGAACAAAGAAAAAACAAAACTCCTACAGTGATTTTATAATTCAATGTTTAGCATAAATTGCCTACTGGTTTAGGATGTAACTTCTCTGGCTTTCCCAATTCCTGGTAAGGGCATTTATTCGGGAGGCAATTAAGTAATTTAAATTGTTTTCTCATAATCGTAAAACACAATAACTAAGTAGCATTTTATTTACATACTAAAACTTGAGGTTGCTCTGTTGAAAAATTTGTAAGAATCTCCAACGGTTCCTGCAAAGCCTAGGCTACACATTGAGAATTGTCTGAATCTGTTTAGCACTTTAAAATAAAAGCATAGGGAACAAATAAACCAAGGAAATTGTTTGGGTTTAAATCTTCCAGTATTTGGGTTTACAAACAATTTATTCTGGAGACAAAGTACAGCTATGGATCACAAATATTCCTGAAACAAACGTTGAGATTTGTTTAGGATTTTGAATTGAAAAGTCAAGATCATATTTGAACTTGTGAAGAACCTAACACAATCAAAAGAATTTCCAATTGCTTGAAAGTTTAATTCCCTGAGGATTTTACAGTTTGAAATATATATACTAATTATAATTATGTTTAAAAGCCAACAAAAAATATTCTCCAACCCCCAAGACAAATTTTAATGAAAAAAATATTACTCCATTGAAAATTTCAGAAGCCAGACCTCAGTAGATATGGAGGCCTAACACTAATTAATGATAAATAATAATCTGTGGAGTATGCCTAAAAACACAGATGAAGGCTACTTTACCTTATACAAGATATTTTATGAACAACTAGTGCTTGCAGCACCCGAACTTTCTAAGTAGTATAATAAGCACCAAAACAGTTCTTTCCCACTGCCAAGGGGTGGGGAGACGATCTTCACCATTAATATTTCTTTAGGGAATTCATTAAAGCTTCTCCAGAGAACAAATTCTAATCCAGACATTCAGGACAGGAATTTAATACTTAAGACTGACTTGGAAACATTGCCTCTCTGTATTAAGTAACTAGGATAGAAAAATATTTTTGGAGTATGAAAACAACATATAAGGAAGCACCAGTAAGTGTCTCTCATACACTTTGACAGAATATTTGCATATTACTATTTAATTCACAGCAGAAAGATTTATAGGCATATCATATATCAACTTGTTAGCACTTTTTTCCTCAGCCCCAGAGCCATATCTTCCATTAAATGAATGCAGTTAGGTCAAATAATCTGATCTTCATCTGATTTCAGACTTCACTTTTCTTTTTTCTGAAATTTAAATGGGCCAAAAAAAGAGAGAAAAATTACCTCCCTGGAGACTCACCAGCTTCATCAGGTAGGACCTGACAGAATGAAGTGAGGTATTTATACCAGCTTCAGATCTGTTGAAAGCGATGAAGCCCACTAATGCTACAGCTTCAGGAAATCACTGCTTCCAAAGCAAGGCTTTATTTCAGGCTAGAGTGTTGTGCACCAGAACCCGACAGTCTCCAGATGCTCAAACTTCCTGTTGAGCAAAGATAAGCAGTTACCTTTTGCACAAAAGGGGTAAAGAATACCCTGTACATAAAAATGTTTTGGTGATGTAACAACCAGAAATCAGTTCCTTGCACTTGGATTTTTCCTGCTTCCATGTCTTAACACATTGTAACTATGAATCAGGTAATTAAGTAGCTCCATGGGAACCATTTCAATAGATCTGCCCATAAAATATTGAAAGCAGAATTACAATGCAGATACAGTATTTGGCGATGGACTATTTTAAGGAGTTAGTAATAGTAATATTCAAGAATAAAACTGCATGTTATTAATATTCCCATGGTTTCAAATTCCCACTTGCAAGTCATCTCACTTACAGATAGTTTGACTAATGTTTCCATCCTTTGCCTCCAGATCTGTTAAGCAGTTTTAAAATATCAATCAATTATTATAACACACTTCTAAGGGGCAGATAAAAAACAATTGGGATTTTATAAAATAAACCAGAATCCCAGTTTATGATTAGGTATAATTTTTTGGGGGACACTAAGAATTTCCCTGTTCATATCAAAGAACAAAAGTAATTAATTTCTTTACCTTTTTAAAGTATATAAATTAAGCATCAAGCAGAACACAGCATTTTGTTTCTTTTACACAAGACTTCAAAAAGGTTAGATGATCTGTAAGTGATGATAAAAGGTCCAATTTGTAAGAAAGACTAAAAATCAGTTTTGCCTTTTATTTTTTTCAGCTCTTGAATGAAAGCATATTATGCCTGTGTTCTATATTATACGTTTGTCAGTCTTACTCTGAAAATAAATCTCATCTTTATTACCTTCCTGGATCTGGAAATTTTAACCAGCATTATTGGAAAATTCCAAGTGACTGTAATTTGTCTTATGGTAAATATCTTAAAGCCATGGGCTAAAGAACCAAATACTATGACTGTGTGTGTTTGTGGTCACATAAAAGAATAAAGGATTCAACAGAAGACAACCTTCTTACAGTTCACACAGCTTTATTGGCTTATCATAACAGGCTTTGACTAGATTAACACTCCAGACAATCTGCTCTCTTTACTGCTGAAGCCCTCCATTAAGCCCAAGAGAACTTCTGTGCAAGGCCAGAACTGCAACTTCAGGTTTTTCTAACTGTCGCCCTAACATCTTTCTTATTTATGTAAAACGCTTCCTATCACTCAAGCAATGCCACTAGCCCAGAAGCTACCATCAACAAGTAGCTATTTACAAGTCCTTACCACCAACTGAATTGGCGGGGAGCCAATCAGTTTTTAAACCTGTATCAAATCAAAAAAGGGTAAAAAAAAAAACCCAAACAAGCAAACAAAAAAAGATACATTAAGTAATAAAGGCCCATAGGAAAACCTATTATTGTTACTTACTTAGCTTATAAACCAGGGAGGTCTGGTAATTACATTCACATGGTTAGATCACACAGATTGCACATTAATGTCTAGGTCTGACTTGGATTGGCAATGATGTATTTTAGTCAGTAGATGGTGCTGCTTCTTTCTAGCCCTTTCCATCAATAAAGTAGTATATGATTAGTGGCATAGTCCTATATTTTCATACATTTGGAGAAGGATGGTGTCTTCACTACTTGTGAATTCCTATTTGGTCAAATAAGCAATGAAAAGACAACCTGCCTTCCTATATCAGCACAGCCATTGTAAACTTATTTTTAGAGCCTACATACTAGGGAATAAAGAGAGAGGGGAAAACCACAATCAGACTTGATTTCTGCCTCTGGAAAGTATTTAAATACCTAATAGATGTCACATTGCTTCCCATTGCCAAACTACTTTGTACACAGAAAAAGGTAATTCATTAAGAGACAAAAGTTATTCTTCCATTTACATGTCTGGTTTGGAACCCTCAAAACCTTCTACCACCAGTCCATGGATTTCATAAACCTATCAGAGAGAGATAAGTGAAAGACACCTCAAAATTACTCTCTCCGTGAATCAAACCAGGTCGTCACTGCATCATCAGTGGATGAGAGCATGCTGAAGGCACCATCTTTTGCATGACTGGTAAAACCAGAGACCCTAAGCTGCTGCTAACACAGTCCCAGGCCAACCTAATGCAGGTCAGTTGCTTCCTGCCTACTACTATTCCACCCCACTTTCAAACACAGCCTTTAATTTTCTACCACCCACACAACGTCCATTGCTCTATAATGCCAAAATATTCCTGGTTTTCACATCAAATTTGCATAGGCTTCAGAAAGAATTCTAGGTAGTGTGAGCAATGTTAACAAAACCATGCAATTATATAAAAGTATATATAAAGACGCACGACAATAAAATCCATATCAGAATGCAGTAGTAGTCAGTTATAGTCCATTTATATGATTTTTTTTTAAATTCTAGCAAATTTCAGTATTTCCTTGTCCATGCTACTTGCTTAGCTTGACTGTTGTCAGAGTTTCATTGCTAAAGTAGTAGTATGAATTACCTTTGAAACTCTTGGCATACTCTTTCTTTTGATACATTACTACATTTTGACCTGCAGGCATAACAGATCACAAGAATGATCTGGTGAGAAAAATCTTGCAAGTGTTACCAATGTGTTAGGACTGGTCTGCTAGCCTTAAGCCACATAAGAAATACAAGACGTACCAGACAGCTTCACATTCCTTATGCCTTTGAGTCATTGGTGAATTTAGTCCGGATGTTCTAGTCAAATAAACAGCAGAGAGCATGAGATCCTTACTTCAAATTTTCTACACAGAAGGCTTTGGATCTTAACAAGAATAGGACCCAAGAGATTTCTTGGTATTTCTAATTGAAAGAAAATAAAAATAGCCTTAAAATAACAATCCTGCTGTTTTGATCCTGACATAACAGAAGTCTGAAAGTGAGTGTTCCAAAAAATAAAAAGCAATAAAAAACCTAAATAGTCTAGAAGCTCTAAAATTAGTTTATTCCCATCTGATGCTTAGAAAAATGTGTGATGTGATTCTAATTTTGTCCATATGCATTAATCCAGATAATTTACTTTGAGCAAGACATACTTTGTGGCACAGAAAATTTATTTTTTTTAAAATCACCTTAAAAGAAGCAAATGTTTACTAACACAGTTTGTTTACATTGATGAGAATGATAATAAAAAACAACCCAAATTATAGTCTCTTGGTCATAAAAAAAAAGCAGTTGACCAGTAGAGCTTTTATCTTTAGCTTGCACCAAGATATAATCATATAAATTATTCTAATGCCCCTCATTTGTTTTATTTCACATATTCTGTAAGAAAAAGTTAACATACTGTCTAGAGTTAAACAGTTCTTGTGAAAATTTCTTCATAAATCTGGTATATTAACACAAAGGCTCAAAAAAGTTATACAGTCTAGAAAAGAAAGTTGCAAAATAAAAGTTCAGAATTTTATTCCAAGAACACCCTATCAACCAGCAGAAGCAAAATAGCACCGCTCTCCTTTCTGGAAAGGAAATAATACCATTAAATCTTGGGATTTTAAAAGTTGTTATTCAGAAAGTTATGTCTGTGCCCAGAAGAAAAGCATCCTGCACAAACAGGACAGTGAGTGTTAGGATTTCCCAACATTTGTTTGTGTGGACAGTTCAGAAATAAGCTCTTTCAAAAGAACAGTAAGGGAGGTGGGGGGGGAAGTATTTTGCACAAAAGTAGGCACGTACTGAACTGGGGGGAAGCTTCTGGTTATTTTTCTATCCCAGTGGTTAAGAACTGGAAAAGATGGTGCTTGTAAAAGGCAACATACACGTTTCGATAGCATTTCCATGCCTTTTTATTTAAGTCTTCTACAAACGTTTATATATCCTTATTGCCATAATACTCCAGCAAGACAGCACAATTCTCTTTGTGAGTGCTTTACTGCCAATCAGTCCCACACCTTTCATCACCATGTATGTGTAGGTTTTGCTAGTAGCTCATTGCTCTCTTCAAATACTGGTACAGACCTATAGGAAGTGTCTGACAACTTCTGATATCATCTGTGACAACATCTAAATGCTCATAAGCAAAAAACCAAAAAATACCTGCAAAGGTGTAAACTCTCAGATTCTACTTTTTCCTGCACCAACTGAAAAAAATGAAGTTGTGCTTAGTAACTTGAGTTTAAAGATTTGAATTACTTTCTCTGTCCGCCCATCACATTTTATCTGCCTGTTCACACTGCAGGTGTGGTCAAAGGATATGTCTTGCACTGCCTAAATCTAATACAGCAGACTAAGATATTATAACACAGAGAATTGTTAGTAATTACCATACTAACATCCAAGTGTACATCATGAACTTGGTTTTAATCCCATTGAGCTTTGTGCAGTTATAATCTTGAAAGTTCTTTTTAGACCAGCATCTTTTAAAAGACTCCCTAATTTTCAACTAAATATAACAGTGACTTGTTAAAAGTCTCAAAAAGCTGGGAAATGGTTCAGAAGTGGAATCAACAAAGAGAATTCATAAGGTGTCTTAATATTTGCTTATAAATGCTGTAAATGGAAACTATTATTAGTCTCAATTACCTTTTTGGAGGCTGTTGCTACCAGCAGATAAAATGATGCAGAAGTACATTTTGGAACAAAAAAGAGTTTTTCCCTATTGAATTTTTATCTACTATCTTCTCAGACATAAAAGTAGCTGCAACAGAGAATGATGCCTAAAGTAATTAACATCTGCAGGACAGGGCTTTGAACAACCTAATCTAGTAAAAAATATACCAGCCCATGACAGGCAGGTTGGACTACATGACCTTTGAAGGTCCTCTCTGAGCCAAAGCCTTCTATGATTCTATAACTGGTATTTTGGAAAGTGATTAAACTATATAGGTATAGGGAGAACAAATCAATGGAAGCACCAAGGCAGATGCACATACATTAAAAATCTGTAGGATGAATCAGTAAGATAGGAAAACCATACTGGATGAGACCAAAGACCAACCTATCCTAGTATTTAAAGTGGATTTCTCAGACAAAACTAAAAGGAATGTAGCAATACATTCTCCAAACAAATTCTGACTCAGATTTTTCTTTCAGTTGTTCCTCATATGGATTTGCCTAGTCTTTAACTGCAAAATTTAGCACCCACCACAGTCTATGAAATGAACTTCTACAGTTTAACACTGTACAAGGAAGTATGGCAAGATCTATGGAACCAAATTTAAGTGGTTTTGGTTTGGATGGTTTGGGTCTGGAGGATGTGTGTGGTTGTTTTTTTCTACATGAAATGGGAAACAACGGTAGGAAATTGAATTAGATGTTGCTAAAGAATATTCTGAACACCATACAGAGTTTTACACCTTGAATAGGGAAATCAACAGGTAATAATGCTGAACTAATACAGAGTCTTACAAACAGCCTATTTGCAACCGCAGATTTCCAAGAGCTTTACAAGTTATGCATGTATATTGTGTACTATTTGTAAAACACTACAGAAGAAAAAAAAACACTTGTCAAGAGATACATGTATACATATTTTCCATCTCATTATTGTTACACTTCTGAACAGCTTGGTTTTCTTAGAGCCAAAAGCTGTCACCAACTAAGGTAATGTCATTACCATTGAAACAGGAATAAATACTGCTAAGTAAAGGAGCTCCTTGTGGCACATTTATAGATCCACCAACTTTTCCTGTTACAATCTGAAATCCATCTCTAGCATTTTATATTTTATGGGTGCTTGAAGTTTGGTATGAAAAACAAAAGGGAAAAACATCAACATTAAGATTTTGATGTGAAAGTCCACAAGTTGCATTAAATTTCTATAAAGCTTAATGAAAAGCAACGTTCATGTACAGAAAATACATTCATGATCCAATTTTCATTATTTAGTTCAGCAATTCAAATAATTAAGAATCTGAGGAATAAAGAAATAATTGCAGTTCTTAAATAGACATCTATTGTTACAGCTGGCTAATGGGAAGAAAGCTATTCTTGATCATAAACTTCAAATTCCAAAGCCTTAAGAACAAAAAATGCAGAATTCAGGGTATTACTGACCACCTGAGCAGGAGAAAGCTGATTCTAGTGAAGGAAGCCACGTTATTTCACCATAGCAGTGGTTACTGTGATGGTATAAACAAGAAGCATGCAGTATCCAGGCATTATGTGTAAAAACAATTGCTTTGCATTTAAATTGTGTAAATGATGCCTAGCTAGGTTAAAGACACACAGATGCAAAGGCTATTCTTTCATGTTCTAGAATGCCTTTTAATGTTCTAGAACTAGTTAAATGAGGAATCGTAATGAGATTCACAGAACTTCTCACAGAATAATACATTGTAACATACACAAAGGAGCATTCAAATCAATGTTAATAGTATGAAAAGTAGTCACAGGAAAATTTATGAAAGAATAGTTTGCTGAAATTTATAAATAAATCCTACAGCAGTAAGGAAAGCTAGTTTTGTACTTATGTTTCGACTATCTCATGAAACACATATATAAAGCTGAAAATCTGCACAAAGGAAGTTGACAATCACTTATGACAATTAAGCAGTAAAGCAAAAGATGTCACAGAAAGGGATGAGCCCATAGCTAAATAAATAGAAACATTATTTAATCATATCATAGGAGAGATGCGTAGATGAACTAGATGTCTGCTAGATTCTCTCAGAATGAAAACAAACCAATATGTACAAAACATAATTCAAAACACAACTTCCAATTTTGTGAGCTCATAATTTTACCTTCATTTTCTCAAGCATATGAGCTCAAACAGCCCAGTTATTCAACTATTCATACAAGATAAAAATTATGTTAGCCAAAATACATTTTTTAAATCCACTTTTTTTCCTGTATTGCTGTTTATCCTCATCTAAATAGAAAAGTTTTTAAAACTTTACTGACAGTCAATAATTTATTCAGCCAACACTAGAATCTTCCAGAGCTGCTTTTGAATTATGCAACTTTACAAGGTCATTGTGATTTTTCATTAAGACTGATATGTTGACTAGTCTGCAATGAAATTTCGATTAAAGCAGGCATACTTTGTTCATTGAGCCTTAGATCTCTGGAATAATTTTTATAACCTGTATGCATGATGCCCTGAATTCTTTTATTTCTCTTGGAGTTTCTAATTTTCTGATTATTCTTTTTGCATAAAGACTAGCTAAAGATTAAAAAAAACCCACAACTGAGTGATAAACACCCCTAAATTAAATCCTACCACATATAGGACATACATAGTCATATTAGACTTCATTGTCATTTCTAAATTTTACGATAAAAAAACTACTGTACTGTTTAAAAGGTATAAATGTATTTCCATATACATATTCCACATATACATGGAATAACTGTGAGCTTGTGCCTGTAAACAAAGGTATAAAAACCTTTCATCCTGCCTAATGCAAAGGTATCTTGATACTACAATCAGTCTATACCAAATTCTATATAATCAATATTTTTAATACATCTTTACAACAAAATTCCTTTACATATATTCTACAGAAAATATATCTTGTATTATATATAATTACTCCAAATGAATTAATATAGATGTCAATGTTTATCCACACCTGCTCCCCCCCAACAACTTAATCATCAATTCAATAAAAAAGAAACTCATTCTTTTAATGGGATGGAATTTACTTTTCATTGAAAAGTTCTAACTAGTATTTATTCCAAATGAAGCAGCATGTCTGTTTATGAAAACTCCAGTTCTAAGAGAGAAAGTTTTTACAATAATATAGCAATAACAGTAATTATCCTCTTCACCTCACGCTTTACAAAACATTGTAACCAAACCCCCAAAATATTATAAACTTTGAAAAATAATCAAAAATAATCAAAACAATTTTACAAACCACACCCAAAACAACAAATCCAAGACTTTCTATAATTTATAATACTTAGAAAACACATGACATTACACTGGAGGCACTGTATCCATGTTGCCTGGAATGTAATCACTTCTGTTCACCAGAAGATTAACAATGTGGAGGAAAACAGTTTATAATGAACAAAAAAATAATCCAGAAGTTTACTTAGAAAAAGAAATAACCAAATTATTTAGAAAAAAAATCAATTTTTTAAAAAAAAACAAACTCCACAAAAATCAAAACTACCCTGGGAGCTCAGGGTCAGAAGTTTAAGACTTAGTTTCCTAAGAAACTAGAGGAGTCTTAGAAACCTTGCAGTGTTTGAGAAAAGGCCACCCTGCCTAAAATTTGTACAATAGCAAAAGCAATGTTTCTTGAAACATTTTGATTCACACAAAATATTTTGTGTTTGGTGAATTCATAGTACAAACCTGATGCTGTATACTACATATCAATCTTGAATTAGAAGATAATCTCATAGTCACTATCAGGGAACTTATAAATTGAAAAGCCCAAAGAACTAAGATTTTCACCACAGTGAAGAATGAAAATGTTCTACAAAGCTTCAAAACTTACATGGAATTTTTTCCCCTTTTCTTACAACCTTTAGTGTAATTGGGTTTTTTAAAAGCATATAGGGGATTTACAGAATTGGATTAATTCAGAATTCACTTTTGAAACTCTTTCGACTGGTACCAATCTACCTCTACTTTACAAGTAGCAAAGCTCAGCTAGATCTACTGCTACTTACTAAGAGAAATAACGAGCGTCATAAAATCAGATAAGAAAACAAGATATTAAGTAGTTTTTGCAAGAGCCATTCGCATTGCAAACAGTAATTTACTACACGTGTACATATGTTTGTTTCCATAAACATGTATTTAGTCTTATTTTTTCCTGTCTAAGAGATAACTTGTTAAAATTCCTATTTCTGTAAAGCTCAAGTCCTGTTAGCTAGCGTTTCTGAACCTCACCAGCACAGGCCATACAGAATCTTTTTATTGCCATTTCCTTAACTTGGTGAGCCAGTATTTAACCTAGAAAGGTATGTACACCTTCCTTGCAAGATAGGTAGTTCTGTTTTCTGCCCAACTTTAAGGTCATGGACCTACTAAGACGGCCTTTGAATACATACATGTTCAGCTCAAACTGGGTGGGAAAGTAATAGATGTTTCTGTTGTTAAGAAATAGAATAAATATGGGAGAATATTACTGAAAGATATTTTGGGTGACTTTTTATTGGTGGTTTTGAGGATTTTTTTACTTTTTTTTTTTTTAATTCTGAAAATTACTTTGCTATTGTTCTGTAGTTGAATAGTTACCAAAGTTCACAACCCAGATCTTGGAACAAATGAAGTTAATGGCAATACTCCCCACAGTTTTAATGGGATCAGGACCTGGTGCTATAAAGCAACTGGCCTCTCTCCTCCTCCCACCCCTGAGAAGTTATGTGGCATTCATTATGTGGCATTAAAACTGTGGGTGGTATAATGCCTGTTCTTTGGCTCGTTTTTACACCATGCAAACTGTAGCTCAACTTCATATTATAACATAATTCACATATAATGAAGTTTCCTGGGAAGGATCTACAATATGAAAAACTCAGTTTTACACTGATGATAATTATTCTCACATGAAAACCTATACAACTGCAGCAAGATATGCCTTCTTGGCACCAAGGAAGCAATTCTGTAAGAGTACATAGAGCACCCTTGCAACTAAAGGCAGAAATATCTTGTAAGGTGTTTATGACAACTGTACATTCCATGTGTGTGTCTCTCCTGAACAGAGGCAAACGCTATTATTCTTAATAGACCGGAAGCAAACAAACACGAAGCATTTCCTTGTGCCACCTGGGGGGAAACAAACTACCAGTGCTAAGGGGGGGAATTTCATGTAACTGAAGTATTTTCAGGGGACTTCCCAGGACAACCTAGTGACCAAGACTAAAATTTAACAACTCCTACTACTTTCAGAAAAGAAATAATCAATGATATAAAGAAAATTGCTCATAAGTATAGGGGACAGAAGGGGAAGAAAGCTGTCTTGCTGGCTTTGTCTCTACAGGAACATGTCAGGAAATAAGTAAGTACTGAAAGAAGATTGCTTTGATAAAAAAAAAAATTACCTTTCTACAATACAAGTAACAAATAATTATTGGTGCTTTAGAAAAGCTACACCTTAGATATAAATCACAATTAACTGACTTGAAAAAAAATAGGTCTCTGCTTATAGCCAATTTATTTTTGGGAACAAGAGCAAAAGGTTACTGCCACTTGCTTATTTTCACATAAAAGTTACTCTAACATTTAGCTAAACACTTTTCTGGAAAAACTGCATAAAAGCCAGATGATCCCTCACATAAGATACATTTTTTAATCCGTATTTCAGCAAACTTGACAGTAAGTTAGGTATAAAGAATGCCATTAAAAGAAAAAAGCCTCTTTTACTTTCAATCCTTTATCAAGGAACCTTTCCAACAAGGTAAGTATAGCAACAGCTATATAGAAACTAGAGAATACTTTTCTGTAGTTGCCACTCACAATTTGTGCAGGAAGCTCAGTTTAAATGAAAGAAATCTAGGATTTCCAAGTAATAAATCCAGGGAAAATGTCACTCTTGTGAAAAGCCTTCATACACACCACAATATTTTAACATTGAGTCAAGTTCAAACCCCAAACGAAGTCAAAGCATTGCAAATAAAGTAGCAGTTAACAATGCTGAAGCGTTAAGGCAACACATGCCATTCATCTTTAAGAAGATTTATTTAGAAGGAAATTTACAGTTCATACAGAGAAAAATCACTTTCCTCTTTTGTTGTGAGCAACACTGAATCTAGGAGAAAGAGCTCCACAGAGAAATAGAGCATGGGAGTAACAACAGTAATCCACAGCCTGCTTGAGGTTTCTATTTTCATGCCCCTTCTTGCTTTACGTGCAGAAACATTACTGAAGATTGAGATGCAAAGCTGCAAGAGCAAGGTCAAGATTCTGCAAAGATGTAGGGTAGACACATTGCAGAACATGTCTTACACGTTTTATTACATGCTTCTTACAGTTATGAATTAAGAATGATTGTACTAAGAACAGAAACAAGAAGGAAAGAGTATCCAGAGAGTCGAGACTAGACTCACATCTATAGGAGATTCTGGCGCTTCTGAACAGATCTAAATAAGTCTTTTGTTGTGAGGATTTTGCTGCCTCTGGATAGATATTTTCATCATCAGTAGCATCTTCCACAGTTTAACTGGCATCAATCACTTGAGACTAAATTGGGGTGGTGGAGGACCTGGGGAAGGGGAGTGGAAGCAGCTGTGTCAAAGGTGAGGGAGAGGTTGAACTTTTACTCTTCATGTGAGCAGTCTGTTCTGAAAAGCCCTCTCCTCTCAGCTCACTGACCTCTACTCAGTGAGCCTTCCAATTCTATAGCAAACTATCAATTTTAAGTGCAAAAATTTTCTGTAATTTGAATAAATCCTATGTACGAATAAAGTAATTTCAAAGAAGGAAGTAAAGTTCCCGGAAGTAATTTCTCAACTACCTCTATTTCTTCTGTCATTAAGCAGTATTTCCTACCTCTGCCCTCCCGTTCCTTCAGGGTCCCTATTATTTGCTACATGTTACACAAAAATGCCTGACAATTTTTGGATGCCTTTCAAATGAGTACAGACTAAGAAATTACACATTACGCTGCCAAATACTGCAGGCATCTTCCTTTTCAGTATCTAGTGTAATGGCACTTTAGATATTCTTATAAAAATATAAAAAATCCAGCATCATTTATATGTAAAAGTTTCACTAAGAGAATAAAAACCACCCAAAGATTATCATATTCAGAGTTGCTAGCGTTTCATAGATGTGTTTTGGGGAAATAATCTAAGAGCTCCAGCTAATTCCCCAGGTCTCACCTTTCACGTATTAAACAATTGCTTTATCTACTAACCACCCTTTACAAATGTGTAGGCCAGGTCAAACAGCCTTTTTTACAAAGCCATAAGGTCACAAGAAATTATATGCCAGCTTTGTTACCAACTATTCTCTTAAGTATATTTGCTATCAAATTTAGCATACAAGATCTTAAATATGACTTTGGCAACCTTGCAAAGGATTTTGTATTGGAAAGAGAGGAATAGAAAACCCAAGCAAAGAAGGGGAAATAAAAGAACTGTATAGATAGCAGAAGTTAATTCATGGTTAGTTTTTATGTTGGATGCAAGTGAAATTCTTTAGTAAAACCCACAAATTTTGCTGTCTTTCTGAATATGGAAATATAAATTCTTTATGGTCCTGGAAACATTACCAATCTACATCTGTGTTACAGGAAATGGTCTTTTTTAATACCTTGTTGAACTAGCAGACCCAACATCAAATTGCTCTCACAGAATATTGGGTATGGGGATACAGGATCAGAAAATACATTCAGCTTCATAAATTTCTGAACAAGATTTCCACCCTTCCATCCACCCCAAGCAATGATAAATACAGAAAATAACGAATAATTGATTAAACAAGGGATCTCACAGAAAGCAGTAATTTTCAAATTATTTTTTACTTGAATAACCAAAGCAAACAAAAAAACCAAAAAACCAACCAAAAAGCCCTTCAGATATCTTCACACAGTTCTGGATATTTAGTCAAAACAGATTTTCACCTAAGAAGTTTCATTTTACTCTTCTAGGTTCCACACCTGATAAACTTAACCTATCTTTGAGTATGCATTCCAGAAACCTATAGAAATACATCTGTCAGCTTCTGGATTTTGGAAACACCAGGATCATATCCACTGTAGTCTACCAAACTCAAGCAGCAGCAAAATCAGAAAGTTTATCAGATAAGACAAAACCCAGCACTTACCACTCCCATGTGTCCACCAGCCCCTAACACTAAAAGCCATTTTCTTGATGAGCAGAGAAAGAAAGCCAGCTCAGCCCAGCTCAAGATTGCAAAAGATATAGACCCCTTCCCAGGTGAGCTGAAATAGGCCTCTGAGCCCACCCATGGGTGTGGGCCTAAGCAAAGCTCATCAGAGCCATTAAGACTTATGAGTGCCACCTGGCCTCCTCTCCCAGACAGGTGTGTCCTCCCGCGCTTCTCCACCCTGACTTGCTAAGGAGGAGGTGTTCCAGAGGTTATTTCAGTGAGGACATAGAGGTACTAAACTGGAAAACAGACGTGGCATGGGCAACTTGGAGAGTAGGGAGTGGGCTCAGTGTGTCCAGAGTCCTGGGATGGACAGGAGATGTTCAGGACACCCTGAAAAGCCCTCAGAAGTGGGTCAGGCTGGATGAGATGACTTCCAGCTGCACCTAATTATACATGGGAGGCACACAACAATGGGAACACAGAGCCCAGCATTAGCTGGGTCCTCGTGGAAAGATGACAGGTCTCAGTGGCCTCTAGAGACAGCTTTTGTCAAAGAAGTACCATGAATCTTACTAGACTAAGATGCCAACTAAAACTTCATTATGTAGCTTTGTTTTCCTGTATTCAGATGTAATTCCAGACAAACCTTCCTAGGTTTCCGATATGCTGGAACACTTGAGTGTTTGTTTTATTTTTTGTTTTTAATTTGCTACTTCTAGGTAATAAAACAACAAAGGTTCTTTTCAAGAATGCTTACTCAAAACAGTGACCAAGTGAACAGTTTCCTCTTCCAACATGACTGGGTTTTTTAAACCTAAATTTTGGGTTAACGTATTTTTTTTATTCAATTCTTCTACAGAATGTCTCTACCAGAATAAATTCATTTGAAGGAATATTTAGTCTTACAGATCACCAAATTAATTTGTCTGATGAAGACCAGGGCATTAAAATGTCATACTATTTGCAAATCATTACAATAAAAAATATTTTTCTCATGACCTGTTGCTTTTAATTTTGCTTGTAATTATGTACTATTCAGAGTGACTTTGGCACAGCAGCAGTTGCTGTATATCGACACACAGTTTTAAAACATGGGAAAAATCAAGAATGCATTGACTGCAAATCTTTTGAAAAATCAGGCTTTGTTACTAGGAAATGAAGTAAAATTTGAGAAACTCCATGCTGTATATCTCACACAAACAAAACTTATTCATGTTAGTAGGAACTATCTATGAACAAAGCCTCTTAAAAACCATTCAAGTACAAATACATGTTGTATGGGTTTGTTTTCAAACACTTAAAAACACAGTATGCTTATTAAAAACATCTGTTCTTATTATAACACATAATAACTGTTAAGGAAAACATACTATATGGTTTTTAATTATTGGCAGATGTACCATACTTAGGTGACTAACTAATTATCGTGGCAAACTTCATTCTTTAACCAAGGCAGCACAAGCACCAATAGCAGCAAATTCGGGGCCACATATCTTCAGCAAATGTGCAACCATATGTAAAATTCACAAGAATGAACAGAAATCAGAGCTGCTTTAGCTCTTTTTAAAAGCTTCTTTTAAAGCAGACTAAAAATAATCCAAAGTCAAACCATACCTGTCCTCTCCTAAACCGCATCCCTAAGCCATCTTTTAAATACATCCAGGGATGGTGACTCAACCACCTCCCTGGGCAGCATGTTCCACACCCCAACAACTCTTTCAGTGAAGAACCTTCTAACATCTGATCTGAACCTGCCCTGGCACAGCNAGGTGACTAACTAATTATCGTGGCAAACTTCATTCTTTAACCAAGGCAGCACAAGCACCAATAGCAGCAAATTCGGGGCCACATATCTTCAGCAAATGTGCAACCATATGTAAAATTCACAAGAATGAACAGAAATCAGAGCTGCTTTAGCTCTTTTTAAAAGCTTCTTTTAAAGCAGACTAAAAATAATCCAAAGTCAAACCATACCTGTCCTCTCCTAAACCGCATCCCTAAGCCATCTTTTAAATACATCCAGGGATGGTGACTCAACCACCTCCCTGGGCAGCCTGTTCCACACCCCAACAACTCTTTCAGTGAAGAATTTCTTCCTGACATCCAATCTGAATCTGCCCTGTCTGAGGCTGTTCCCCTTGTTTTATCACCTGTCAGTTGGCAGAAGAGACCATCATCCACCACTTTACAACCTCCTGTCAGGTTATTATAGGCAGGGAGAAGGTCTCCCCTCAGCCTCCTCTTCTCCAGACTAAACAACCCCAGCTGCCTCAGCCGCTCCTCAGAAGATTTTCCCTCCAGACCCTTCCCCAGGTGCCCGGTTGCACTTCTCTGAACACGTTCTAGGACCTTGATGTCTTTCTTGTAGTGTGGGGCCCAGAACTGGACACAGCACTCGATTTAAGGCCTCATCAATACCGAGTACAGGGGCACAATCACCTCCCTAAACATGCTGGCCATGCTGGGTTTGATACAAGCCAAGATGCCATTGACCTTCTTGGACTCCTGGGCACAGTTATACACCTTAGGATTATACAACAGAGCACTTAGGTTTAGGTATAGCTGATTTCTGTCTACAGCAAATTCGCCCAATAGAAGGAGCATTCCAAGGCTGGACACAGTTCTGCAACTGAAAGAAAACACATCACCAGGGTTTCTAACACAGACCATGACAAACTATAGAACAGATTTGATTCTTGTGAACCATCAGACATAATTTCTCTTAAATTACAAGCCCCCATATATATATAGTTGTCCCTGGGAAATAAAACAGATTTATTTTCCTTCTTGAGTTTCACCAAAACAGCTGCTTAATGAGTTCTGGCTATCTATACCTTTGCAAGCCCAGCACCATGATTTCTCTTTCCTGTATCAGTGAAGGTGGATACAAAAAAAAAAAAAAAAAA
>VXBZ01012448.1:124188-136950 GCA_013399135.1 Heliornis fulica
TTTTTACAATCTAGCCTGAGTTTTCAAGCATAGAATTTATCAAGTAATGCTTTCAAGGGTAAATATTCTTGACATTTAGTTGCTGAGGTAAAGTAAATATGGGACTCAACAGTGTCATTTTTATGGAGAAAAACTACACTTTAGAGTATATGTCAAAAGTGAAATTAATTTAACTAAACAGAAAGGAACCACTTAAAACTGACAAGGGACATGAAAAAGCTTGATACAAAACATTTCAAAGATTTCTTTACTAGATATCCCTGAGGAGGAGAAACTGTTTAGACCATCAAAGAGCATTATCATTCTACCTACAGAGACTCTTTGTGTAAGACATTAAATTTGTGCTGCAAAGACTTCACTGGCCATTAGAGTCATTTTGATATTCTTACATTGTTTCTCCTATGATATTACACTCTTCACACTTACTCATTAAGTCCCAATACTTGCTTATAAAAACATGTCAAGTCAACAACAAATCTGGAGTTCAAATTTAGACAATGCATATGATCAAGGCAAAAAGCCTCATTGAATTCTCTCTCCTGGTGTGAACTCATTACTGTGTATTTACATAATGTTGTTTTGAAAGCCAGTGAAATGACACTCGGTTATTGAACCTCAATGGTTTTTCTACATAAAACCCAGCAATTATCCTTACCAGGTAAATCAAGTAACCAGTAAGTAAGACAATCCAGTCCAATGAATACAATAATACTTTCAGTGTCTTCATAAATGTCTCTGGATAGTGCCTTTTTTTAACAAAAACAAGAAAAGCTTTTTGCAGAAATTTCTTGTGGTAGCAGAAGTACCTCATTCATATCCAAAGATATCTTTTTTTTTTAATATGCAAATGTGTTTTCATACAATTTCACAGCTGTTAAATTTCAAATTATTCAGATCTTCATATCACAGTTCACCACCACTCTAGAACCTAGCATCAAGTTCAGATTTAAAGTTTGTTTTCTTTGATGCGAATAGTAACTCCCCGGTAAATGAGTAAAATTCATTATGTCGTTTTATTCTACAGAGCAACATCTTCTGCAAGAGAAAATTTCCATTCCAGACATAAGAACACAATTCGCAATCAAGTATTTAGCACTTTACACAAAATAAGGTGAAATCTAAGATCTATTAAAAAATATAAAATCCTCATTATACTTCACACAAAGGTGTGACAGACACTCATTTGGAATTAATTGTGAATGCCAGTCAAATTCAGCATATGCTTCACACACAGAGAGTATATTCATGGAAGTAACAGAACCTAAATCTCTGATGAAATTTCAGAAGGAAGGAATCCCCAAAACTTCATTCTAACACAAGCCACAGAAGAAAACAGCAAATAGCATATATATTTGGCAGAAAGTGCAAACCAATGCAAAAAGCACTGAGCTAGCCTCAGCCTCGCTTTCCACGCTTTTGCACTTTCCTCATCCAGAGGTGCCCTGTGGTACATCACTGTAATTCTGAAACTCAGAGTACACATGCCTGTGATGAAGACAGATCAAATGGGAGCAAAACTGAGGAGCCTGATCTTGTATCATAAAACAAACCACTGGTACTAAGATGATTTCTGCAGGAAACATCAGATTAATATTTTCATAAATGAAGTCTGCAGAAAGTCAGAAGGCAAGCTGAATACACCATTCCATGTTGTTGTGTACGGGGAAAAGTTTATCCTCTTCTAACACTGGTCAAACAGATGTTGCTTCTGTGCACCAACCCTCAACTGATAACCCTAAACTACCATGGCTACAACACTCTAATACTAAAAAACCCCACACTCAACAACAATAAATATATTTTCAAATCAGTTTATACTTAAAGTATCATTCATCAAGATAAACTAAAAACAAGTACCATGATTTAAACATATTCTAGGCAATCCTAACAAACATTAAACACCTCCCCCCCAAAAAATTCAAAACTTAGTATTTATTTCACAATATGTGAAATAAATACTTATTAATATGTGAAATGAATATTTATTAATATTATTTATATAATATTTTATAACACTATTATACAATNTTTCACAATATGTGAAATGAATACTAAGTGGTTGGAGTGCCAACCACAAAAGAACCCTGTTTAAATAGAACATTTTCTAAGATCTTTTTAGAAACTGCTTTAAACATTACAATCTCATTGTTTGCATCTAATAAGTATAAGCATAATGAAAGCATCTGGAGATACAACACCTATCTTTATTTGTATTACCACTAGAAAATAAAGACAGTGTTTCAGTAGGAAAAAATTCCCTTTCTTTGTCCTTTGCATATCTGCATGTATTCTATTAAGACTTAAATTTGGAGCTCTCACTAAGTTATTCTTAAACTGAATGAGTCTTTCTGGGTTAAATTTACTAAGAATTGAGGTCAAGTTCCCATCTTTTCACTTCTCACTTTCCATTTCAGATGAGCTTTTTAAGTTGAATATCCTGAGCTAAACAAGTGTTTTAATTTTTGTTTAGAACAGTAAATGAAACAATCTGGGACATTTGGGACTAGAACATTTTCTTACAGTTCTATGGACTACCTCAACACTCTACACTATTGTATTTATATACAACTGAAGGAAAAACAGGGCACAAAGCCCCCAAGAATTTGGTGATTATTTTCACTATCATCTTCTTGGGGAGATGTTTTCATACAGTTTGTGTTCAATTCACACTGCAGTCCACATGCATCCTGTGTTCATGTGGGAAAGTAATTTTATTTCCCTTGCATTCATCTAAGAAATAGAAATAATGGTACACAGTGGAGTCTTAACTTTAGCTGGGGTAGTAAGCGCCAATTAAAAACTCAGTGTCAGATTCAGAGCTAAAAAATAAAGAGAAAAAATAAAAGGATAGATGTGGGAGTAGGCTTAAATGTGTACTTACATCCCCAAATGCCACCTCTAAGGACAACATGCATACTTATGTTAAGCATATGTTTCAGTGATTTACTGATGTATGCACTAACCTTCTCTTTGGGATTTTTTTAATCATTAAAGATTAAAACTAAAATCTCTACTTATATATGTGCATATATTATACACCCTTAAATGCTTTAGGAGAATCAATTACAAGCACTAGGATTTGATTTTCTTCTTTGGAATTTGTTTAAACATTTGGAAGCACTCAGTGGTGATTCAAGAAAATCCTTCTGTTGGTGAAAACTATCAGATTTCTAGGACTTTATAAAAGTAGTCTGATTTTCCTACTGACTGGATTACTGACAGCATAGCTCATGTGATACATAAATAGAATTAGGAATTTGGCATATGGCAAGAAAGACATTAATAGTCTTTAAAATATCTGCTTTATACTCTATGTGATGTATGCTATTTTTTTCAATTAAATTCAATTATTCAAGATGAATATCTTTTTCCAACAATAACCGCCTATTTTACTGCTAAATAATTTTATGCATAAAGCATCTTTGTCCTCATGCCTGCAATCAGGCTGACTTCCACCTTCATAAGTCCAAAGAAATAAGAACTACTTTATTATGTGCAAACTTTTAGAAAGAGAAATTGCTTACGTGCAAATATTCACAAGCAAACCACAAATTAAGCTATCAGAATTAATTATATTCAACATAATATCTCAATGTAGGAAAAAAATTAAGCTTGTAGTCAAAATTATTACAGAGAACTTTAAATACTTTGTTGGGGAAGTGAAGTTTTCAAAAGACTTTGCAATCAGTTTTGTAACAAAAAAGACCTAGAAACAGAATTCACACCTCTGCTTCCTAGATGGTAGCTGTTCAAAATAACTGAATAAAAAAAGCTCAACGAAGATCAAATCCCTTACTTTAAAAACAATTTCTAAAACAAATTCAGCTCCTGTTATGGGGTTAATTAATTTATATGCATTATTATAACTTTTAAATATTCTTATTTTCCATTACTGGGTGCCTGGGAGTCAGACTGGAGTTCCTCACAGATGTTGGTGTCATTTTCAGTTCTTTCATCCTCTTTTTTTCTCTTTTTTATGTTTTTCATTCTTTACTCTTCCTATTTCCTCCTTCCCTCTCAATGTCACACATCTCAAAGTCACTTTCCATTACTTTTGCTCATCAGAGGTAGGTCACTGTAGCCACCTTTCACCTGCTCCCCTGATGAGTTTATATGTTGTTCCATTTGCTCCTTTTTTAAATTTGAACTATACTTTTACCCCCAGTATCAACCTATCAATCACTGAATCTCTGTCTCCCATAATATCTGCTGGTTTTGCAGTTAAGCTGCAAAGCATCTTTGTCCCAATTCCTGCTGTCCAGCTGGCTTCATCCATTAAACATTTGCACCCTTTCCTTATCTTGCATTTCTGACTGACCCTCTATCCTCCCAATTTAAACTGACTCTCACAGCCACAAACCTCCTTCCAAAATCACCTCTTCAAATGCACCCTCCACTTATCACCCTGCAAAGGATGTTGTATATTTCTTCCAGACATGAACCAATTAAGTGCCATAAACTGTTTTCTTCACTTCCACTCAGCTTCTGCCCATTCTTCCACATTTTTTCTTCTATCATATAACACAAAGAAAGATTTCTCTTCCACTCACCTTCTCTAATCCTTCCACTTGCCCAGTGACATTAGTCCTACTTAAATGGATTTCTCTTCCACTCACTTGCAGTTTCTCTGTCTTTAGTACCAAGGACTGTTCTGTCTGTCCAGCACATAGCACAGTGCCCACAAATAAATGTCATTACAGCTATGAAAATAATATCTCAAAAGTATTAGCTTTGCTTAGAAATCTTTTTTCCTTTGAAACAGAGAAGAGATGAATTTGATTACTATTTAATTTCCTACAAAAATATTACAGAAAACTAAGACAAGCTATTGTAGTTCATGACAAAAAAAATTTTAGAACTTTAGCATAAGCTTTTGCAATTAGAAGTCCCACAGAATGCTACAAAAATAGCTTATAACAGCCTCTCATTTTCTTTTAAATGACTATATTATATGAAGGAATGTCTTTCTGTGATTTTTAAAGATTTTGTTCTATTAAAGTCTTGGTAAAAGAATCTGCCATGCTTTGTTTAGGCTAAAACTTGACTTATCTTTGTATCAATTTGCAATATGACTGGAAAATTACCACCACCAATAACTGCCTTAAAACCTACCTAATCTTAAAAGCTTTCTATTAAAAAAAAAAACCAACCAAATGCTCTTGACAAAAAACAGTGGGACTAGCAGCTGAGCTCTAATGACATTGGCCATTTAAAGATCATCAATAAGCTCAAAGTTGCTTTAGCAACTCATCTATGACAAGAGCTGAGCTATTACATGGAAAGGCAACCAAAACAGTTTTGTGTCCCAGACTTACCCTAAGCCACTTTATGGGACTCCTCAGTCCTCTCTGAATCTGATTGCTATGCAACTAGTGAATTCCAACATACACTATATCAAATATGTTTCATAAACATCCAAGACACACCAGTGGATCCGGAAAAGTTTTGCAACGCATTAAGCAAAAAGCGTAAAAAGCTCTTTTTTTTTTTTGCCTTGAGAAACTTGATTTACTGTATTCCAAAGCAGACAAAAAACCCAATGCTTAAAAACAACCAGCTATATCTGTCTAGAATTCCAGCTACTGTCCACAGAGAGAATTACATTGGCACGTGGCGTGAAAACTCACTCTATTTGTGTTACATGGTTCACATAGATCTAACAGAATAATTTCGGAGTATTTACTCTACCAAATGCTAAGCATTCTCTAATACTAGTATAATGTTTTTTTCTAGATATTAATAATCAGACTTTTTTTCATTCCTTAGAAAGTAGGTGTTGTACACGAAGTACCTAAAGCTAAGAGCTACATTTAAGGAAGGATCACCATATTATACATATTCAATTTGTGATTGTCATTGGAAAGCACCACTGACACCGGTTTATTTGATGGATGCATACTATGCTGTTTCCCCATTTTCTCTAGACTCTTTCTGTTTGTTTATGCATCAAAATGCTTCCAACTACACACAGAGAATATCTGGGCCAAAAGGACCTTGATTTTTCAAAGCACCTATTTTCTCCCATCTCCAAGCCCTCCCTAAGGGCATAAAAATAGTGGTAAAGTAACCATCTCTCTCACAGAACACACAATATAGAAATTTGCTAACCAGAACTACCATTTAATATGCTAAACTTTCTCTCCATTACTTATATATTGATTTGTTCACCAGTTATTTTTCTACTTCAAACTAAACCTGGCCCAACACTTAATTAGCATCTCAGAATCACACACCTCCCTCTTCTTCAAACAGTGCTTTTGGGATGTTCACTGCAGGCTACAGAACTGAAAGCAGCATTTTATTTCTGAGAAGAAAACCATTCCCAGGACTCTTTCTGAGCACCTGGCATCATATTACCCCACCACAAGTCAACAGCTGATGGACATGCATGTGCTCTTCTTTGCCTCAAGGCAAAGATCACTCACTGTTATTGTTTGCTTTTTGTCATGTATGTTTGTGTCTCTGCGCAATGACAAATAACTGCTTGTAACGCTTAGCCTACCACAGTAGCTCAGGCACTTAAAGTGACTATATGGATACAATTTATTTTAATGATTGGTTGTGTTCTCTCATACTTGCAACATATTATTCAGTAAATTAACTTTGCTTCTCTTCCCTTTCAAGGGAAAGCCACAAACAAGCTTTTGAAACACAGAATATGTAATTGACTCTTTTTCTATGACCGCTGTTATTTCCATGAGGTACTGTTTTGCTCTTGTTGTACAACATATTGATTAACAAATAATGCTAGGGATACAAAGTATTCAAATATGTAGGAGAAATAGGGAACTATGTGTCCATAATGGTCACTTTAATGGATTTCAGCACTGCTTTGCTCATACGCTGTAGAAAAATCTAACATGTTTTTTTTACGAAGGCACTCTAAGTTGTGGCAGAAGGATGAACTAACATCAAAAGAACCCTGATCAAGAAAAACACTTGCAATTGGAAATGTGTTTCTATGAACAGTTTATAATCTCCATGAGAAAATGACTAAAAAAATAGGACACTTGATGATGTCCAAGTTGAAAACAAACAAACAAACAAACAAACAAACAACACTTTACTGTAGTGACTAGGGAAGACAAAATAGCAATCACCAAGTTTAATCTGTCAGGCCCTTGGTTTCCCTAGGAGGATGCATCTGTTCAACAGGGAAAGCAGAATTTCATTCTCAGGGTAGAGGACAGAAATGAAAGTGAGTAGAAAAGATATTTCCAATAAAACCCAAAATACTGTTGAACTCAGGATGAATCTCCAAAGTTTATAAAAAGATGTTTGATCTGTAGGCCACAAGAATATTTTTAATAAGAATAAGCAACAAATTAGCATCTCACCTAGGCATTTTCCTTCTCTACAGATAGCTATTATGGTTTTCTCCATTAATACAGTCTTGAACCATGTAGCTATTTGAACTAACTAATACTAACTCTGAAACAGTGCTCCCAATTTAGTCAACAGATTTTAACTTCTCTGGAATAAAAATATTTAGTTCATATATGAACAATGGGAACTATTAATACACAGAGTTCTAGAGTTTTTGGAGCCTCTGTACATAACTGATTAAGGATACTATAACTATAAACTTTTCTTTCTTTATCTAGTCATACCATTACTATTTGGCTCAATACACTACATCCATAATTAGGATTACATGACTTTATACATTACAACATACGTCATAGACATTGCTTCAGAAATAAATTGATATATAATCATGCAGTCAACTATTTCAATTGAAACTCATTATTCAAACTCATTGTAGTGTACAATTTAATCACTCAGAGATAATGAAAATGGAAAATTCAAATGTGAAAAGAAATTCACAGGTAGTTCACAGATATTATTCCTGAGGTACTGAATTCAGCCAAAAAACCCAGTATCACTCAACATCTGCAAACTCTGAAGTTAAACTTCAACTGTCACTCAAAGGGGGCATTCTATGTCTGCTTTCTCTCTAATATGTAGTAAATTGGTGAACTTGAACTTAAACAAAACTATTTGTTTACATTTGCAAAACAGAACTTGGGATCAGTTCAGATTTTGGCCCCTGTCAATCAGCCATCATGGAGTCTCAAAGTAGTTCAAGTTGTGACACTCTCTGCCTCTGATTTAGGACCTACCATACAAGGAAACAAAATCCCATTCTTAAGCCATACTTAAAATGACAAAGGTAGCTAAGTCTTCATTGCTGATGACAGTTTTTATTTCACAGGGATGAAATTTTCAGATTAGGTAGACTTGAGTAGTGTAGGTAAATCTACAATCAAATGGACACATTGTCGAAAAGCAGGCATGAACAGTGGAACATGTTTTACTCATTATTAGCCTTTTTCCACTCTTTTGGCATGTAGCTAACATGTCCAAGGTTTACTCAGGAGAACTTTATCTTTTGTGACAATGACAATAGCCAGTGGGATGGCTGATGACTGCTTACAGAACAATGAAAGAACATGGCTACATGGTATATAACCACTTATACATGCACTGGCATTAAATATCCTGAGCATTAGAGGACAGATAACAACAGATAAATAGCAGTAAGATAGGAGAGTTTAGAGGATGTTCTCATGTTACACAAGAACAAGAGTTTCTTCCCCACACCATGGTACTAATTGAAGAGCAAGTAAGCTGCAACACTGAAAAAGTTATGCCCCTGTAACAGATCTGGGGGGCTGAGAGAAGGTAGCTTGTTTTTATTGTAGAGGCAAGAGCACACAAAAATATTGCATTTGCTGTTGCAAAGTTCTGTGTCTTTTTTGTGCTAAAAGCAAAGCCTATGCATTTACAGTTGATAATTCCATATAATACAAGGTACAAACTAATTTTAGAAATTTTAAAACATTACCAATATCTCTTTTATGTAAAGGAGCCAGGTACAGAGATTGTGTTCTAACTGAAATCCAAATCCAGATTTACAAATCCAGGTCTTCAGAACAACAAAGCAGTCATCACAGGTTTTATGCAGAAGTAAGGATTGGGAAGTGCAGAAAGAGGAATTTAGATTGTCATGCCAACAAAACCAGACAATGTACTGCCCAAATATCTGCATATCATGCTCCCAAGCCATTCATGTTTGATTTCAGAAACCTAAAAAAAAATTGCTTCTATACAATTTTGTGTTCTTTTAAATTACCTGGTCTGTTAAGAAAACAAGTTATTGTCTGTCATCACTTTGGAATTTCTCACTAGAGATTGTTGCATTGAATATTTCAGAGGATTTTCTAGATGTTCATCAGCAGAATGTATCAGGCAGCAAAGTCTAGTTTTCTATTTTCTATATTGTACACTACTGTCTAAGCTAATTATTTAAGAGTGTATACTTATGCTCCAAGAGTGAAACTTATGAAATAAAAGTTATAATTACTGTCAATCACTGTTTTATAAAATATTGCCAACAATAAGGAATATGGACAAAAAAGATATTTTTCTTTGTTTTTCAACTTACTGCCTTCAACCTCGATGAAAGACCTACAAGCCTCTTGCTGCCTTTCTAAGATTAATGTTAGTTTAGAGCAGATCAATGGTTCCTTAGCCACTAGCTAAGGGAAAAAAATCTTTCATTTTTATATCCCACTTGCCAGTTTGTCACAGGTAAGAGTGAGTATGCACTTGGGTCTGATAGGCTCATAAATAAAGCAAATAGTGACCAGACCAATATACTCGAAACTGCTAAAAATGTTTTATTTTTGTGCCTACTTCTGCTCACATTCCAACCTCCAAAATACCTCCATAGAATCTATAAATTTTCTACAGAAGATGCGCAAGACCTCCTGCAAGATGATGTCTTTCAGTTTTCATCCCTTGACACAGATTAATCTAGACAGATTAATCTAGCACAGAAAAACAGCTTTGCAAAATTTTTTTGTGGATTTTAGCAAAGCTGAATATTATTTTTCATCATTTGCTTTTAAAGAGGGTAATAGAGCTTGTCTGGTTGTTCCTTGTATAAAGAACACGCAACTTTGTAATTCAATACACAGTGGTATTCCGTGCAACCTAGAGATTTACTGTTAACTCATATTTCACAATAACTACACCAAAAGTATTTTATGGTATTTAAATATTTCAACTGTGATGCTGTCTGATGACAGACAAAAATTTCTACATGCAAGAAGAAATGTGTAAAAGTGGAGAAGAAGGGACAGATGGACAGAAAGACAGACAGAAAAAAGAAAGGCAGAAGCACAGACAGACATATGAATGGATGTTTAAAAAGACAGATATATGGATAGTGTCTAGGGAGAGAAAACATATTGATGACAGTGTTGAACAAGACAGTTTTTCAGTCAACTGAGATGGAGGTCAGGGAGTAGACAGCTATTTGAAGGGAGCAAGTAAGAGAATAAAGGTGAGACAGGGCCTGATTAATTACTCTCTTCAAACTCGCATGTATGCTTTCCATGGTACATTTTACTAACCAGCAAAAAAAAAAAAAGATTTGATGATAAATAATATTATCAGATAAATGAAACTTTTGCAGTAAGATTTTTCCCCTAAACAGCGCCAGAGAAAAGCAGATTTTCTACATAAAATTGCAATTTTGATAGAAGTCCTTTTTGAAAAACTAAAGCTAGATCTCATTTTTCCAGAGAAGGTATTACAAATATCAATTGAAGCATTTCAGACATTAGCAATTTTGTATTTCTACATTTCAAAATTTTCTCTATCTACCCAAGTAACAATCTAGATGATCCTACTCAGGAAGGGGTGTTAGACTAGATGATCTTTTGAGGTCCCTTCCAACTACTAACATTCAAGGAAAAAAAAAAGTGATAGAGAGGAAACGGCCTGAAGTTGTGCCAGGGGACACTTAGAGTAGAGATTAGGAAAAATTTCTTTGCTGAAATGATTTTCAAGCACTGGAACAGGATGCCCAGGAAGGCAGATGAGTTTCCATCCCTGGAGGCATTTAAAATACATGTAGATATGGCACTTCAGGATGTGGTTTGGTGTGGACTTGGCAGTGCTTGGTTAATAGTAGACTTAAAGATCTTAAATGTCTTTTCCAACCTAATACATTCTATGATTCTATACTCAGTTTTAATCCTACAGAACTTCTAGTTAAGATTTCTTTATTCCACAACTTCTATGTATTACAGGTTGTAACTTGCTAAAATGTTGAAGTGCCATATGTGTGTATAGTTTTTCTTTCAATTTGGGGAAGAAAACGAAAAGAAGACCCCAAAACTCAAATGTAGGAACTATTAATACAACAAAGAGTCAATATAGAAGATTTAATTAGATAATTTATAACAGTTAAATATCAGTCACAAAAATTCATTAGGATATTGCATTATTTTTCCATTTTACTTCCAAGTAATTGATATCTAACCTTTAAAAACCACTGATTAAGAGAAGTTCTGACTGTATTCTTGAAACCTACAGCAATTGTTACAAGACTTGGAAAAAAAAAAAAAAGGAAAACATAGGCGATTTACTTTTAGTTGCTATTGTAATTACTTTCAAATGCATAGAAAAATTAGACATTGATTTCTAGTGGTTTTCTAAAACACATGATTCTCTAAATATTTCACAGTTTGAGCTCAGTCCAAATAAAACATATTAGTCAACAAAAGACTGGAAAAGTAAGGTACTGTTGTACAGGCAATGTCGTAGCATAGGGTTTTTTACAGTTTCTTTCCTTCAGTTCCATGTCACATTGGAAGTTATCAAATCTACTTGTTACATACTAAATGAAGAAACGGGATACTAGATCTTGGGCCTACGGAATCCTTCTGGAAAATGGTAGCGTTGAAACAAATTTGATACTGATTTCAAGGATTTCAAACAGTAAAATTACTCTCTTTTCCAAACACTCTAAATATATTTACTAGTTTTGGTATCACTGCTTTAGCTGTCAAACTGCTATAATCCCTTAACTGTTACTACTTTAAATAATAACAGAAGTGAATTCTAAAATTTTCCTGATGCCCCTTACAATACATGGCATTGTAAGAAAGAAGTAATTTCTTCCTCTTTTGGTATATAATATCATATATACTAAGGTCATAAAATGTCAAGTGAAAATAATGTTTCAAAGAGAAAAGAAAGGTTTTGTAGTTTCAAAAAAAATGATGAAATCTTGAAAAGTCAGTACCTACCCTATGGTAGGTATTCTCCTGCAAGTCCATTTAAACTTCTAGCCTTTTTCAGTTATGTACAGAGGAAAACATGCCCACCCTTCTTTCTCCTCAAAAAGTACTTCTTAGTATCATTATTTATTTTGTATCTCAGAATAAGAGTAATCAAGAGAGGGATTTTTTGATGTATCACCTATGTACTTCATATGTATACTCTCACCCATATGACTTAATTTCTTTTTTTTTTTAAATAGGAAAGGTTAATGAAATGAAGTTGTAAGCACACCCATAAACTGACACCCACAAATTACTAAGAAAACAACAAAGGAGATTTTATGAGATCTTGAGAGGTTAGCCTATAAAACCAAATGGACATAACATAGATCCAGACTTCTCGGATGGAGAAAAACTATTGATTTTAAAAAAGTTTGGTGAATAAGAACATTAGTTTACAAGAAGTTCTGAACAAACACAAATAATTCAATGAGAGTGAAAGCAGACATCACATTGAATAGTGCTTCTCAAATATGAAAATTGACCACTTAGTTAAAACAACAAATATGGTAATTTCTGTCAGTCATCCATATCATTTGCATGATAGTAAGCAAACATCCTAAGTTTTCAAGTGTGTGCATTAAACCTAGAAAGGTCCCAGCTAAATCTTAAAGTTAAAAAAAAA
>VXBZ01012448.1:136985-365093 GCA_013399135.1 Heliornis fulica
AACCAACAAAAAAAACCCCAACTCCAAAACCAACAACTAGAAAAGTTAAGCAGTTTCTTACAGACATTCTAGACCTGTTTCTAAAAGCAAAAGGACAGAAGGTGGCAGTTATCTGGAATGGCCAAAGAGGTGAATTATGAGTGTATTATAAAACCTGAAGAGCTAATGTAGCATGAGGGTTTTTTCCTCATTTCTGTTAATTCTACTGAACTCAAAGACAGAATGAAACAGTGGCTGACCTGAAAAAAACTAACTCTTTACTTATCACAGAATATCAGGAGCTGGAAGAGACCTCAAAAGATCACTCACTCCAAACCCCCTGCTTGAGCAGGATCATCTCAAGAATTATACTGGCTTTTTTTCCCTCACATAATAAACCTTCAATTTTCAAAGATTTGACAGTTTAAGAAATAAAATAAAGTAGAAACTTAACTGAAACCTAATTTATTATTATTGTTACCATAGAGTTTAATCTGAAACATCCATTAAAAAAAATGAAGTCTTAAGAAGAGGCACTGCAAATATCAAGGGCTCATTGCCATGTAGCTCATTAACCTGATAACACATTTATAAGCATTCATAAATGGTCAGAACTTTAAGGCTGGTGAAATCTTGTATTAGTTGCAAGCAAACTGATCCCATTATTTTTAAAATTACTTCTTTCCAATAACAAAAAAAAAAAATGCTTTAATGTATTAAGGCTTTCTTCTTTTTTTTTTGTATTTATTCTTATAAATGCTATTCTTCCATTAATGAAATAAGAAAAACTTGAAACTGACCCATTAGATTTGTTTACAACTGAACTACTTCATTTCACTTCCAATTTCCTTGTGATGCTTTATTGTTATAGGCTGCACTGAAACTACCGTGGAAATATAAAACCTGCTTTTAAAACATTACTATAGATGTCTAATACCTCTTTACTACGATAAATTTATAGAAACTTACAGGAAGATGTTTTAGAAAGAGTTCAGAGACCATTCTACTTGAAAGAAATAACAATCATGGTTTTGTAGCAATAAGGCAGGCAGAAAAATCTTTGTTTAGAATGAAGTCTTGCACGACTGTTTAATCTGATGGCTGGACTGAAATGAATGGGATAAATCACTCCTAAACTGAAACTAAATCTCAAAATCATAGAAATTTAAGAAGGACTCTCAGTAATATTTTCTTCACTGGTGTCAATAGATTTTTTTTTACAATTTTCAGTTAAGAAAGAATTTCACTCCTTGGATGCATTATCAAATAGTTGAACTCACCGTCTGCTTTGAATTTTTAGATTTTGGATGGTACAGTATGGAATGCTAAGAAGCATCTCATATGCATAACACGGGTTGCTATAAAATTTATTTTAAAATGCTAATTGGTTGGGATTATTTCAAAGTTTCACTTCACAAAGAATTTTTATTTTAAGGACAGAAACAACACATGATGGGAAATCTGTCTAAGCAATGAGTACAGCACCAAGATCTCCAGAAATGTGGAATAACCATAACCAGATTTAGGCACCCATAAATATATCATCCTTGCACAGGTTCAGTTATGTGATGTACTCTTCCCCCAAGGCTTTATGTATGCCTTTTTAAGAATGCAAGCTTTGTGGTTGATTTCATATCAGAAAGAGATGTAATATTTTTCTCTTTTTTCCAATCTTATCTACACAGATGTGATGGAGGCCATCTCTCCATATATAAAGGCATTGAACATAAGAAAGAGAGCCTGTAATATCAAATGAGGGTTTAGACTCAAATCAAGCAAGGTAAATAATTATAGCCATGAAAGCAGCCCAAATTCACATGATATATACATTTCAAACCACCTTTAAAAACAGACCCATGCTACATTGTCACTTTTCCTACCACTTTCTGTTAATCATTACAGTATGTTTCATAATGCAGAAATCACTTTCACGAAATATTCCAGTGCTTTCAAACTGTAAATGGCAATTCTGAGCCACCACACTGTAAAACATATTTCTATGGAATAACTGCAATGTAATTTGTCATAGACTTCTGGGTGATAAGCATAGATAGCTGAGGATGGTAACATAAGCACTGCAAACCATAAGTTTAAATGTAATAAATGTAATATGATCCGACACTCCTTAAAATTGAAAGTAAATTTCTCCTCTGGCTTCAATGGGCTTTGGATGATGCTTGGATGGATGCCACTCATTATTTTTTAGAGTATGCTTAAAATAAATTTCCACAGTGGGGAAATCAGGATAAAGAATTTTAAGTATTAAATAATATAAAATCACATCAAAATTTAAGAGACAAAAAGTTTACTGAAAGTATCAAGACAATTAATGAAGTGGAGGACATTCTCAGGGTCTGATTATTGTCTCATCATTGTCTCAAAGTGAAAAATCAGTGCTGGAATTTGTTGTTTCTAGGTTGTGTATGCTATACCATGTACAAAAAAAAGTGCATATAAGATCCACTATTCTAGCCAAGTATTTGTCAATGACAGACAGTACTGTCCTGTAAAAAAAGTTAATTAAAGGACAGATTAGTTTCCAGAAATTAAATTAAAGAAAACTATAAGAGAATGCAATATATCCAATGACTGCCTACACCTATACCCTAAGTGGCAGGTAGTAAAATAAAAGCAGAGCAGAACTGCAGAGCAAAAGAATTAGTGCTGAGGACTTGATATCCAGTTTACATGTTTTGAGACTTTTATTTTGGACAAGCTGGGGTTTGGTCTGGGGGACCCCACACCCAGTGTTAGATTTTTTCATGGAATGTATTTTGCAGTCAGTTTCACCCAACAGTAATCCAGGTCAAATGCTCTGAGAGTGCTTCACACTATTAACCAAAGCTCAGTAGAGTGGGGACAACTGGGAAATTCAAAAGTATACTCCTGACCGAACAACAGTACAGGAATAAAACTCAGGGAAGGCAAAAAGTTAAAAAAAAAAGCCAAACAAGACCTTTAATCATTGCACCAGAAGATTCCAAAAGAAAATATGGAAATTCAAGATAGAAGTACTAAGTATGGCTTAGTAGAAAAGACAATGTCAAATTACTGAATATAAAGTTACCGCTTTCAAACAACAGCTGGATATCAAGAGCAAAATGCTGCTAGATGCAATGCAGAAACACTCAGAGACAGAAACAGAAATAGTTTTCCTGCTTTATGAAAACATCTGAGATGTTACACTAAAGCCAAGTTGATGCTTTTAAATGTTTTAGAGTTTAAGAGAACAAAAGCAGTTTAAGAGAATGACCACCCACATTCTCAAAGCTGAGATACTTTTATTTATAGTACTCAGGAAACTGAAGTTTAAGAGCTTAAATTCATGCTTAGAACAGGAAGGAAGAAGCAGGGTCTTGGACTCTAACATAAAAATCTCAGTAAACCAAATAGCCCTTATTCTCCTGGAAGTTTGGTGGTGTAAGAGAATGAAGTATGATACTCTCCCTTAGTTGGATCTAAAATTCTGTGTTATAAGAATGAATGGCCGTAGGTATGCCAAACACGCTTTTGTTCCAAATGAACCGACATTTTCCAGTCGAAAGAAGAAAATTCTTGTTTAGCTGCAGAGTCCATGATGTGATGGTGAGAAGTATTTCCAAATTAGACCCTAATACAAACGCTGTTCCCACCAGCAGCACTACTCCGATTTTCAGAGAGGTCACCCATTCTGCCTGTCCCTAGAGCACCAGCAACGGGGTGCTGCATGTGAGGACTAGCAAAGGAGTGACAGACTCATTTGCAGTTCTGCATACTTGTATTATCACTTACCTCCAGACACAGCTCTGAAGATAAGGTAAGGGTGAATCAACACATCATCAAGCACTGATCTATTTATAAATGTTACTGAAAGGTAATTTGTATAATGTGTTTTCAGAACTATAAGTTAGAGGAAAGAGTCAAGGAGTATAGCAATACTTCTTAGACTTCCACTGAAAATTTAAATATTAAAAAGAAAAAAACATCTATTCATATTTTTTCTGTGTGGGGTTTTTTTGGTACTTTTTCAAAGCATCCACATATGGGCAGCTGTCTGACAGCTGTCAAAGCATATGTTGTATTCCTTCAACCCCCCTCCCCCCAAAAAAAACCAAAACCAAAACCGTTATAAACAATGCTTTTATATTTGGGCATATTTTTTTCTTTTTTCCTAAGATTTTTTTTAAATGCTTTTCCTCAGTATGTCCCTAAAGAAGCCCATGTGCTCAATTTAAAAGATAAAATGACTTTATTTTACAATATCTTGGATCTCCTGTTTATATAAAATGATCACTAAGTCCAAAAGATGCAAACCAGAGTATATGTTCTTAAAATTCAGAACTGAACATGTAGGCTAATGTCCAGACAGTTTTTTCAAAACCAAGTACACTTACTCACATTGGTTGTAAAACTGATGGCTGTTGGGAGCTGTGTAATCCACAAGAAAATTGTTCTTTGAACAACATTTTTACTTGCCCAGATCCACCTACAAAATATACAGAAGTATTCAATGTATAAACTTGCATAATAAATGTCAGCAGATTGTACTTACTACCTTACTACCTTACTTTATATGCTACTCTCTTATGAAACCAATGATTTTACAAGATGACAAACTATCAGTTAAAGCCAAATATAAATTCCCGGGAGGCTGCATAAATTGCCATTGCTCCAAATAGTCTCCATTTGGTTACCATCTCACCAGAGATTCATTTTGAAAGTAAGCTAATAAGTAATAATGTGTGCCAATGTTTCAATAACATAAAGAGAAGAAAGTAGATGCAGAACACAGAACATCTTAGATTTACACACACGAAATGTTCTCATGACTGCTATATTAAAGTACTGATATGATGATAAGTCAACAGTGTTCAAACTATAAAGTGGACAAAGATTCCTTCAGCTTGGCACCATGGTGTTCCAGCAATGACTAAAATAAACCTCAAGCAATACTACAAGAACTGGGAAAGCTTACATTGGATTCCTTCCTCAAAATAACTCCCCAGACTATAAGAGATTGGAAAAGTATTTATGCATATGACAAGCTCTCTTGATTCTATGTGAATATGTATTGAAAACTATACCTACTGGCTTTCTTTATTAAATAAGTGGAAAGCTCTTTTGTTTTGTCTTTGATGCTTTAAACTGCATTTACCTTACAGCTGAAGTTTTTGATCTCAGAAACTGGGACATTCTCACATAAAAATACAGCTAAGGATCTTATCCAGCCATTATAGTCAACTGCTCTACTCAGGAACATTAATAAAATCAGTAAGAATCAAAGAACCTGCACATGCAGACAGAAAAATTTGCTCTATGCACATACTGAAGTCCTTCACTGAAATCGGAGGGAAGATACAGGTATGTTAACCGCCATGAGACATAATAGATGTGTCTCTAGTTAAATGTGACCTCAGGCATACTACTGGTCTTGGAAGCTATGGATACACACACTTGCATGCTTCACAAGTTGATGTTTCCATCGAGAAGCAAAAGCAACAGCTCTCTTTAGTATAACCAGTTTTTATCTCATTCAAGGCTTCTCTCCTTTTTACCCCAAGCCAGGGTAAAGGTAAGAAACCTAGCTGGGTGGGTATTTAGAATAGTAATGGGAAATAAAACTAGTACTGCCTTTCAACTGCAACAGTGCAGGTTCTATATTTCCATGTGCACACGCATGCAAAGGAATAAGCAAGCAGTCAAAAATCAAGGTTAAACAATCAACTGTTTGAACAATACACAAGGAAATAATATAGTACCAGAACAGGTGGACAGAGAAATTAAGTGTAGTTTATTCTTTGTAGCACATTTTTCTTGGTAAGTTTCTTTGTAACATCATTATCTTTGCTAGATTCCATTTTAAACATTGCTTATTAATAATGCATCATTTAATTTAACAATGCCTTTTAGTAAGAAAAGAAAGGTTAAGGATTAACAGCTTTAGTTTTCCTGAAATGTGTAAGGAAAATACTGAAATACTGTGTGTGGCAAAACTCTGCCGCTATTAATTTAATCCCAGGAGGTTACAGATTCTGTCTTTTAAGCAAAAAAATCAGTGGCATTTGGAACTGTTTGTTTAAAACTGTAGACTGACAGAATGGGGACATTAAAATATACCGTTGAAGAGAATGACACAGTGATGGTATACAAATCTACTTGCTATACTGATATGTAAAATATATCCCTCAACGTGAAAATTTTTCTCTATTTTCACAATTTTTCTGTAAAGTACTTACTGTAATTCAAAAGAATGATAATGGGAGTTATTTTTAACATAAAATATAAACCCTGTAGTCTTTCCTCATGGTGTGATATTTTATTCTTGTAAATAGCAAAGCTGTCTGTTGTTAGAAGTACTTTAAAAATTAAAAGTATTTAAAATCATGAACCTAAGGTAGTTCGACTTCTACATTCACAAATTTCACCCAGTATGCACAAAACTGACAACATCCTGCTAGAAAACCATTAAAAAAAAAGATAGATAAATAATTGTCTGTTATGCAGTGAAATGACTCAATAACTGCTACTTACTAAGGTTACAACTGTTTGTATTACACAGATAGTCCTGAAACATGAAGCCAAATATATAATTCCACAACATGCCAGACTGTATCGTCACATGATTCCCCTAAAACAAAAGGCTCAGGAAGGTGTGAGGTTGGTGTAATGAGTGAATTAGATCAGCTCGAGCTATAAACATTCACAAAGCAGTAGCAATGGTCAAGTTAACACTCTCAGAAATCAAATTAATTGACTTTTACTGCTTTCTGTCAGCATGCTTGACTCTGCTGAAACAAAGATAATACTTCCACTCAGGAAGAACAAATATCAGTATGTTGCAATTTCTACTTAACCATTAGGAAGAAAAACTTATGAAATTTTAAGTCTTAAAACCACAATTGAAGGAAGGGTCTTTTTATTTTTGCTAAACCTCAGTCAAATGTATTTGAATACAAACCAGCAGCTTGCAGTCATCTTTCTTTTCTGCTGATGATCTTGCCTTACAATTACAGCGAATGTCACATACTACACTCTCCCTTCACAGTACTGCACTGTTTCATGGCATTGTCACTTCAACAGATAGTCTCTTTCAACATTTAGGAAAATTTTAAGATTAAATCTGCATTAATTTTTAGCATTTGGATTCTTTTTTATATTTTAGTAGCTTTGCTTTTATCCTCTAATAGCAATGCCTCATAGTTAAGCTCAGAAAACTCTTTTTCACAAGATATTTCTTTGAAAGTGTCAGGGAAACTGGAGGAATGAGAGGAATTTGAGACATAGAGAATGTAGCTAAGTATCCTAAAGCTATCTTACTGAAAGTAAACACAAGTAAAAGATAAAACACCAGTTACAGTTTTGTTAAAGACCCACAAGAGAAGGGAGTTATAAAAAAGTGGTATACAACTAGTTCAAATATTTATTTTTTTAATGTAGTAAAAAAAATAATGAAGCAGCACAGACTCCAAGCCATAAGACCAGCAAGGAAAGTCAAAGAATCATCACTATCCTTCCCCCTTTGGAGACTTCTGTTATTGTTTCAAGACATCCATATTCATAATGAAAATGTAAGAATAGTTCCAGCTGTCAGGTTCCCTTTAATAAAGAGCCTATATTAAGGGCAAACTGGAATATAAGGGGAATATACTTCAGAAGGCAATTGATATCACCTAGACATATCTCCCTCAACTTTTTGACTACTGCAGATATTTGACAGCAAACACATCTTGACCCCTGCTATTCACTGTGTTGCACACATTCAATTTGCCAGATTTAGTGGTTTAATTTACTTGTTTCCTGAAATTTGCATTTGTAAAATGGGATATCTGGATGAAATATAACGAACCGTGATACAAGCTACCTTGGATAAACCTAATGTTTCTTTCTACTTTAGAACTATAAAGAGTTTAACCATTAGTTTTTACAGGGTTTATAGAAAAATACTCTGGCAGCAGAGTACATTTCAGACTACAAGCAAAGTGTATATTTGTATAACTACTGGTATTAAAGGTTAAACATAAGTTAACAATAAACAATGCAGCAAGTTTAGAACAAATGAAACCTATGCCCTTTCAAGCAGGCAGCAGGGATACCATCATAATCTTAAAGTAGCAAAGCTTATGCTTTGCTCATTGGCCACTGTCTCTTCTTTCTCCCTTCTCACAGCCTAACCAGCACTGACATAAAACTTCTCTTTGGGAGGTGGGGCTTTTGGGGGTTTTGTTTTGCAAGTATTTTCACTGATTTTCTTTCAGATTTCATTTCACTAACTGTCCTTAGCAGCCACTGGGGTATGCATTGAACAGAATGTCATTTTTACCTTTCTCCTCACATCATCCCACTTGAACAATTTCTTTCAGGCACAGAATTTGTTTCTGCACATTCATAAAAGTGACAAAGACATGGTAAGGATCTGCAATGATGTAAATAAGTTATTCAGCCTATACCTCAATAATTTATTTAAAACAGCAAAAAAATTGTGTACCTCAATGACTTTTACATTCAAGACTAAAGCATTTAACAGGATATATACACATTGTATGAATATACACATTCTTTAAACATCCAATTTAATTTTTTTACATTCAGCCATTGTGTCTTAAATAAGGAAGTGTGTAATTGTGAAAAGAGAGCATTAAGATTTACAGTGCAAGCAATAAAAACAATTAATTGATGAAAAAGTACTGGACACTAATTAAGGACTACTTTTTTGAAGTAACTTGACAGTACAAATGCTTTTCCTGAATTTCTGTGGAACTGTTTAAAAATTCATCAAAGCACTTCCACATAAAGTTGGGGTTTGAAATTTATAATCAAACTCAGCATTAGTATAGATCTCCCTGCCCATTTTTACCTTGATTGTCGAAGGAATGTGACCACCCTGTATGTCAGCCTCCTTTAAGCACCTACAGTTTCAAAACTGTTGACCAGTTTCCTTCAAAGACAGAAAAGTGTTAAAACCCCCAGTATTTCTTCAAGTTTGAAAATCTCTTTTCCAAGTAGAGAAAAAAGATAAACTAGTGGCTCTTCTGAGAGAAACCTGGATTTTATATGCTCTGTTTAATCAGTAGCTGGGGGGACAATCAGCATCTGCAAAACTACAGCACACACCACCACCTGTGAAGGTTGCTTAAAAGGATTAGGGATACCTAGTGCTCTGCTTTATAAAGACATACTTAGTAGATCAGCATCACTTATCTCAACAGCTCTCTACTTATAAACACTACAAAGACAACTTTCAGTAAAATGCCCAGGCCCAAACATTTTAGATCTTCAGCAGTTCTTGAAAACCCCATGTTGAGTCAGGGTTTGAACTTTATAAAAACCTCAGTTAGTGCAGTAGACTAAACCACATCATGAGATGCAAGTATCTTTTATCTCTAGTCATCTGTACCTGCAGTTTGTGGAGCGAGTCTATCTTTGTCTTTGCTATCTTCATATTTGTTTTGATAGATATTTAAGTGAAACTGTAAATCCATACAGAAAAAAGAAACAGTTCATTTTATGTATGGTACTTCTGCAAATACAGCCAACAGTTTTAGAACTCTCTTCTCTAGAAATGACGAAGTAGAAAAAAGTACTGCAAAAAAATTAGATTTTGCAGGAAAACAAAAGAAAATTCATGTTTCCACATATCAATATAGTGTAAAAACTCTTCATCTTTTAGATTAAACTCCTGCAATTCATGCAATTCAGTTACCACACATTAGATTTCTCAGTGCACAAGTACCTTAAAGCAGACACTTGAAGTGCAGCTGCCTTAGATGTTTGATAACAAGATTTTTAGCAGGACATGGGAAAGGTATATTTTAAAATGTGACAATGCTTAGCTACAGAGAGGTTGTCAAAATTTGGGCATTGTCTTTCTAATTTTTGCAGAGAAGAAAGAGGATCAAATAATCTTTCAAAACCCTTCATCTATTCCACTTTTCCCATAAGTGGAAAACATTACAACAGTAATAGCCTGTGGTTTAAACTGAAAAACCACCACAAAGAGAACACTACTGTAATGGAGTAGAAGAACTGGAGATGCTTCATCCAACATTTAGCACAGTTGTAACACTTAATACAATATTACTAACAATGTGATTTGGTGATGCAGTTAATGACACCCACATTTTCAGAGTCAAACTCTGAGTTCAGAGGCACTTAAACATTCAATCTTAAACATTCACTCACTGCTAATTAAAAAAAAAATCTAACCTGTAAAATCTTACAAATTAACTTTTGTTAGAAAATTGTGTGCGTTGGATTTTTATAGATTTCTTATTCCACAGAAGTTTGACTCCCACAGAAGCTGACTAAAACTATTTGCAAGGTGCTTCATGTCTGGTTTGCATTAGAATTGGCACTTATCAGCTACAATGATGAAGAAAGGCAAATGAAAGTGAGGTGCAAAGGAGAAGCTCCTTTGGCTCCAACATACTTTCTTATATTCCATGCATTAAGAGACAAAATTTATTTCAAAAACACAGGTTTGTAAAATCTGTCCACATGGGTGGATGATCTTAGGGGTCATTTCCAGCCTTAAAAAATTCTATGATTCTATGATTTAGATTCAACTTTCTACAGAGCTGTTACCATTAAAACCCAACAGACTACACAGTCTGGGAGTTGTGGTCAGTGACGATGCTGCATGACAAATCTTTTTTTGTCCAAAGAGAGATTTACTCAGCACACTTGTTCAAGTAGGCATTGCTGATCGGTTCGGAATAGTTCCCCCAGACATAGCACTACTGACAAGAACATGGGAAAATTTTTCACCCACAGGAATTTGTCTGTGACTGACAGCTGAAAGACTTTCTGAAAATTACTGAAGCAAAACATACTGCATGGGGCAATCTGCCCCCTGCATGTTGTACTGAAATAAAACAAACACTCCGCAGGTTTTCATAGGACTTACACTTTTTTTTTCTAAGCTTAGATTCTTTTGCTACAAGTTTATGCAACTTCCCTGTCAACAATCTTAGCAAAATTAAAGAGAAGTACACTTCCACATCCAAGGTCTTGAAGTGACAATAAAATGATGTACTACTTTTTGTCACCTCCTCCTGAAAAGTGTGTGCTTTGACTTGGGAGAACAGCTGTAGCAAAGTGATTGCTGATGTACAAAATGAGAGCATTTGTTCAGTGAACAAAGGGAAAACAGAAGTGCCCTGCAAGTTAACGACTCTGCTGAGCTATTCACTGCGTGCAACACAGGAAAAGTAACATGACTTTTCTGTAGCATTTTAAATTAAAAGGTTTTGTTTTAAATAATGTCATCTATTTCTGGCAGAGTCATTTACACTTTTCACACCCTGACTCGGTGTAGCTCCAGTCCTGAAGACCCTACTCAGGCAAAGCAGGATTCTGTTTCAGTAAGGACTTTGCCTTCCGCCCTGAAACACCGAGTCCCACTGCTACAGCCACTGTATGTAGTTATTACACAAACATACTTTCTTCAGTACTAGACTGAGGTACTGCCTCCTCTGAATAAATCTGTAGGTCTAAGCCTTTATATTTTGCCTTGCCCTACTTCAAAAGATTTCAATCAGAACTTGAATATTGCCTTCTGATAAAAACATGGAAAAATGCCTAAAGCTATCCAAATTAAATTTGGCACAAAACATTGCTCTGAAAGCATTATTTAACTAGTTTTAGCCTACAGCAAGGTTTTACAACCAAGCTATAAACCTCCTAATAATAAGATGCCTAATAAAAGTGCTGACAGACCATTCACAGCTTCAGCAATGCTCATTAAAATGCACTAGAATAGAACATTCTCGGGATGACGGATTCTCAGCACCAAAGAACACCTGACATCTTGATAAACATGAGCATTTCTCTGCATGTGCACTACATACTCACTTTTCCTCTCTGGACAGCATGTAATTACGTTACTTTCTGCAAAAATGACTTTGGCACTGAATATTAATGACCTGTTTAGTAACTAACATAAAATCATCTCCTACCTCTGTGGAAGGACGTTAACTTTAACCAACATTTCCATAAAAATTAACTTCAAAGGAATACTTTTACTGAGGGATTTTATAATGGATTGCTTTGCCACAAGGCCTCATTTTTTCTGGGTGTCCTAACTCATCTTTTTTTCATAAATCTGTTTAATTTTGAAATTATGCCCATGTGCTACAGGATTTCACTTTAGTCATACAAACCATTCCCCTGAAATAGTGGGAAGTACTGTTTTCCTGTCCAGAGGTCCCATGATCAAGCATTTGGGACACACAAATGAGCTTAGGTACTTGGTCTCAGGAATATCAGAATAACATCCTGACTTGGATTAATAATCTGCAAACATGAATGCTGGGTTGGAAGAGACCACAAAGATCAATGAGTTTCAACCCTCCTGACATAGGCAGGCCACCAACTTCCAAGCCTGGATCTAGACAAGGTTTCACAGAGCCCCATCCAACCTGGCCTAACACCTCCAAGGGTTGGGCATCCCCCACCTCTCTTGGCAGCCTATTCCAGCACCTCACCACTCTCACTGTGAAGAACTTTCCCCAATATCTAACTTAAACCTTCCCCTCCTCTAGCTTCAATCCATTCCCCCTTGTCCTACCACTACCTACTCCTGTAAAAATCCGATTCCTCTCCTGTCTTCACGCTCCCTTTAAGTACTGGAAGGCTGCAATGAGGTCCCCCTGCAGCCTTCTCTTCTCCAGGCTGAACAAGCCCAGCTCCCTCAGTCTGTCCTCATAAGGTAGATGTTTCCAGCTCCCTGATCATCTCCTCTTCACAGCAGGGCTAACTTCCAGAATAAGTCAGCTTGCGCAGGGCCCTGTCCTGTTAAAATTTTGAGCTCCTCAAGGAAGGAAGGAAGCCCTAAACTCTCCTTTGAGTGACTTTGTGGGAGGTTCAGACACATATCTTCCCCCTTAAACCACAGAGGCGTTCCTAATAATCTTGAAAATAGCTCTGACATACATGTAATCACTAAACACATACTGGGCTCATGTAAGCAAGAAAAGAATCCCAACCTAAGTCCTATAATCAGTGGGTGAAACCACCCACTCTGGAACCAACCATGCATGATCCCTTCATGATGGTGTTATTTTATTCAGAACAGAAAATATCACACAGGAAGTCCACTGACTCCTGAAATTAATCTTTTTTTAGTCATAAATCCATCCTATGTGCTGATTACCTTAACACAGAAATAGAGGTTTGATACAAAGCCTTGCTAGCCGGACACTAGTCATAAAAGTGCTTCAATCCAGTTACATGAAAGTTAGAACAAAACAAGAATATGGACTGAAGAGCACACACAGATAAGAGTTTACTCAAATCTTAACTGAGTTAAGTGAACTATTTAATTACAATATATGTATAAAAAATTGTTATGCATCTTTCCAAATTTCTAAAAAGCATTTTTATATTTGATCGCTTATGAACCTTCTGTTTTCCAGCAGGAAAACATAATGTGTCATACCAATTATTGATCTCTGCAGAGCCTCTAATGGGATTGGCAGTCACAGAATCACAGAGTTTTCAACTTCTATAATGCAGCTGCAGGAAATAAATCTGCTTTTACAAGGCACTCTGCCTGAAGTAGCAGTTATCTGAAAAATAATTTCTTAATGGGAAATAGGTATAACATATAAGGATCTACAGTTTTCAACCACTTGGGGTTTTTTTCTTAGTATTTTTCTTGAAGAACCAGTTGACTCATACAACAAGGTTTTTTAACCAAACAGATCTTCTTGCTGCTCAGGAATGGCCTCTAGATGCTTGGATCCACTCCTGTTCAGTGCCTGTGCTACCACCTTTCTGTACATCAGCAAGCTCTCCATATGTTAACTACTTCTCCGTTATAGTGGTCCATATTTGCATAGCCCTTTATTTAGGTAGGCCATTTATCAGATAAGAAAAATTATAGAACATTACAAAACAGATATGTTACAGAATAGTCAGAGAAATTACATCCCCACTCGACATCACAATAGAGTCCAAGAATGCAAATAAGCTCATGGACACTTCTAAGAAGACCAACATTATCTAATGTAGCTTTGCTAGTGTCCAGGAAAGTATTTTATGCCTTTCTCTGCTCTGGGTCACATTTCATGTATTCTCTCACATTGCTGACTGTTTCTACAATTCTTTGTTTGAAAGCAGAATATTTTTTCCTATAAGTCACCAGGTACCCCAAGGATTTAGCCCTTTATTACCCTGTTAATTACCCTATTACAGGATTTAGTTCCCGTTAGCATATTTTCTAAAAATGTTACCACTATGTTATCAGAGTTACTTTGCAAGGAAAAAAAACCAAAACAAACCAAGACCTCAGCTGGACTATCTGCTTTGCACAGCCTGAGGACTTAACCACAAGGGATTCAACATTTGTTGGACTCAGCTATGTGCCATTAGGGCTCAATTGTTCTCTGGCCCTGTGGCAATTCTTTCAGGTTTTACTCTGAACCCAGATTCATCAATTCAAGATCAGCTTTGAAATACTGATGAAAAATATTCTGGGCACACCTGAACACCACTATGTAAACAGGAGTCTTACATCCTTTGGGAAAATGGTGGATAAAGGAAACAAAACCTCAGGCTACTGATTTATTCCATAAATAAAATTAATTAAAGTGTTAAACTCCCACCACAGAGGATCATCTCTGCAATTTGCATTGATCAAAGTCTAACAATATACTTATTTAAATGCATTTTCAACTATAGTTCAACCAGCTTTTTTTTTTCCATTATGATTTTTTATTTTAATACACTTTTTATGACAGACACTCACCTTTTCCATTAAAAATGAGAACAATAAGAAAATAGTGAACACTGAACCCCAAGAATCTGGAAGGGTTTCCTTATCTGCAACAAACACACTTTACCGTGTGGCATGTTGCACAAAGAGAAACTGCTCAATTTATCAAAGAAATCTCAAATCAGAAAAAAAAAAAACCCACAGCAAAACCCTGCTACTGCAATTCAATTTCCAGTTGATGCAGCACTGCGCTATCTGACCCAATGTTTCAGCATCAGATAATAAACTAAAGCCATAGCACAAAATCTCTTCATTGATCTAGTAAAAAGGAGTTGTAAATTAGTATGCCTGAGGGACAGATAAAACTATAGCACAGCAAATAAAAGCAGCAAAGAAAGGCAGATGAGTATGATCAACTGAACAGGTTTGCTTACAGTTTTCCAACACTGAACAGCTCCCCACTTTTAGGAAATTTACATTCAGATTAGGGAAGAAAAGACCATAGCAACTTGGAGACAACATGCTAAACTTTAAGCATGCATTCTGTAGAAAATTTACAAAATGAGAAATTACCTATTAGCACTGAAACATAAAGGAATTTTGAAAATCTTATTTCAATAGCTTGAGAATCCCTTCCAGAGCACTTGTTTTGGAGGTGTCACCATGCCAGTGCATCCAGAGACAGAAGTCCATTATTAGACATCAGTTAGATTCATTTGAGAATGCCAAAAATTCTTTAGTTGGTGATTACACAACAGTATACAGTCTCTAAGAGCTAGGCATTTGTTACAAAATGACTCTGAGTTTGAGATTCCTCCTCCACTAGTGTTTTGCTGCATGCCAAATTCACACTGGCTATTATTTCATTACTAGAAGATGTCTTTTCCATTATAATAGTTCACAGAATCACAAAATCGCTAGGTTGGAAAATACCTTTGAGATCACTGAGTCCAAACATAAATTGTGTTTCCTGTGTAGAAACAAATGCAGACACAAAGATCAGTGAAGAAGGAATGGAAGAGGTGCTCCAGGTGCTGGAGCAGATTCTCTTGCAGCCTGTGGAAAAGAATATGGCTGTTCTCCTGCAGCCTGTGAAGGGTGATGGGGGAGCAGATACCCACCTCCAACCCATGGAGGACCCCATGCCAGAACAGGAACATATGCCTGAAAAAGGCTGTGACCCTGTGGGAAGCCCATGCTGCAGCAAGCTCCTGGCAGGACAGGCAACCTGGAGAGAGGAGCCCACTCGGAAGCAAATTTTCTGGTAGGACTTGTGACACTATGAGGGAACCAAGCTGGAGCAGCCTGTTTCTGAAGAACTGCAGCCCATGGGAAAGATTCACATTTGAGGAGTTAATGGAGGACTGTCTCCCCCTTGACAGACGCTATGTTGTAGCAGGAGAAGAATGTGAGGAGTCCTTTCCCTGAGGAGGAAGGAGAGGCAGAGACAACATGTGATGAACTGGTCACAAATCTTGTTCCCTATCCATCTGTGCTGCTGAAGGGGAGAAGTTAGGGAAAATCAGGAGTGAAGCTGAGGCTGGAAGAAGGGAAGACTAAAGGGAGGTGTTTTAAGATTTGGGTTTATTTCTCATTATCCTGCTTGGCAGATTGGCAATAAATTAAATTAATTTCTTTAAGTCAAGTCTGTTTTACACATAATCGTATTTGGAGAGTGACCTCTCCCTGTTCTTATGTCGACCCACAAGCCTTTTGTTCTATATTCTCTCCTCTGTCCAGATGAGGAGGGCTATGACAAAATTGCTTGGTGCGCACCTGGTGTCCAGCCAGGATCAGCCCACAACACTTGCTTTCAAGCCTCTAAACTGGATTTTCTTAAGTTGCATTTATTTTGTCACAAATTTCTTTGCAGAAATATACATATATATATACACACACATATATATATATATAAATTATATCTGCACCTTGGAGTTTGATTCTAATGAATACACATTAAACAATGGCACCAAGACAGCAGATCAGGCTATCTGTCTCTCTGAAAATGCCAGTACTAGTTATGCTCTTTACCTCGTAATCCAGATATGTATTCCATAAGAAGCAGTCACCCAAAATCAAAGTAAAACTATAATGATACAGGCAGAAAAACGTGGGGGATTTTTTGGTGATACAAAAAACATCAACTAAAACCACGTGGAAGCATTCTGTCAACTGAAGTAAGTATTTCCATTTCCCCTATTTTCCTTACATTTCAGAATATTTGTTAATACAATTTTGTTCAAAACCCACTGCCACAATCAATAAACAGATTTTAGCTATTATAATTGGGAATAGACGTGTATTCTCCTATACTGTAGAACCTCTTTCATAGATTTTCTTCTGCTTCCGGAAACCCGTTTGTTGTAAAATATTCTTGCCAAAAGATCAAATTGTATCATTTTTATTCAAAGAAAAACCCCAATGAGAATTCTATTTGATTAAAGACTGATTAGAGGCTGCAAGTTAACACCCAGAGGTTAAAATTTTCCAAACGTGCAAAGAATTTAGCTTCTCTTTTCCTATCAATTTTAATCAATGAACTGCTTTGAAAGCCTCAGCCTCATTGTGTATTAGATTAATATAGAACACCCAGCTGTGAGGCAGTTCATATCTGCACCTGCAGATTTAAAAAATACCAAATGGAGAAGGAACTGGCTTAACAGGACAGGGCTTTCACAAGTGCTTACCCATTTTTGTTGCTGAACTTGATCACAGAATTTTCATGCTTTTTAATGGAGCAGAGTTCAGACAACATTTACTATGCTTTTACAATATTAGCTGATGTATAATGGCTATCCCTTACAAGACACATCTTCTAACTTCATTTACATCTACTCCTGTCATTGGCTTACAGAGTTTTATAGGTCCATAGACCAATATTATGTATTGGTCTTACACTTTAAATTACTAATAGCAGAGCAGTAGGTATCCTATTTTATTACTGTCTAAATCAAAACTGGGTTTGGTTTAAAGACATTAATTGTATATCCATACACAGCCACTATAAGATGAACAACACTGATAGTGTATAATAATTTGAAAGCATTTAAGTTTGGTAAGAGATTTTTTATGATGTATACATAAAAAACATTTGTATGGCTTATACAGTCACCTAGACCTCTACTACCCTAGAAGTACCATAGTACTTCAATTCCTGATTTGGATCCATCTGAATGTACTGTTTCAACCAACTGTGAAATAATCAAGGTTTTCATTCCAATTGTTACCCTGGTAAATAAACAGCAATTTCCTGTTTCATTTTGTACCCTAGAAACAAAAAGTCCTTATCCAAATAGCTTTAAAGGAATGTTACTTCCTGGCATCTCAGATTCACATAGGATAAATAAAAGCAAACTCCCATTGAGGGCTCCAATACTTGAAGAAAACTCCTTAGTAAAATTTTCTCTTCCAGAAATTATCATCATTCTTTCCTTCCACAGGAATCTTCTTAGAATAAAACAGTTTATAAGAGGTTACATACAACCTAACACTTACATGACAAGCAGCTGCAAAGCATGTAAACCTACTCAGCTATTTATGCAAGACAAAATACACTTCTCTAGTCATCCACACGTGGAGAATTGCAACCAGCATTATTTACTGCTATCCCAAATGCATGTATATTATTCATCTGGAATACTTGGACCTCACACGTTGCATGTCATTTGTATCTAATCTACACACACAAACACATGGACACATCAGGGTTGCGCAAACAGCTGCTGCAGGTATTACTGATAGAAATATATTTATAAAGCTATGGGGGTAACATGCATGTTATTTCTTTCCTGATGCTAAGAGGTTGTACACAATTCTCTATTAAAAGTAACCCATAAGCAACCCTAAAGACTAGATAAATATTTCCTCATTTTCTACTCAGCATAAGCAGTTGTCAGGACAATAATTTTCCCCCACTAAAATCTTTCAAGAATCTGGATTAATATGATTACTATTAGATATTTGTTGGTTTGGGATTGTAATAACAGCTTGGTTTGATTATCTGTTGGTTTGGGTTTTGTTGAGGGTTTTGTTTGGGTGGGGAGAAGGGACGGATGTGCTTTGGTGATCATCACCTTGCAGAGAGGCAATGCATTGGTTCACTTATCTGAACAGACTAATTCTCTGGAACACATTTCTGAACAGAGTCCTTAAAGGAAAAAAAAAAAAAAAGAAAAAGAAAAAAGGCTTAGTGGCTAGATTACAATTCTAAATCCAAGTAAGCTTGTAAAGTATTCTGCAAAGTATTTCATATTTTTAAGCTCTGATACATGAACATCAACTCAAACCTGGTTCACCTGAGTGCAGTTTTAAACAGGAGTGTTTTCAGTGACTTCAACAGTTTTTGGTCAGTCTTTCCATACCTACCTGAGAGGCAAACCCTAAACCACAGCCAAAAGTCTCTGAGTCTAGCCTGGGTTACAAGCACAGAGACAGAAAAGTCATCTTAACATACAGCTCCATATATCCTCATAGATAGCTTTCAGAGTGTCATAGAGCTTTACATCACTTAAAGAAACAACTGCCTTATGGGAATTTTCTGTTCAACAGATGAAGTGCCTTGAAGTAGCATTCTTTCCTGCATAATTGTACCAACCATCCAGGAAACATGAAACAACCATCACAACCACAACCAACAACCACAACTACCACAACTATCACAACAGTTTAATACAATCATTTTCATAAACAGTTGAAGAATCATGCTTGGCTACTAAAATAATGCATTTTTCTATGAAGAGTGCCTCTTTAAAAAATCCTTACCAGTGGTTTAATCTCATTCAGAAGCACACTGATTTCAGTGCTTTTTATATCAGGAATTCAGATTCAATATAAACATATTTTAACCTTGATGATGATAATTTGAAATATCTGTACATCTTATCCAACTCTAGTCAGTGAGAAAACCAGACAATTTTCTTTTTTTGTCTGCTCTACCCTACTTCTTATGAGGTTTTTATTAACGGCTATTTCTTCACTTCACTGTAGTCTGCAGCATGTTCACCCCTTATTGCAGTTAGTGGAGTGAGTCTAAAACATTGAGGATCTCATGAGACTGGAAGAAAAGCTTCTTACTGTGGTAAAAACAGGCTCACTTTTATAAGTAATTCACCAATACCTTACCTATGAAACAGCTTTACTGTACAGAACACACAAAATCCATGATCTGTTAATGGATGAACTTTCTATCTGATTATATGCAGAATCTAGAATCTTGACTCTAATCCATTTTTGGTTACTTGAAAGCCACCTTTATTCTACTCCCTGTGACCTGCCATCACAGATGAGGTCAAAATTCTTCTGCTAAAGCTCTACTGTTAAATTTTTTAGCATTTCCTTTTTTCAATGCATATGCTTTAATGTATGCATTCCCTTTGTGTTTTAAGTTGAAAACACAACATATAAGTTAAACTCCCAACTTTGGAACTCAGTAATGCCCCCAATTAACTCTTTGTCTTGAGCTGCTCCCTCCAAACAAAAACTTCACCGTAATAAAATATTCCCAGTCATGCCTGGCAAAACAGTATCCATTAGTCTATACATTGCTGTCGAGACATGCTTGCAAGGGTATTTGTGTGACAACTCCTTAAGCTCTCAGAAAGGAATACTTTTTAGGAGGATTTTTCAGATGAACTTTTGCTTATTCCTGTTAACACATAAGGGTTCCTGGAAATTTTCTGAATATTTAATAGCAGCAAAGGATTATTTGCTCCTTAAGATTTTAGAAAGTCTGCATGTTACAGAGAAGCACAAGAGCAGATTATTTATAAGCAACTGGAAAATAGGAGACTCAAGTCTTGCATTTACACAGACAAGGGAGGGTCTACATGTATGATGGACTTGTTAAAAACAACAGAAACTCCTTGACAGTGACTTTTTAACAAAAAAACGTGACATGTTAACAATCATCACAGCTGATAAAAAACCACAAAAGTTAAATCTTCTTAAGTTCAAAGTAAGAACTCATCTTGCACATTTCTTAAACTCTTTTAGCAAGACCTCTAAAGGAGTTCTTCATGTTGCAGCTAAAATGCATCAAAGGAAAAAAAACCTTAAGAATAGGTAGTTCTCAAACACAGGGAAAACACATTCAAATTCAGTAGTGAGTTCAAGCACACCAGGAAAGCACTCAGAGAGACATGAAACCAGCACACAGATTTTCTTTCACAATTGAAGCTGATCAAAGCTAACTGTACAAAGCTATATGTAAGAGAAGTGGCTGAAGATTACACAATATCTGGAACAAAAGGAAACACCATTTTCCTGAACTGCTTTGTCTGACCAGAACATTATTTCATTAAGGCTTTTCCATCTTTTAGTTCAATCACATCATTACCAGAGTAACGAACTGAAGCTGCACCTTCAGAGCACTCTGAAGAGACGTTGTTACAGCTCAGCTGCAAATCATGCATCTAAGACAACCTTATGATCAGGTATAAGGGAATGATAAGGAAAGACAGATAATATATCCATATTTTAACATGTATCTGTGGCACGTAATGATAACATGTTGATTTGAACAGCTACTCACTTTAATCTTCTAATTTACTGGCTGATGGAAGGAATGATTTATTTTATGTAAAATTGAAAGGAAAGTTCAAGAAGACAACCTTAGAAATATTCTATAAAAAGATACTTACTTTCAAACGATTGACACTGCTTCAACTGTCTGCAAGGCGTTTTGAACAAGTATCAGTTTTGTTGATATAAGTACAAATCATGGATAAATGCTGCTCCACACAACACCCTGTTTACAGAATTTTATAGGAATGAAAAAAAAAACTTTTTGATAACATGAACGACTTAATGACAAATGTTGCTTGGGAAAAAATAAAGTTTTTCCTATGATTGCTCATTTAATTGAAACATGAAACTGATAAATTAAAACTGAATAAAGTAAATGCATGTTCATAGAAAGTAAAGATTCACACTATATTTTTTTGCTGAAAGCTGAGACTTCTGAAAATTTATATGAGGAAAAAAATACAAATTTAGATACGGTGTTGGTTTCTGGTTTTCAGTTGTTAGTGGGTTTTTTTTTTTTTTTTGGGCCTTCTTTTTGGGGGGGGGGTTGGGGTTTTTTTTTGTAGGATGAAAGAAGAGCCACTCCCTCCTCCCCAACAAGGGTATGGGCCCTGATGAGTCAAGGCTTACACAGATCCCCATGTAGTTTTTGTCAGAGGGACAGAAAAGCAAAGCATGCTGAGGCATCATTGCTTCAATCCAAAATACAGCAGTTTCCAAAGTCAGTAAGATCACATTTCTTCAACTGCTTATTTCAAGCAGCACCACTGCAGACAGAGAGTATGAGTGATTGCTTTGTTTCATAGAAAAAGAAGTAAATTTTACCAGTTTTAGTGCAAGGTGTAAAAATGAAAAGGTAGACATTTATAGAAATGTTGGAACAAAAAGGTTCTTTTCTCTTTTTTTGGACCTCTGAAGTGGAACTCAAATAACAGTTTGGGTTTTTTTTTTAGCACATACCCCCAAACATGGGAAACCACCAGGAATGCTAGGCCTTGCAAGTTATCTTACTAATGTTAACTTTTCAGAAAAATGTGTGATAAGTTCGCAGTCATGATATTTTTGAACAGTCCATGCAACACCACTGTGTACAGACACTAGTGCCCAGGTCCTTACAGTGAGGGCTGGAGGGCAGCTGCTTTGAGGAGGGAGAGGCCCGGCCTGACCTGTGCTGGACATGGCTGGTTCTGGCAGGCCACAGCTGGGCCCCTCAGCCACCTGTGATGGTGCCTCAGGCAAAGGGCAAAACACTGCATGGAAGTGAGAGGAGGGAGGAAAAAGTGTGTGAAATGGCTCAAGGTTAGAGGAGATGGGGTTGAGAAGGTGCCCCAGACATCCACACAGGGATTACCCTGTGCCTGGGGAACAGGCCTCAGGGAACAGACCTTGCCACAGAGTAGGGAAAAAGCACAGAAAAAGCAGGAGCAGCAGAAACAAACCATCATGGACTGATGCCATTTCCTATCCCTCTGCACTGCTTGGGGCAAGGAAATGTTGGTTTAATCTCCATTTATCACCATACAAATCTATTTTAATTAGAAATAATTTCCGCAAGTGGAGTGGACTATATTTTGCCCATGACAATAATTAGTAAATTATATCCCTGTCCTTATTTTGACCCTGAAGTTTTTTCACCTTGTTTCCCCCGTTCCATGGAAGAGAAGGGTGAGAAAACAGCTGTGTGGGTGCCTGGAGGCCAGCCAAGGCCTGGCCACCACATAGATTTTTCTGGTTTATCCAGATAAAAAAGGACCTTAAAGCCACAGAAAGTACAAAGTTAGCAGAGAGCTTAAATGCTAAACAAAACCAGTTGGGGAGCTTTCTACCTGCACAGGTGTATGACCTAAAATTACTTTGTCAGCCCACTACTCGAGATGCAGCTAATAAACAAACAATTTTAAACTGGGTGCTCTTTTAAAAATGGAAATCTAATCAACACTCAGAATAATGTGCTGTGAATATGCTGAAGCTCTAGGTGAAAGTGGTGTTTTACATGTTCTTTTTTCTGTTTTTGTTTTTTTAACTTGGTAACATTTTAATCTAAAAATCTAATGCCGCCATGTTAAGGGTACAGTCCCCATATCTGCTTTTGGTCAATTTGCTTCCTTAAGGCCGATTAAGCAATATTTTAATATAAGACTATAGAAAATGTCATGCATATAACTACTTTTTAATATGAATTTCAAAGCACTTAACATTTCTCTTGCTTTAGAATTTAATAATTAAACTCTCACAAAGCTAGGACAGGGCTGCTGAGGTTGAAAGTTTCTGCTCTTACTTATCCAGAAGTTAATTTTCTATCACACTGTACAGAAACTAAAATTAACAAAATAAATCTATGTTCTAAGGAAAAATTCTATTACACCTGATTTGCTTCCACCGAAAAATGACCACTCATCCCCACCTCTGAAATGCAGCAGCAAGTTGTTGAGGGAGATAGGAATGCCCCACCCAGATGTACTATCTCTGAACACACGGAGGTAGTATCCATAGTTCCCAGCTTGGGAACAATTTAACATGCAACAAAACACATTAAGAACAATTTAGAATGAAAGTTACTGAACCTAAGTGTTAGGCCCATGATTAATTTTATTTCCAATAATTGCATTTTAAAATAATGTTATTAACATGAAATTGTACCTAAAAGCTAGACAATGTATAAGTCTTTGAAGATCAGGATGCCCCTCAGAAGAGACAAATATTTTTCCTTAGTTCTTTACTGTACATAATCCAGCAAAAAGCCAACTGCTCTCAGAAAAAAAAATAATATATATCCATCAGCCTTTATAAGTATAGACCTTTATTAAAAATGTAAATTGGAATTCAACTGCACATGTAGCCTTTATGTCCTACTACTGAAGTATATGTTAAGTTACTGTCTGATGTAATAACCAAAAGGCTTGCTTCTCATATACTGGGTGTCTAGCAGTATGTACAATTTCATTCATTGTACTTGCAGTATTGGGGGAGGGGTTGTGAATTTGTTTTTTTTGTGTTTTTTTTCTTTTTTAAACAATATAGAATGATAGATACATCAGCCATATTAGAGAGCAAACTGTCTTAAAGTAATGCTTGCATGACCAGATGAATTTTAATTAATTGGGTTCCATTATAGTTCCATAGGATGACACTTTGCATAAAATATCTTCTCATACAGCTCTTGATCAGGAAAGTATCACACAGCAATGGAAATGTCAAGCTTCAGAGTCATGCTAAAAGCTTGGAATATCTCTTAGAAATAACATAGTCCTCAGGAGTTCCCTAGCTACAAAACACAAACACAAGAAAGAAAACTTATCATCAGCTCTTTTGCTTACATCATTCAGCTTGAGGTTATACTGTTCCTGGGCAACAATTCTGTTACATTCTTCACAGAGTCTGGAAAAATAACAGGTATTTGATTTGGTGTTTTAATAGATAATCAATACAGATTGGATGTTTTAAAGCAAGAAACGCTTATTGTGACTACATATTTTATTTGTTTACAAGTTTGTAATCTAACTAGACCTGCTTGGAAAAAAAAAAACAAAACACCAGCCCATCAGCCTGCTGTGCTTACAATATACAAGAATACAAAAGAAGTTGCATTTTAGCTTTCAGTTTTTAAATGTTAGCCTTAAAGTGTTATGCAAATGAATACAATAACTAAATCTGTCATGAAGGAAACTTTACAAACTAAAAAATTTGAAACATAGTGTTAGTATGAAGATGCCTGGAAAATGACTGCAGGTTTTTCTTTTTTAAGGAAAATGTCTCATTTTATGTTTTTCTAAATTACTGAAGAATGCAGCTATATAGAGTGGGTTGGGGCCAAAAAGATGTGAAATAGACATTGACTATTTCTTTTTTTTTTTTGTTAATTAATAGCCCACAAATTTATGCTAGAAATCAAATTTCTAAAGAGTGATCATAATGGCAGTGAAGATATTTTGATTAAAGAGCTTGGGAACTATTCCAGTGGAGATATGCAAAGCTAACATTAGCTGTTTAGGCCACTTTGCATGACAACTTATTAGGAGGGATAAAACAGTGAGAAAAGTCAAAGCTATTAATTTGCAGTCAACTTGACTTTGCTAATATGCATCTGTGAAAAGAAAGAACACAAAAGGTGAAGACAGACATTCAGAGGCAGATACTGCATGTGAAAGTGCCCTGGGAAACAGACTCTATTGTAAGTAGAGTTTCTACTACAAGAGAACTTTCCTCTTTGGCTGGGATCTTCTAGGTGAAAACGTGACAAGAAATAGACAAATGCATAAAAACGCTGTTTGACATCACTGAATCGCAGGTCAGTTTCTGTAGGATATTAAGGAGGAATAAAAAAAAACCCACAGTGTTTATCCATTTTTTTTAAAAAAGGGGCATTGTGATCTGTTCAGACAATACAAGAGCAGAGGGGGTGTTTTTCCCTTACACACTCATCAGTTTTTAATTTAGTTATTGAACTATCTTAGTATTGTCAAAGTGAGTAGAACATGAGCACTGTTTAAAGTTCAAAAGCAGCAGAACGCTTTCTGAGAAGTTTTGATTTTTTTTTTGTTTCATATTTCGAACTCTGTATCTTAAGAGTTCACTTGTCTCTAGTATCTTCTAAAACCATGAAGTTTTTCAAAACCTAGAAGGGCTCCTGAACATAAATTGGTATTCAGAAAATAGTGAAATTGACAGAAATTTCCTTGAAACACAAAACAAATCAAACTCCTCCAAGAAGTCATGAAAGCATTTTTTTTCTTCTATTAACCACCTGTGTATTTACAACTACAGATCCTTATTTAAAAGGCAAAGCAGTAATTATTTTCATAAGTGTTTTGAAAATTCAGCTTTCAAGGGGTAAACTAAACCACCCAAAACCCAAGGACTTAGCAAATACTGATTTTAGCTCCTCAAACATTCCTGGGACATCCGATTTCAGATATTTTCCACCCATTGCTTTTTTTCAGAGACAGCATTTATTATGATCAGTTTGTTTCACTTATCCTGAAATATTAGTCATTAAATGTAGAATGAATGCATCAGGATATTTATTCAAGGATTACACTAGAAGACGTTCTGTTTTCTCCTCCTTTCATTCAGTAATATTAGCTCACAGCAAAAGACTGCAAGAACGATCAGATATTGGGTTAGCTAGTTCCGCCTTCAGGAAAACACATCAGATTGGAAAGCATGTCAACCATTACTTAATGTTTTTGTGTCAGTGAAGGTCAGTTAGGGTTTTGAAACAGCATTTGAAGTATATTACAATAAAACACACAAAACCACCTCAAAGGCTTCGAAACCTGACTTGTTTCCCTGTTACAATAGATGCTAATTCAAATTCAGCATCATCGTCATTAGCAGGCTGACGGATGGGATACACTTCCCCCACAGAAACGTCATAATGGACCTTCCTTAAATATATGCCCAAAATAAAGAACACCTTTGTGCAGAAAGGTGCAGTCTGAAAGTTTTCCACTGGATTCCAGGAACTGTGAAAAGAGGAGAAGAAGGAACTCTGCTATGGCAGCTGCGAGAACTGCAATCAGAAGAGAGCCTATAATCAGAAGTCTGAATCCTAGCCTTCCTATCACAGAACAGAATAGCGATTTTGAACACAGCCCTAGCAAATCGTTAGTCCTCATGAACCTTCCAGCAGTTAAACTAACACAAGACATTATAGACAGGTTTTTTTAAATTGCTACTTAAGGTGTCCCATGTTCATCAATTTTGTTTTTGAATCAAAATTTACTAGAAGTTTTAAAACAACCACTAGCAGTAATTTGCTTGTTTAGAAAGCAGCAGCCAGCTCAGTAGCAGGAATGAAAAATTGTTCCAACTATACTCCAAACAATTTTCTGCAAGGCTTCAGAAACAGATCCTCAAAAACATGCTGTGTGCAAAGTTTCCTAACATCAATACACTGAGTGAGGAGGTGCATAGCCTTATGGAGAAGGAAAACACACAGCAAAAGAGTATTTATGAAATCCTCACAGCAAAAGAGTGTTTATGAAATCCTGACTCTCTTCGGATACTTAAAGATGGTAGAGGCCTCTCTGTGTCATTCTGGGATTGCACCCTAGAAATCCCTCCTAAATCTGGTCACCATAGACCTTTTTATCAAGCCAGAGTAGTGTCAATGTTTTAGTAAAAACACTGACAGAAAAACCCCTACGTTGATTCTGTTTAAAACATGCAATAGCTCAGAGATCAGAGAGTTATTCAAGATGTGAAAGATATGCACCAAGTTGTCTCTACTACCCAAGCGGAATAGGATTGTGGGATAATTCAGGTCAGAAAAGACCTCAGGAGGTCTCAAAAAGTAAGGTCAGCTAGGATATCAGATCAGTCTGCTCAGGACTTTAATCAGATGGAACCTCAAGAGCTCCAGAAATGGAGACCACACAATCCATTTCACTGCTTCGCTATACCCATTGTGAACAAGTGATATCCGTATGCCCAATGCCTGTTCTCAAAGCGAAGGGAGATATATCAAAAAGTCTATGTAGTCAGCATTGTGTCTGAATCACAGAATTGTAGGGGCTGGAAGGGACCTCGAGAGATTATCAAGTCTCAACCCCCCTGCCAAAGCAGGTTCCCTAGAGCAGGTCACACAGGCATCCAGATGGGTCATTAATGTCTCCAGAGAAGGAGATTCCACAACCTGCCTGGGCAGTCTGTTCCAGTGCTCTGTCAGCCTCACCATGAAAAACTTCTTTCTCACTTCGGTGTGGAAACTCCTGTGGTCCAACTTGTGGCCATTGCCCCTCATCCTGTCCCACAGGCCACAAAGGCTATTTCCCTTTGTCTCCCACACTTGAGATATTTATAAACATGAGTGAGATCCCCTCTCAGTCTTCTCCAGGCTGAACAGCCCCAGCTCACTCAGCCTTTCCTCATAAGAGAGACGCTCCAGGCCCTTAATCATCTTTGTGGCCTCCGCTGGACTTTCTCCAAGAGAAATGTTCAAGAGAAAGCAATAAATACCACTGTTTGCTATATAAATACTAGTTCAAAAGCTCACTATAAGACCAAATATGGTTTCAGTCTAGACAAAAAAAGAAGCTGGATTTTCAGAGCCTGGACCTGGCAAAAGCGTAAAACCGTTCTGTCCCATTAGTTGAAAAGACCACTTAGAGACTGCTCTTCACATGTCAAAGAAGGAAATTGCAAAAAATTCCTTAAATGCCTTTAAATAGTTGTCTTTGGATCATGCTGAGCATTATTTTCAGTATCTACCTCTACTGCCTGATTTCTGTGTCAGTCACCATGGGCTACTGTCAGACTACTTATAGATGCCTCAATAACTGTTGCCGAGGTAGAGTTTTACAGAGCAGGCCCTCTATAGTGTAGGGTTAATCTCAGCCTTCTCAAAATGTTTCTGGGAGTTGTTTTTTTGCTTTATTCTATGAAATATTGTCATTGGCATAAAACAGCATTTGAATAGATTTTGTTCAAAAAAATCTATTGTCCAAGATGGAGGAAATTTTCTGGACTTTGTGAGAAGAACCAATTCCTAGTCTTTATAGATTCTTATGACAAGGGTACAAAAATTATAATTTTGCTTGTGTTGCACCTAATGAAAACGTGCAGGTAGAAACTTTATTTAGGAACTGAAAACATGGAAATTAAGAGAAAGCATGCATATCTGATCCATCCTTACATATCAGGAAAAATTTCTTTACTAAAAGAGTTAAGCATTGGAACAGGTTACCCAGAGAAGTGGTAGAGTCACCATCCCTGGAGGTATTTAAAAGGTGAATAGATGATGTGCTGAAGGATATGTTTTAGAGGTGGACTAGGCAGACTTAGGCTGTGATTGGACTCAATCTTAAAGGTCTCTTCCAACCCAAGTGTTTCTATGTTTCTATATCACAAGAGTATTGCTTGCACCAAGTTTCTCAGCAATATCTCTAAATCAAATAAATTTTCTCCCTTTAAGTTTATGCTTCTCTCAGAGCTTTTTGGGTATAGAGGACACTGATGAAGATGGTAAATGAAAATATTTTATTTCCTCATAATACAGAGCGAGGAAAAGCTTTCAATATTTGTAAGTAGTATTCACATTTTACAAGTAAGGATGTTAAATCTTGAGAGTGATTACATGATTTCCCAAAGTCTCACAGTGAGATAATAGTTGAAACAAGAACAGAACTACATTACTTCATCCAGTATCCCCAGTTCTAACCTCTACTCAGATTTAACTCTTAGTCATACAATATTAGATATAAAAAGTTAATAGGCTCAGAGAGTAACATTCCTAGAAGAGAACCCAATGAAGATGGCTTAATACATGGAAAGCATTTCTGCATGAGGAAGGCTTTGAGACACAAGTAGTTGGGAGAGAAGAATGTAGACAAAGTACCACTAGCATTTAAATTACTCCCTAGTCTTCACATTTTGGATGTTGGTGCATAAAAGATAACTGGGTGAGGCGGATCTTCAGCCCTACTATTTATAATTGACCTTCAGTATGTATATATAATGAGTATAAAGAATTTGCTAATAGAGATAACTACATCAATAACAAAGGAGATAGTGGTGTAGAAATAACATAATGGGAACATTTGGCTATTGGGCAATTGCAAGGGGCCAACTGTTAAAACTGTTTTGACTCAGATTCCTGCACTTATGAAGTTACTATAACAACACACCAGCATGACCTAAAAATGTTTTCTCTCCTTATATACGCACAAGACTAAATGTGTTTTAAAGAATGTGATCTAATTGCAGAACCATTGAGCAAAGAATAATGTTGACCAAAGCTGGCACATGTTGGCAGTCTAACAGAGACAAGACTGTGCTGCATTGCTCGGTCACTTAATTTTCAGTAAGGGTTTTAGCCTTGCCTTCTATTTCCCAGGATCCAAAACAGTACTGGAGATTTCTACCTAGACACAGATGAATTCTCTGACAGACAGGCTTTGGACAGTATAGAAACAGTATCTTCGCTCAGTAGCACAGGGAAAGCTTGGAGCCGAGAATGGACCAGAACAACTCCATATGGACAGGATTTGCATACTAAAAAGAGCATAAGTGGTTGCAGCCGTCTTGCCTTCAGAGCAGCCAGTTTTGGCCTCTGAGGTAAAGGATGTTACTCTACAAATCTGATTACATGTGGGCTGTATCAATATGGCATAGATGGCAATGTTTTGCTGTCCAGGGAAATCATGATGCTATCGAAAATTTAATCTGATTATTTTATGGTGTTTTCAATAGAACTCCACTCTTCCAATATTCTAATAAATAGCCTGTCTGTCTGCTGGAAATGGGAAAAGGAAAGACATGACTGGCTGCCTACATTAATAAACTGTTCATGGGAGCCACACTGAATTGCCAAAATACAAACAGTATATTCCACCTTTCTAGCCATTTCCTAATACCCAATCTCTACTATACATCTGTTTAAACTCTGTAGCTTGACTCTAATGATGAGCATATAACTCCAAGATGGAAGAGAAGAAAAAATAGTAGGCAATGCTGACCTCTCCTTGTGATAGTTAATTCTTATACCTGCGACAGTCTTACTTTTTTTCATGTAACATCTTAATGCATTGACCATAAAGAACTGCCATACAGCGCACATAGATAAATCAACCGATGCTTTAAAGGGAGTTTTGCTACTTATTTTTTTTAATATTTTCAGAACAAAACCTCTAATTGCACATAGTACAGTTTAGCACTGAGGCTAATCTGTTAAAAAACAGAGAAGGGAAGGAATAGGCTATAAACCAAGATACAGTACTCACACTCATTGTAAAGTTCTTGAGCTTATTTAGAGAAAAGCATAGTTGTCTCCTTCCCAGATACTGATGTAATCTCAGAATAGAAAAATACATTTTTAAGACATCTTATCTGATGTTTTACTGGTTGTGTTATATATTCAGAGCAGGTAGTGTAAAGCAAAGAACAAAGGCTGCGTAATTTGAACTTTAACTCATACTTCACAGGTCGATGCCTCACTCAGCCTGCAGGAAAAAGCAATTATTGCACTTGAGCTAACACCAGAAACAATATTATAAAAGGAGGTCAGTGACACATCATTTCATTGGAGAAAAGATGTGCGGTAAAAAAACATCCTAAAATAATTAATTTTCTTAAAAGCACTATAATTTCACCTCCCTGACTGAAGAACTATTGAAAAGCAGAAACAAACACACAACTATGACATTAACTGCTTGAAATCTTACCCTGAAGGAATGCTGGAATACATTTATAACAAACGGTTTAGCATATTCATTCTGTTTTGGTGAGTTTGGTAGGTTTTTTTTGGTTTTGGTTTGTGTTGTTTTTTTTTTAATGTAAAACCTTATTTTCCCCCATATGTTGTTAAAAGTATTAAATGCTTTTTTACACAGACTTTAAATAATGTTAACCTCAAAACAAATAGGAAGGGTGATCTACTCCTAAGCAATGTTAATATAAGGTAATCCTATACAGTTTTGGTAGCTTCTGTTTTTAACAGTGGCTGCTTTCATTCTTTGAAACAATTGCTGTTCCTTTTGGAACAGGTAAATCGCTTCAGTGAGTGACATTAGTCCTCTCACTGTGAAACTGGAAGCTGTTCCTTCAATCAAAAGTAAGCTGGTTGGAAATAACTGATTTTATGCCTCACCGAGTTTGGTTTTGCCTGAATACAAGAGGACATTATCTTACTGCCTGCCACAGCTAAGGGAAAAGGCCCTATGTGACTGACGTACAAAGTGCTTAGCCAGAACCAGTCCCTGCTGCTAATGAGGGGAACTGGGGAAGGGGCAGGGAACTCTGTTCAGAAACCTGCACATGTTGTGGAGGCAACAACTCCTACAGACAGCACAAAGTTTGATTCTTGGTAGAAGTTAGCATCCCCAGTCACTCCCGAGGGACACTCTTTTCTTCAAAGCTCTTGAATTGAACTGTATACTGGGGGGAAAAAAATGGATTATGGAAGCATTTAATGCAATATGGGGGGGAAATATAATCTCATTCACAACTACCAATATTGCATTTACTTTTCATTTTCACCCTTTAATCAAACTGAGGATCAAAACACTCAGTTGAGTCCTTTGAAAAAAACACTTGTAACCCTAGGCACCCACTTATGCTTACCCTGGTCTGCACCACTCTCCTATAAAACCCTGCTTTATTTATCAGGGCAGACTAATTAGCTTCTTACTTGTGCTGTGCTCAGCTTTGAGTGAAGCGAAGAAACTGGAAAACTGGTAGTGACACATTCCAGCAAACGGAAAAGCAGCTGGGGCAGTTCTCATACAAATTCATCCACTGTGGGAAAAGAAATGTTTAAGCCAGTAAATGCAGTATCAGACAGTGCTTGACCTTTGAAACTGTGTGTCAGCCTTGGTGGGAAAACAAATATACCATTTGTCATTAACGGGCATCTCCTCTACATGGGAAAAACAGGCTATTGTATCATACAATAAAGTGATGTCCTCAACATCTTACACTAATCCTCACTGGGACAGAGGAACACACACACACAAAAAAACAGCCCCCAAAAGATCAATGCTATAACTGTTTTATCAAAAAAAAAAAAGAAATTACTACAACAAATGTTAACTTCTAGATTCCTGGAGAGTCTAAAACCATGGGTCCTTGCAATACATAAATTTATTAGCATATGCACAGAATCATCTAAAAATTGTGAGTGTTAAACAAGAATAGCTAGGAACAGAGCAATGTAATGGAACAGCCTGTGCAAGAACAGGAAAAACAAATCATCTAAAAATCAATATTGCCCTCCAATTTCTTTCCTTCCCTCATTTTACATCTAATAATTTCTAGCTAATGATCAACATCACAAATTATAATTTGATTTGCACTATTGGTTTGGAAGCTCAAAGGCTGTACATGAATTTCTTAAGACAACATAGCATAAGAATGAGAACATTATTCCAACTGTAATACACCTACTGAAGCATGCTTAGACACTAAATTGACTCCTCTTCTTAGAGGGCACCTAACCTTATGCGAGTATCAGGATAACTACTCATCTTGTGTTATTATTCTAGCATTGTAAGTATTTCTTTACCTGTATATTGATAAGAAAACTACTTAAAAATTCCTATTAACCAATATGTCCCTGTTGTCTTATCATAGGAAATAAAGCAGTTTAATTCTGAAATTAAACATTAAATGTGTCTCGAATTATTAATTGCCTGTGTATGTAATGGAATGCATGTCTAGTTAGAGTACCTAATAGGTTGTATGTATGCACTGAAGTAATTGCATTAAGGGGAAAAAAAAATTAAAAAATCAGAAAGTGACAGCTCTGCAACTGATTTTATCTCACACTTCCTAACTGCAGACAGGTCAATCTACTTAATCTAGATCAAAAAATTTTCTTAGATCCTGCCAAGTTAGGTAAACAAATGATGACAGTCTTGCAGAAGCACTGTTTCTGCAACAAAACACATGGGAAAAACTAACCTCACGTCCAGTTTCTTGCAGCAGTTGGAAAGAGTGAGATAAAAGTCTGCTTCACTACACAGATGTGATCCCCTTAGTGTTCTGTTCTGTGTAACTACAGTATCTGCAGCATTTTCTGTCAGGGGGTTCTTCGCGTGGCAATGTACATTAAGAGACTTTATATCAAGGCACTGATGTACTCCATCTGTTTTGAACATATTGTCAGTGTAAATCAGCTTAAAGCAAGTTTATACACCCTCCTCAAGATCAGAATAATTCTCATTTGACATAAACCCATCAATTCTAATACAGTACATTTTCAGAGATGCAAAGAAACTTAGAGAAAAAGATAACATATGACTTAAGAGTGCGAATGAGTTACCTTCTGTACCCCATTCCCCAGTAGCTGCTAGGTCAGTGGATCTGTACATCTGATCTGGTGACAAAGATGATGTTAAGGAAGCTTTAGTCTTTGCCCCTTGAGATCTGAGATACCTAAATCTGAACTACTCCCTTCTGTCAAGGTAAATTATATAAGCCACCCATGAAAGACAAGTTACTTTTCAAGTTTTCATATCTATGTCTATTTTTTGTCCATTTACAAATTTAATCACACCATAAAAATCAAAAACCATAACATAAAAATGTATCAACAATCAAACATTCTACTTTGAATTAAATAAAGCACCAACATTAAACTTCTACCTTTATCCTTTATACTTTGTCAGTTGAATTTAAACAGAGAATTACAGCAAAGCACGCAGAAAGAAAATACACATGAAATTGTATGCCTTCATTCACATTTACTAAAGAAACTACTTAGCACTCTAAGGAGTGTAAGTCTCTACCAAGGACAAAGAGTACACCTTCAGTAAGTAAACTAAAGGATTAACATCCACTTTTAATAAAGAGCTGGTCTTGAGGGCTCTTTTAAAGTATATTTTATTTATTTTTTTAAAGAATTAAAAAATAGCATGGACTAGCTGAATTGCTTTTGGTGATTTAGGAATGGAAAACTGTGAACTTTTTTAATCACATGTATGTTTTTTATTATTTCAGAACAATATTCATTGTGACTTAAAATAAAATATTCCCCATACAAACTTACCCGTTACATTGGTGGAATGGGCATGTGTGATAGAAAATAGTCCAAATCCTGCAGGTAAACCTAGGGTTTCTTTACTAAGTGACAAGGATTATTTAAGGAGGAAGATGTTCTGTCCACCTCCAATATCTCTGGTTCATATCAGACATAGTCCAAATCTTTATAAGTAAACTGGAAGGATGTATGGGTTTATTCAAGCTGAAAATAACAATAGTCATAAAAAAAAAAAAAAGGCAAATACTGGTTTACACAGTCAAACAGAGCACTGGTGAATATTGTATCTTCTCCCATCTACGGCAGAGGTAGAAAACAAACTTGTTTCTCAGATCACCAGTCCACATGAATGCAAAAGACAATGCTGTAGCCTGCACTGCATGACCATGACCTGTTTTACAAATACAGAACTTACTTCATTTAAAGCACCTACTAATTAAAATCTGCAATATAACCTTTCCTTTAAGGAAAGAATACTACATCACTGCTAACAGAATTCCAGTTTATACTTCAAGATCAAACTACAAAGCATAATCATCTATTTAAAAAATATTATTCCAGTTCTCAGTTTGTGCTCCTTTTATAAAATAGTTTTTACTAGATTTTTAAAAAAATTATATTTTTGAACTATTAAATTTTAAATTGTCCAGGTTTGTGTATTTATTGTTATTATTAATATGATTAAGATTATTAACATTGTACAACACTGCCCATCTCTGATCAAATTAATTAATATTAAGGCAGATATTCAGTAAGAAACATTCTTTGTTTCCTTGTGAGACGTCAGATTGGAGTTTAAATACTACTTGGGCATCTAGCTGTCAGCACTGGCATAAAGTCCATTGCAGACAGACTTCATGCTCACTTCTTCCCCAGCTTCCCCTCCATTTCTAAATTTACTTTCTTCCCCTCATCCTTATACATGGTTTCTGCAGAATATCTTTCAAAAACCTCAGTAGAGAACCTCTGTTTATACTCATCTTTGAACTAAAATCTTATATTCTAATAGCTTGAACAATGTTTTCATAAAATGCTTTATGTCCAGAGATATTCTCTTAAATACCGTGTCTTCTTATGAAGCTGAGGTAAACCAGTTTAACCTTCTTGTCTACAGAGCTATACTGGCTTGCATTTGTTGTAATTTTGGCCAACTCCTTCTTTGATGTTATACAAAACTGAATCCAACTGCTGAAACCTGTAGCTGCATAAAATACAGGGACCATGCAGAGATTCAACACTTCTCAAACCTAGAATTGCTGCAGTTTAAATCTCTGAGTTTCAGGTCTGAAGGGTTCCCAAAAAATTCAGTGCAAACTTGGCTAAAGAAAAAAATGTCAAGCTGCACATGACTTTCAGACAAAAAAAAATGTAGAACGTTGACAAGGCCAACATAAAACTGATTCTGGTAATTTTTACCAACCTACTTATCCTCTCTCCCAGTTAAAGTGAGGGGAAGGGAGACTAGGGAGACAGAAGGCATTCCTGATAACCCCACACAGCAGGGGCCTGCCTTGGGCACAGAGCCCTTGGCATCAGACAAGCATGATCCACCACACTTGGAAATCTAAAGAGAAAGGGATCATGGGGAAGGGAAAGCCTTCTTTGGGCTGATACCCAGAGGAGTATCTGGGCAAGGTAGTGCTGTACCCACAGAAAAGGACTTGTATCAGAAAAAGCCATTCAGCACACAGGAGACGTTCATCACTTCAAGTTGACAGAAGTTGCTCTAACGGAGAGCTCAAGCATGAGTCTCAGAGTAAAATCCATTGCAAACAAGGTGACCAGACTTCTAACAGGATCAGTTGAAGCTGCTGCCATCTTTTCATTTACATTCTCATCTGTTGGATTTTAATGTTTGCTGCTCTGATTAGCCCTGAGGCAGGAATAAAGATTAAAAGTCACATGTGCAGAACCAATAACCTGGTGAAGTGGTGCTCGTGTCCCAGCTTTCAGTGTGCACAGACACAGCAGCACTCTGGCTATTTCACATATTTCACTTACTTGGTTTAGACCAGTAGCACTTGTCAGATCAGCAGTGGTACCTTCAAAGCCAACTTTTACTCTGAAATAATACTGAACAGATCTCGTTTCTGAGTTAGAAACTTATTATCTCCTGTGGTTTCATAATTTCTTCAGCAAGGGCAGAGTAAATCAAAGAGAAACTGAAGTCACATTTTAAGATTAGAATAAATATGCCAAGTACTATTCCCCTAGCTGGATTCCCCACCTCTCTTGTGTAGATAAACAACTGCACGTAAATATTTCTGCTGTGAGCAAGTTGGACTGGAAACTGTGAAGATGTTTGTTTCACTTAGCCCAGCGGTCAGCATGTGGAGCTGTGGCCTGGCACCCAGTTTTATTTTTGTGTCTCAGATCAGCAAAATACAGAGGGAAGATGAAAGCAGGACGTAAAAAGAGTAAACACAGAACAACAGGTGAAAAACCACAAAGAAAATAACTCTTTGAAGACAGGTCTACAGAAACGAAAATAATACCCACTGGAATGGACAGAAATAAAAGTTTGGGATTATAAAAGTGATTCAAGATCTTCAGTTGATATAAATCATCATAGGATTTACTGAAGTGAGTTAAGCAGCTGTCCCTGCATTTGATCTCTCTTCCACTCATTCCCAGTTACTACTTCTGCTCATGTAGCCTCCACCAAAAACATTCACTGGGCATTCTTTTTCTTATACTTATTTCCTTGGTTAACCATAATATTTCTACATAGTACATGTATGAACAATTTCTCTTTTTTTTTTAACTTTGGAAAGAGGCACAGAATCAATTTATGTTTTTTATCAATAGTGGTTATTCAAAATATACAAACCAAGAAAAGCTGACACATCTGCCATTAACTTGCAGAGGAAAAAAAAACAACAAAAGGGACTGTCTGTTCCTTTATCTTTCTTATTTAAACTCATTCTATTCTCAGACTTTTTCAACAGCTGATAATGAAAACTAGTGAAGATATTTTGCTATTGGGTTCTCAAAGGGTTGTGTTATCTTTTTTACTCAGCTATGGTTTCTTCAAGACCATTCATAGTGTTTTTCTGAATCATGTTTAATAACGCCTGATTAGTACAGCGCAAAGTTGATTCCTGCCAGACCAGTTCTAAAAAGGTCTAGTAAGCCACCACAGGCAGGAAGAAACCTAGATAAGGCTCCTATTAATGTAAAAACAATAAATCCTACCTCAATACTTAAATTATATTTCAGCTTATAATAATAGAAAAAAAAATCATGATGCTGCAGATCAATTAATTACAATGGTTCCATTCCCAAAGATCATGCCATTACATGTACTGCTGTGACCAAACTACCAAACTATCAGTAAAATCCTTGTCTCTTATAGTGGAACTAAAATATCCTCTACCTAAATGTGATTTTTTTATAACTTGTTCTCAAGTGGACTGCAAATCAAGTTGTCTAAGGAATCAGTTTGTCTTCAATCAAACTTAAAACTTCAGTGACTATATTTAAGCAGTAGTGTGATTTAAATCACATGTAGAAAGAGCATCAAAATCACCTCTGACATTTCCAATTCTCCTGACACTATAGCTTGCAGACATGTACAGGCCTAAGAGCTGTAGCATCGTTTAAACTCTGGAAATGAAAATCTAAGCTTTCTTGTGAGAATAATTTGATTCATTTTCATCTGGTATGAATGACATTTTCAAAATAAAAGTTATTCAAATGATGTGAGATGACTGGAGTAAACCCAGTTCATTTCACTTGTTTTTTTCAGGCTCAACAAAAGGAATGGATTTTTGTTCGGAACATGAGCTGCTTCTTCACAAAGAATTGCAGCAGGAACGAAAAACTCAGTTTCCCACTCAAATCAACAACTGTGGCGAAGTAATAATATCTCATTCCTATCTGTCAAACACTCCTTTAAGTAATGCAAAGCCTCAGCTAAACACTGCAAAAGTAGTTTAGCCACTCTAATGCATAAGCAACTTTATTCTTCCTTATCAACAATCCAGTGGCACAGAATATGCCTCAGTAATAAGAGACAACACACCCCTGAAATTTGAGAAAACCAATGAAGAGGAAGGTAACACACAACCACAGCAATAGTTTTTTGGGCCTTTCATTCCACAACAAATCCATTTTCAAAAGAAAGCTCTTTCCCCTGGCATGAAAAAGACAAGGAAGGAAAAGAGCTTCCTCAAAATCCATCTATCCACCTTCTTAACTAGTTGTTATTCTCTTGCTCAAAGAAGTTTTGTCCTACTCAAAGAGAGAAACCATTTCTGGCAACAACCTCTCTTCTTACACCTAAACCCATCCTGTCTTGTCATAGTAATGACAAAGCATAACAATTTGATGCTGGTGGGAATGAATCAATTCTGTCTGCAGAAATATGACAGACTGTACTATTTTCAAAGAAACTTAGTGTATTATTAGGTTTATATGGCAAGGCTTCAGTAGTGGTGGACTGCAGGTGTGGCCTCTGTGAGAAGACACAGAGAGTTATGTTGGACAGAAACAGTTCCAGCTGGATGAAGCCCATCAGTAACACTGATACCACTTCTGCTATATTTTTAACGGTAAAAAATACTGCACAGAACTTGTAAGAAAGATGCCTTCTCTTCAGAGGCATAGGCAGAAGTCCTGTAATAATGTATCTTGTGGGGGACTACAAAAAGTATATTTTTATCAAATCAACAGGAAGATTAATACACAGTTTGAAGGTATCAAGCAGATATTTAGGCAGACAGATTTCTTGACATTTTAGGCTTTCTAATGACAGAAAAATACACACCTACAGGATATTTTGAATGCAGGTTAGATGCTAACATGTCTACCTCCTTTTAATGATACCATGCAAACAATATTTGCTGAATAGCAGCTAAAACTACACTTGCCCCTGGTTTTCATCAGCATAACAGAGTCTTAGGACTTCAAACTCTTCAGGGAGAGAACACATCTCTCCGTGGTCTGTATACCTTTATGTATACTATATAAGATGAATATCTTCTCTATTTCATAAGAGGTAGTAGCAGATTAAAATCCCTACCCTTCAGAAAAACTCTTTTCCCAAAGAAATTCCTGTCAACAGCCTGTATGGTACTAATTAAAAAAAAAGAAAAACACAGCCAAGCCTTTGGATGTTAAAATTGTTATCTCAGGAAAATACAGAGAGTGGCATCAGTGCAAATAGTGCAGATATCCTTATCAAAGCATAAAAAGAAGAGCAGAAGCTATCATGGTGTTATAAAAATACACATACATACATATATAGTTTCTAGCCCCCTCATAAAACCATGTAATTTCATTGTATTCAGAAGCAGTGATCACAAATCTTAGCATCCTTCCTACCCCATTAGTAGTAGAAAAGCAGGTCTGAGGAGATAGTGACAGATGTGTCATTAAAAATGCGGAGTGCTGGCCCCAAGCTGTGGGGAGGTTGTGGCACTGAGGTCTCCTCTAATTGGTTACGCAGCTGCATCCAGCTCACTGTTAGTGCATCTGCAGCAAACAAAGCAGGTGCGGAAAGCAGCCACATCACTCCTACCTGCAGTTGTTCCAGGTTGTTTGTTGAGAAAACAAAGCAAAAAAAACCCAAACCAAACCCCAAAACCAACACTCATGCACATCACCATCAAGAAATCTATAGCACTGAATCCAGTGTGGAACCTTAGCTTTGTAAGACTTTAAGAGATCGTGCATGCCATGGTGCTACTGCATTGAGATCAGAGTTGGGGCCCCAGGTTTACTAATTCTTTCAAGTAATGTGCATTAACATTCTGCTCACAGAAACTTTTTTTTTTTTAAATCTAACACAACTGCTAACAATTATAAAGAATCTGAAAAGGTCCTATGAATAGATTACCAAATATGGCGAATCTCAAAATCAAAATAATGGTACCAAACTCAATCAAAATAAAATCATGTCTGTCTTTGACAAGTCCCTCTTTCCTTCTTAGAAATTGAGGCTTACATTCTACTGAAACATGGATTGCAGTTACTGTAACAGAAAACACTTCCCAGGAAATTACTAAAGAGACTCTATCATACATGAAGGTGCAAATTTTAATGAAAGCTTACTACACCTTATCATCTTAATGAAAGTCTATACAATCCTGCATCAAGCTCCTCAAAACTTTGCTTGATAATAACCATATGCCTTAACCATCGTCACCTTCTGATGTTGAGGTACAGATTTTTGTTCTTATATTATTTCATTAGTCAAGTCTCAGGCATACCCAATATCCTTTATGCAAACCACCAGCAGATAATTCCCTCGGCACATGGTCCAGAATCAAACATGTTTGATTGTTTTGATTTATTTACTCTTGCCTCAGTCAGGTTTCAGAAATTGAGCTGCTTGTATTCCTACTGCAGGGAGACTAACACAATGACTCACTTTGTTCCATCTTTTTAGTGCATTCAAAAGTCAATGCCATGCACTTAGGGCTGGCTGAAGAGGAGGGAAGGAGGTGGGTGGGAGGGAAGGAGGAAGTTAACTATTTTATGAATAGCACACAACTAAAGATTTTCATAAATGTGTTGAAAGTTATTTTGTACTTCTTCAGCCAGTCTCAGTCTCCTGCAAACAACATAATACCAGTCTTGCAGAGTCTCTTATGGAAATATAAGAAAAACATGCCTTGCTAACCCTTTTCATTGTATATCCATATTTTTTCAGAAGATACATGGATATATCTGAAATTAATTTTTCTCTTCCCTCCTCCAAACTCTTAAATTCTTCATATAATTATTTACTTGATTACAGATTTAAGTTCGGATATGGGTTCAGATACCTTGCAGCTCTTAAATTTCCAAAACATGACAGATGCCCCAAGAAATAAATGGGTTTCTCTGAACTTCCCTGACTCTTTTTACTTTAAGTACACGAAATGTAGAAATGCCTCTTTTTTGTATGTCAGCATGAACTTATAGGGGAGTCTAGTGTGGAAATCAAGGAGGAAAGGGGAAAAGAATGAGCTAACACTCCTAAGAGTAAGCACCTCTGTACCACTGCACGTACCCAGATTACATATCCAGAGTTGTAACTTCTCTTACTGTGGTTTCTGAGCCTTTGAGAGAAGGAGGAAATCCTCAGGTCTTCAGCAATTCTCAAGCTTTAAGAATGCTTTATTTCAGCATTGTGCCAGAAGCTAGTTAAAATTAATAGAACTTTTTGCTCATGACAAATTCTTATTTATTTCATTACTTTATGAGTAAATTTGTTCTTAATAATTTTCTCTGCAGGGGACAGGAAGACATTTGTTTCCACAAGTATTTTTCTTTCCTGGGGGTCCCAGAAGCTCAAAACCAACAAAGTTTCAAAAAGGAGTATACATCCTTCTTTTAAAACTTTGTATACATTTATCTCACTGTGAAATACTATCTTTTTTTCCAAGTACTGTCAACCAATTGGTTCTTTCAATTCCCTAGCATTTCAAGAACAGCATGAGATTTGCCAAGGCAAGAGAAAACAATACAGAGTGAAAAGTACTGATTAAGTTGTGGTGGCTCATTGAGTTAGAATGTGGCTCCCTACTGAGCTGTGTCTAAAAATCTTAAATCATCTTTCCCTTCCAGAATAATTTGATCTCTCAAGGTAACAAAGTTAATTCCTTTAATCAAAAAAAAAAAAAAAAGCTGAAAAAGTTTCTTATAATTGGAAGAGCTCAATATGTTGCATTTTTAGTTTAAATAAGGACATCAACTATACATTACTAAATGGGTTTGGTAGAATTTCCTTTTTAGGACAATCAGACAGCTATTTCTTACAAACAATCCCTGCATGTTTATGCCAAGAAAACATTTTCTACCTGGTCCTTCTTTACAGCCATTTTCTTTACTACTATTTCCAGTTTTAATTGCTAAATGACATCTAAACTGTGTCATTTTACTCTGCACATACTTCCCTTTTTTAGTACTGCTCTAACCCCAATTTATATATACACCACACATACACCACACATACATATACCAGAAGGGGTACATTCACCAGAAAATGAACGATAGAGGAACATTTGCAACACAAAAATGGATTTCAGCAGATAAGATACCATGTTATCATGGTATGTTCATGCAGTTTAAAGCAGAAAGATTTAAAAATCTAAATTGCTCACCAGGGCCATTAATTCACTCAGTTAACTGAAGTTTCTAACATAGTAAGACTCTATGTCCAACTAATATTCCAGGTATTAGAAGGGGTACTCTTAATCTAAGGTTTAGCTGTATCAGGAGAATGATAGATCTGTTTTGGGAATACCACATCAGAGCACACATTTCTACTCTGCTGACATTAGAAGTTGTTACAATAAGGACACTTGAATCATCACCATAAAGACACAACATTCCCTACCAACTGTGAGCTCTCTCTGGATTTTCAGTACTTTCAGTAGCTGTTTATATTTCCACCAGTCTCTTGAAAACCTTATTACTTCTAAATTCCCTAGTTTGGATTACTTTGTTACTAATATCATTAATTTGGTGTGGGGTGGACTTGGGACATGGGACAAAAAGTCAAGAGACATTTCCATTACATCTTTCATGCATACTACTATGCTTGGTTTTTTGTTTCTTTTTTCTTTGTTTCTGATAACATGTGATGTATCATGGTTTGGAAGATACCATCATGGTGTCTGTGACTCCCAATCATCTGTCTATTACTTTTAATTCCATAAATGACCTTGCCTTTGCCCCAATTTTAATCTTTCCTCCCTACAAAATTTGGAATACATTTTATTTATTGAGACTTGTGCTACTTTATTTTTCATGGCTTCTGGAGCCATAACTAACAAGAACAAAAACTTGCTTTAAGTCTCGAAATATTCTTTTCCATATACACACACAAATGTATATAAACATATGTATATACATGTATATAAACATATGTATATACATGTATATAAACATATGCAGACATGCTTACTGTTATAGCACTAATAAATACACAGTGATCCTATATTGTCTTCTTGTAACCTGAATGACCAGCTCTCCCTTATAGATCAAGCATCATCCAGTCTTACTAATTTCAATAGCTGTGCTCACACTGTAATATTTCACAAATAAAAGTCTAGAATTTAGGCACCAAAATAAGGTAACACCAATTAAGCATAAACGCTAAAGAATGAAAAGAGTTTCTGAAGTTAGCTGTCACTACCTGTACCAGAAGATAGAAATGACAAACTGATGTCTTGGGAATATGACATTAAAGCACAAAAATATTAAATTAAAGATTGCTGTGCTTTGGTAAATGTCAACAACTACCTCAGTGGGAAAGTGATGGCCCTCTGGCAGAGAAATTCAGCATAAAAGAACAGATTTCAAAAAGAATCTGTTTTATCCTTTAAAAGGAACTGTCAACACAAGTCACAAAGGATGACAGACAGAAATGAGAATACAAACAGCCTTTTAAAAACCTGTCATCCTATGAAATCAATAGGAAATCATTAACTAATAAATGATAGCATCTGATATCATGGGATTTAGAGTTGTTATGCCATTTTCTTTCCTTAGTTCATTAAAAACAATTAAAATATTGAGCACTTTGGGAAGACACGGAGGCAGTGTTACTGTACTGTGTTCCACTCCCATAAATAAAAAAATAACTTCCTTTACAAACATCTCAAAACGAGGATCATCTCAAAGAAAAAGACAGTGATAACACAGTGGGCTTTATAATTACTATTATCATTGCATTTGGCTTGTGTTCTATTCTGTGTCAGATTCAGTATGAATTCTATACATAAAAAAAAGAAAATGTATCTAGTTCAGATATCTCTGGTACAAGTACTACTTTGCTTCATAAAATAACCCAGAATGATAAACAGAAAATCTCTATGTAACCTATTCTATCAGTTCAAATCAGAATCCACAGCTAAATCCTTTAAGATACTGAAGCCTCAACAGAACATCAGATTTCTGGGCCTTGTTATCATTTTTTTTTTCCAGGCTGTAAATCTACAGTGACATCCATAAATCTATAAAAGGAACTGAGCTTGAATCTAATAACCTAAAACTACATAATGAATTTCTAGCTTGTCATTTTACTCTGCGTTTACTCAAAGTCTGCCTATGTCTAACTTTCTACTCTACAAGTCAGCTAAAATGACTTGTGTAAACCTATTATAGGGAGTGGGAAAACAAATATTGCTTAGCTGAAACTTAATTCTTAAGATACATATCTTAATAGCACCTATAGTTAGACCCTGTTTACCAGTCATACATTTTTATACGACAGTGCTGTTTTAATTACATCAGAAACCAACACAACAAAAGAGAAAATGAATGCTTATATACCTGTAGGCCAAAATATCTTGTCTCCTTCACTATAGCTGTCAGCATTTTTATACACATACATACCCATGAAAATACAATAATATCAGCTGGAAAAAATACACTTAAAAAAAAAGTATAGATACATCTAAAAGTTGTTGCCATTTACAAAAGGATTTTACCATTTATATCTTGAATAATGACCTTTTTCAACTTATATTTGATATATCAAATAACATCTCATTAAAATACATAGTAATTTATTATTGTCATATGAACAAAGACTGTTCTTGCAGTGATACTAAATTAGGTGTTCATTTTCCAGATTAACTAGCAGATTTTTCAAACACTCAAACTGAAGATGAAATGAAGAATGTTTGAGGTATCATACACAAGCGTTGGCTTTCATCAATCTGGTAACAGTTACCAGGTAGAAAGTTCTGTCAATGCAAAGTGTTTTGTGAGTGCTCACTAGTCCACTTCATTTAAAATCATCTAATTGTTATGTGCTTTCATTAACAGCATAGATTTATTGAAGGATTTTTTTCTTTCCTTTGTATCATGAAGAAGTTCTATGATCATTTCCCATATAGGATCTGTAGGAAGACTGTCAAAGAGGTGGTAGACAAGACTAAGTCCAGTAGCATCAATATTATCAACCTGCATAGCTGGTTCTACTTGCCACCTTATGTAAGAAAAGTGGTCTTTATTATTCAGAACAGAGTTAACCTATGCTATATATGCAAATATATTTTGCTTTTATTTCTTCAAGGCTATCTACTTTGGTGGCAACAGGACAAACTGAGACAGATGAAGAGGGCCAATCATAATGGTGGCCTGTTACATTACAAAATGCAGATCTCATACACAAGGCCTCATCAACTAAATAGTATTAAAATCACTAATTTGGCAGACATATGGTTTAAATGAAGCTGGAAGAAAAATCCTTATCTACTTGTGTAGTTTAAAACTATGAGCTGAGAAACCATTACTTAATTCTGAAGTGAGATTTGTTACATAAATCCATATAAAGCAATTGCTAAAAGGTTTCTACTTCTTTATCCTCTATTATTTCTCTTACATCAGCCTTCTTAGTGACTCCTTATTATGGAAAAAAAAAAACCCAAACTAACCTCAGTGTAATTATTAAATGCTAGGGCCTTGAAAAATGTCCTGCTTCCCAAGATGCCAGTGATTTTATTTTTAATTCTCTCTTTTGTTTCCTTGTCACACAAATGATTTCATTTTCTGAATGAGACCTTTTCAAATTCCAGTCTTTTTGCTAATTACAGTATTCACCATGATCAGACACTAGCACTCTCAGATCACTGCCATCTGTGGAAGAAGCAAAAATTGGTTCCAAAGTGTTACAAACTAAGAGTTCAACCTAGAATAACAGGAAAATCGGGGGATGGGGGGCTTTCTGCTGGCTCTATGTTCCACACACCTGACAAAATCAGTAGAATCTTTTAAAGTAAAATTTTTGCAAATAACAGAACATTTCTGCTTCAACAGTTTATATGCTCTTGGAAATGCAACCTGAACCATTCCTTGTTGTCCTTGAATGTTACAAAGTCTTATCCCTTTATGTAGTATACTGTATCTTAAGATTTGAAAAAATTAAATGTTCTTGTGAATAAAAACATCTTAAAAGGCTGGTGTCAGTGAGAATTAGACTCTCTCCTGACTTTTTAAATACAACCTATGAGGAGATGGAGCAATGATTTAGATTCATCAGCAATATTTCAAGGATGTTCAGATCTGAAAGTCAAATTGTCTCGGGTGATCATTTTCATTGTAGGTTATGAAGAAGCATTTTTCATCTATATTCCTAATGCACATACATATGTGAGAGATCGAGTAACATGCCAAAAAGTTCCTGCTACCTGCCTTGACAGAGAACTTTTAGTCCAGGGCAATTTAAAAAATGCAAAGATGGTAGAAGAGGATGCATACAACCATCTTCCCTGATTGAGTACTGAGATAAAAAAGATCTGGGTACAGCAATGAGGGTAGGCACTTTGATGAGACTCAGAACATAATTCAGTTTCTATATACTATGTGTATGCGTGTTGAAGAGGCACAAAGAGTTGGTTCCAGGCAATGCCCAAATAGAAATTCAAAATAAAAAGTTTTAAAAAAAAAAAAGGAACAATTACACTGCCAAACTCCTGTTATCTCACACATCCAAGCATACATAACACAATCCTCCAGGTTCTTTCGAGTTCCTTCAAAGCTCAGAGACCTTTTCATAAGCAGAAGAAACATGTCATCATTTTTCATACCAACTCTATAATGTTTTCTTCCAATCTTTCTTCAAAGATCAGGTCTCCTGAAGTTCTCATAATACCTGTTACAATCTAAAAGCTTTTTAGGTATTCAGAAATGAATGCAGTTGTGTGGATTATGTCCCATTGGTTCCACACAGCATATGAGAAAAAACTACCTCCCTCCTGAAAGTAACAGGAAGGAACTTCCTCAGCCTGTAATTTGATGGGTAAACTAGGGTAATATGCTCTGATTGTGATCTAGTGTAGTCTCTAAATAGGTGTCTAGCCAATTATCATCATCTGGTTTCTTAAGTGCAGCATTTTGTAACAGTCTTTTCAGAACTTCTTCTTAATTTCAAGCCATTTCTCCAATTTGATCATTTTGAGATATACACCAAGACATTAATAAAAATAGCATTATATTATACCTAGGACAGAGCTCTGATTCCATTTATTTGATTTTATTGTAACAACTAGAATAATTAGAATAGTTTTAATAACTGAGTAATTAGAAAACAGTAGTTGGAATAATTCAATAGTTAAATATTTAGCAGATTAATTCAATAATAATCATAAAATTATAACTTTTCTTTTTAGTACCTGCAGCTGTGCATAACCACGTCTAGGAATGCACATTATTTGAAGATCTTAATGTGACTCAGCTACATAAGGGCTCCAGACAGGCAGAACAGACGATTTCTGAATGATACATAATTTGAAGGACCTCTTAAGAACACTCTGAGGCAAATTGTTATCCTGCTAGAGTCAGAGGGTGTTCTGACTGTCAGGAACATCACAGTTTAGCCCTCTGGTTTCAGCAAAACAAATTATATAATACAATAAGATAAATGCCATCCAACATTGTCATTGATGACAAATTAGAGAAAATTCCACACATTTTTCCAAATTGTCTCTCTGTCTGTGTGGTTTAGAACAAGTGAGATAAAACAGAAGTAGAACAGCAAAAGATGAGATGAAAAAAAATATTACTTATTTTGTAAAATGCTTTAAATTATTTTTATTTTCATTATGTTGTACCTAATGGCTGCACAGGCTCTTCTGGTTTTCTCTGCGTTAAGTATGATAGTTTGGCATGTCAGTGATTGCTAAGTGCTGCCTGTACTCTCCTTGTGAATCCCCACATACAGTGGATGAGGATTTGTACCTGTTTTTTTTTCTACATAAACTCAAAGCTTACAAGTAGCTTTACCTTAGAAAATATTAAATAAGAACAAACTCAATTTTAATTCAGCATGGACCCCAAAACTTGGCTTAGTAGCAAGAGTTTATTAGCAGAACCCTTTTAAGGTTTTAAAGCTGGACTAAAATTCCAGTTGTGTTCCCATATACACAGAAGATACAGCTGTTAATAGCAGAGTGACTGAACCAAGTCCCCCTGCATGAACTCACTGTCATTCCTCAAGTAACACCAGAGATCATCCAGCAGGATGTTCTACCCTGGACATCTGTCATGTCTTCACTTCACATACTGCACATCAACACCTTTCCACAATTTGGGCACATATGAACTTAGTACAAAGATTCTAAAACACTTAGCTGATTTTTGGATTACTGTTTGCGATCCTATCATTCACATGTTACTTGCACCTTTTCAGAGAGCACTGTCTTCTGTTCACAAAAAGAAAAAAGCTCAAGCAGTTGGTGACTGGCCTCCAGGCAGCAAATCTTAAATTAAGACCTTTCTTATCCAAGAGGTATCAGAGCAGGGACTATGCTACAATGTAGCTTCACTGGGTGCTCCTCCACTTTAGCTGTTTCAAACCAGTTATGAGTTTCATTTAGTTCTTTGAAACACACAGCCATGCTGAGCTGAGCTGGCTTGGTACAGTGACAGAAAACACTGGGGCACATGTGACAATTCAAACTGTCTGCTTAAGGGATTGCCCTCAGGATTTAAGAGAACATGCACATGCTGCTTATTACCAGTCTCTCTAAGCCCATAAAGATGAACAACCCTTGCAGGGGGCATCCCAATCACAAATGGAGGGACTGCATCATTCAAGTGTGTAGCAACGCTGGGATGAATCTTCTGAACAAATCAACTTCTCTTTATGAGCTTTAGCAGTGGCTTTCCAGCAACCTGAGCTGGCAGAGGAGTTAGAAGATATAAGAATCCTGTCCCCCCCAACCCACAAAAAACCAGCAAAAAATCCACATGTGATTTTATTTTCATATGGGGCCCTAGACTGTGATTTTACCATACATGAAGAACTCTCACTGTGAAGAACTACAGTGGAGAGAAAAAACAAAACCACAAAATAATAACAGCAATACAGAAAGAAAAGTAAATGTGCTCTTTTAAGAAATTAAAATTGGTACTTCTAGCCATATTTAGAAAAAAACCCCAGAAGGTCAACAAGTGTGGGGAACGGAATAATTTAATATGTTAAAAAAGTAAACTCATGATGCTACACTGCCACAGGTGTTGCAGCAGCTGGATCATATCTCCTCTGTAAGAATTTATAGGCTCAGTATATTTCTGCTATATGATGCATGTTATTTATAACGTTTCTGTGATTTTATTTGCATAGGTCTAGGTCTGTGTTCTTCTCAGAAACTTCTCACAACACACTTTTCTCATTATCATTTTCCTGTATCTTTTCTGAGATGTAGTACAAACCCATAGGGGATGAAGAACTGTTATAATGTGCAAGCAAAACCCAGAAACTACCATATCATCTTTGACTCAAGTTTTGGTAAACCTCCTTACTTTTACAGAGCAGCAATCTTGCCAAACAGACACTCCTACAGAGGAATAATATCCTATACATAGGATAACTCATCTCCCAGACTGAATGAGACAAGCCCAGGACCTATGAGGTTTTTTTCCCAAAAATATTAAACAGGTTTTTTCTCCCTTTCCAGAAAGCTGTCCTAAAGTTAAGAGGTTAGGGAAATAAGCTGATGAGAGATGTCAATTGTAATGACACACGCAAGTGCATAGGCTGTAGGAAAGAGGTACTGAATTTTTCATGAGTTCCAGTGGGTGGCTTTACCATGGTCTCCTTAGGCATGGTCTGAAGGAAGCTGTATGCCTGTTCTACAATCAAAGTTGAATCTGCCATTTCACTATCTTTGCCCAAAAATAACTTTCTGCTTCATTTTAAGTTGCTTTTTGAGGGCCAATTTTTCAATGTGGCTCTTCAAAAGAATAAAAATAACTTCATAGATATATATCTCTCTGCTCTTTTTTCTACATTGCTTTTCTCTACTCTGATAAGAAAAATAATTTAAATGGCCAATTCCTTCAAAAGGAAGAACTGGGAAGTTGTTCTTCTACATTGTCTGAAAGCCTTCATGTCACAAACACTTTTCAATGGTGTTAAAAGAGCACAATGGTTGATTTTAGTTCTTGGGCCAATCAATATAAAACTGCCATAGATATAGAATGCAAAATGCTGAATAGAAGATTTAGCATGGCGCTGAGCCTACACAATATTATCTACTGGGCTATATAAAAACATGACTTGAATAAGAAAGTTCTCTTTGGTTCCAAAACCTTAAGTATGGTAACACAATGAAAGAGCAACATGTCAAGCAAACTCAAAGTTGAAATAATACACAGGTTTTAGAACATAAAAATCCAATATAAAAGTTTATACAGTTCCATTTTTCTGATATGTTTCATGTATGTGTTATTTTGATAAATTCTTTATGTGTAGAAACATGTAATTATTTTCTTAGCATATTTTAATCTCAGACAATAGCACAGAGCCTTTACAATTTCCTTCATAGAACTCAGACTGTGAAATATGCAATCAGGTGTCACCCAAGACTACAGCAGGGCCCATTTTTGCAGTCCTTATACACACAAACTCAGTGAAGTGAGAGAAGAAATCTTCTGTATGACAGAAATATAAACAGAGTATAATAATTGGGAAATACTTTAAAGTTATGTTTGAAACAGGTTAATTTGGAAGAATGGAAAATTATATTCAGACATTGTATATAATAAATATTAAAATCCTGCTTAAAAATGATTCTTGAAAGGAAGAATTTCTTCCCACTCACCAAAAACTCGGGCAACCTGTTGTGGTCCATGTGCAGTCTATAACATACACAACAGCTAATGACTGGTGAGCTGCTCCATATTCTCATTAATTTTTTGCAAGTATCAAAGAAATTACTGAACTGAAAAGAAAGAGATTAAACTAAAAATTAAGTTCATCCATCACTCTTTATGAGCCATGAAAAAATCTTCAGAGGGAATAAATCTCTGTGTGTGAAACTACTGCTGTTGAAAACTCTTCATGCTTGAAATGCATGAATACCTTAAAGCTTGTAAGCCGTTGTGTTGACATTTTGCTGTTTTGATTAAATTTCATATGCAGTTGCAAATAATGTGAAGTGATACTGTGTTGCTGTTGTATTTCAAATGTACCTTTGCTGTATAAACACATAAGTAGCCCACTTGAATCCTTAGATATATTATTACTGTCCTGGAGCAGTTCTGAGGAACAGTAATAGGCTTAAGAAGCATGTTCATTAGCACTACTAACATAGAACAGTAATTAGCAATTACAGCACTCTTCAGGTTCAAAATGTTCTAGGAGGTTCAAGAAAGGGTTTGTTGGTTGTTTGTTTTTGGGTTTTTTTTTTTCAAATTAGAAAAAGATAAAACTCCTCTTTCTAATTTGGAAAAAAAAGCGCAACCAACCAAAAAACCAAAACCCCCAGACAAACCCACAAAGCAGAACAAAACCTTCCACACAACATTACTGAGTTAGGTAAACAGAGGTATTTCACAAACATGAGTTGAAGTGACTTGCCGAGGCCATAACTGGTATCACCATAGGAGTGGGATCTCTGAATTTAGCCATCCTCATTTTCAGTTCCTGCATCAAGGCTGCAGGCAGGCTATGCCTGCACACCAGTCTTAAAAAGGGGGGGGGAAGACCAAAGAAAGGAGGNAAAAAAAAAAGACAGCATTATTTTTCCTAACAGCTTGATCAGAAATCTGCACACAGTTAAACATTCTTTTCAGTTTAGATGATCTGTAAAGCTGCCACGGTTGACAATCATACGATATATTATGAATCTTTATCTCCACAGAGAAATCGTATTCTCAGTTAAAAGCTATCTATTTTTAAACATCAGTGATTCCTGATAGAAAAGGCATCCTAAAGATTAATTTCTGTAATGGTAGTAGTTATCAAAGCAGACAGACAAGTTTCCTCAGAAAAACAGAGCTACCGCTCCTTTCAGAAGGGCAAACCACCCCCACACACACACTCTGTGGAAGCTTCATTGGTATGCATGTCAGTACAGCAACAAGGCTGAATTCACACCTTCGCGACTGCCAATCCTGCCCTGTAACATTCCGTGTATCTCCAACTCCGAGTAAGGTCAGCACCAGCCCAGATTCATTCTGAGCATCTGGCAGGGCTAGGCATCATTTCAGAGAGTATCACCGTCTGCGGTTTCAGTAAGACTGATATTGTTTGTGTGAACGTCTTAGATGGATACTATCACTTCCATGGAAACACTGAAGTAAACTTTTCTAAACTGAAACACCAGAGTAAGAGGGCTTTGGTGTCTTTCCAAACAAGAACTCTGCTCTTTGCACACACCATTAGTTTCTTTTCCTTCAAACGCAAAGGAAAACTATTTCCTAAGAAGGCAAATATTTGTCTATTGAGATTGCAAGATAAAACTTACTGATTTTCCTAAAAACAAGTGTGGGCTCTGGGCATTTACTATCAAGAGAGAAGTGGGGAGATATTCTTTCTCGAAATGCAAAAAGCTTATTTTATCCAAACCGATGTAACTTTCTAAGAGCATTTGAATCTAACAAAGGCATCTTATACAAAAACAGATGAAGAAACATTACAGTACCGTTCCTGGCTTGTCCACAAGCAAGAATGAATAAAGAAATGGGTGCCCTTGTGTTTTATTGGGAGCTCTGCTCAGGTTCTCCCAAGCTAGCCTATCTTAGCACCAGCTATAGGATAGAAGTTCTTCAGATGCTTCATTTTAAGGTTCTCAGGACTGTGGTGACTCAACACATACACCTAATTAAGTCACTGTCAGATGTATCAGATGTCATAAGTCTTAAGGAAACAACTACTTTCCTGGGATAACAATCTGTACTTTGCCATGACTCTAAAGAAGCCAAGCACTGCATCTCCTAGTAGAAGAATGCGCCAAACACCCTATTGCTCTCTTGACCTTCCAATGAAGAAACTGGGAATAAGGGAAGTAGTCTGCTAAAATAAAATAAGTTTTTAAAAAATCCTATTTCCACAAATTGCAATAATAAATTACAGATATTTACAGCAATTTATCCCCTGACATCTTTCAACAGTTAAGTCTGGATGAGGTGCATAAACATATACCTTAAAGCTATGAAACTTCAGCTATGAAGGCACTCACATACCTTAAAGCTATGAAACTCCTCAATTAGCACTTGGTGACACTGTTTGCAACTGTCCCTCCTTAAATATAGTAGGTGCCTTTGTGGTGATCTACTTCAGACAGTTTCAGTAATCAAAAAGAAAGGAAAAATGCTGCCAGCATCCCTTTGTGAGCTTTCAGGGGATGACTTGGAATGATAAAGAGTGACCTCTAACTCATGCTGTCTGACATAGCAACTATCCAGTTAGGTGGCGTGAAACTCATTCCTGTCAGAGAGAAGGAAGAATGAGAAACAAACAGGCTGCATTTTATCAGCTTTAGAGTCTTTAAATGGCTTCTAGAAGCTTTTAAGTACATGTACCAGCAGCTCCAGTGAAGAAGCATCCTTTGAAGGGAACACTAAAATCTAAGCTTGCACATACATATCATAACTTGACCACACAAACAGAGCGGAGGGTCATCTTCAGTTGAAGAGACTAAATATAGTCTACTGGTGAGTCAGGTCCAACTAGGAATTTGTCTTCTTTCTCCCAAAATATAACACAGCACCAGCCTGACAGAGATGTTACAGGAAAGGGCAATTGTACATCCATCAAAATATTGGGAGTTAATGATTTTTCTATATTCGAATTCAGTAATTTCTGCCACAAGCTGCAGTGCAATAAAAGAAGCAGATGGACGGAGTTAATTATAGAACAACCCCCCAAAAATAGTGGAGACACGTTAGGTGCAATTTTTCCACAAGGCACTGCGAAGTCTTCCAATTTCAGCATCCTATTCCCTTGTCAAAAGGAATTGCTCAAAGATCGTTCTAGTTTCACATTTTTTCTGGTACATAAAATAAGTTTTAATGGAAAAAATTAAGCAAACAGTGTTTAAGTCTTTTGAAGCCTTTGCTTGTTGTCACTGACAACTGTTATTAAATATTTTTTGTTTTATGCAGCATTCATCAAGCCTCTTCCCAGACAGCAGAGACAAAGAAAGAAGGGGTGGAGTATTCTGACAAAGGGGTCAAAGAATGAGAGAGAAGGTAGAAAAGATAAAAAACAAAACTATGAACTGTAAGTTCTTAGAGAATAGATATGGGAAGCTACCTATAAGTGTAAACTTATTAAGAAAAATCACTGCCCTCTTTCTTGTGACTGATCCTTCAACCTTGCAGGAAAACAGTACAGAAACACCTACACAAACTTTCTTATGTAAGTGTGAACTGATGCTTTCTTTACAACTTTGTGAGGTGTCTACCTGACCCAAATGAAGAAAAGCATCAACATCAACATTAATTACCAAATATCTTTGGTTTCAAAAGTATGGCATAGGCATATTTAAGTCACCTTCACTTCCTCATTCCTATCTGCATTTATTAATTGTCCAAACACAAGATCCATGACTCAGTTCTTTTCAGGAAGCCCCTTTTGAGTCCATGAGGCAAGAACCAACGTCCCAGGGACAAGTGACCAAGCTATAGGACTCTGGTCATACAGAGTTTCTGGTCTCAGGTCCCAGATCCTTTTCAGAACGTGCTCTAGTTCTTTATACAAACTACATCCATCATAGCATGGATGGCAAAATATACCTTTATATGAATTGTTTCATCTCTTACAAATATTTAACATTCCACAAAAATAACTTGCAAAAATAGGGATGATGTTAACATTGAGGAGTGGCCATCAAATGCAATCAGAAATGCAATTTTTTCTGGAATTTAAAAACAAAACAAAGTAAACACACAAAAGGGTACAGCTATTCCTTATTTCCCTATTTATTATCACACTAACTTTTAAAGCATAGTTTAATGTGGTCCCTTATAATTTCAGTATCAACATAGCCTATCAGTGTAAAGTTGGAGAAGGCAATTCATGTATGCTTCTTTTCCTTTAATACCAGTTGGCTCTGGTTCCATGTTAGTCTTTTGGTTTTGAAGAGAAATCCATACTAAAAGTCTGAGCAGCAAGAAATTATTTGTGTTACCACAGAGTTAATCTTATCAGATAAGATTTTCCAACCCATTGTATGGGTTGAACTCAGCTGAAGTTCAGTTTTGTAGATGTGTGACATGAGAGAGTAAAAAAATCATAAAGTATCAAATCACTTAATAATTGGAAAGGTTTTAAATTTTGAAAACAAAGAAACATAAATTTATTCCAGAACAGGCCTTTATGGGTTATTCGTGTTTGTGAGAGTCCAGCCTAGGGCTACTTTATTATTTGTGGCTAGAGAGCGCAGAAATTTTGGCCACTTGATCTACTGCTCAGTTCCAACATTAATCAGAAGTCAGAGAAACATCTCATTTATTCCACTTACATAAAATTCTTCAGCTACTTTCTTCCAGAAAGAAGTTAGGCATAGCGAGTTTCCTTTTCTGTACCACCACCACCTACTGTGTCTCTTCCCATGTTTAGAGGTGGGCAGAAGCTTGAGCAAGTAGATCATTACCGCCACTTTGGTCAGGTTTTAGATGGTCATTGGAAAGGAACTTCCAGCCATTCCAGCTGCAACAGAATAAAATTTTAGGGGAAAATGGAGTATAGTCACCAAACATAAAACTAATACCCTCATTTGTTCTCTGATAAAGCTCAGGGCACAACTGAGCATTGATCTTTTGAACACTGCATTATCCTGTCCATCTTTTGTCTTGTTTCAAGAGCATCCTAACAATTATTTGTTTAATATGTTAGCCTTATATCAGAAGATCAATGCTTCACACAGAAGATTTAAATGATCATAATGTAAGACATGGAGAGAACTTCTCAGAGACATGTAACCAGAAGACAGCTAGAGGCTACTATGTGAAGTAGACTTAAACATGACACCTTCTTCCTGCTTCAGCAGGTACATGTTGCCATTTTTAAGACTATCTTGAAATGCAGACATGCAGCAAAAGACCAACTATGTTCTCACAACAGCTCTGTCCCTATCATTAGCTTACTCTCAGCTTGGTGTCCAAGTCCTACTCCCTCAGTTTATACACAAGTCCACACAGAAGCAATTACCTCCCTGGACAGTACAGGATAAAATAAAAGGAAGAAAAGCTGGGTGTCAGCTCAGTACCCTGGAGATGCTAAGGACACAGTGAAAAAAAACCAACCCAAACATAAGACAAAAAAAACCCCAACACTTATTCATAATGAAGACATAAACCACTAGAACTTCCTCACATACCTGACTCTGCCTTGGAGAGCTTCATTAGCAAGCACACAGGCACTGAGTGCTAGGTGGACACCGAGAGTGTCAGAGAGGTGGTTTCCCAGGGTGCACAAGGATGTGCTGTAACGTTGCATGGCTGAATGCAGGGAAAAAGGGTGGCACAAAGTGCCAAGAATGGTAGGGTGTATAAACCCAGCTATGCTCTTGCTGAAGTGATATGCAGGTACATTGTCTCACACACGAGCGGTAAGCCCAGACATATGTCATTTGACTAGGCAAATTTAAGCTCAAATGGAGCTGAAATACCCAATACTAGACTGAATATAATTTATTATATTTTAAAGAGATTACTTTTCTCTAAGTCCTCAATCTACAGTACAGACAGCATACTACTTGCCCTTTTTTCTTTGTTGGCAATTTGTATTATAGCCTTCATGCCAATATCTGACTTAATGTTCCAGGTTCAGGGGGGTGGAGAGTGTGTATTTGGTTGGGTTTTTTTCCTACATGTCAACTTAAAGTAAGTTTTTGGGGCCAGAGGCAATATATCTTCAAGTGAAAGGGCTCTTTTCCTTAACTTAGAGGACTCTGAATGAGATCCTGTGTCCTCAGAAAACCTCAAGCAACTGCAAGAAATGGTCATGAAGTAAAGAGAGCAGAAGAACCTTCTGCAGGGATTGGGGAGTCTCATTCCCTCAGATATATAAAAAAAACCAAAACAACCTTCAAACAAAACAAACAAAAATGATCACGCAAGGCAAAACAAGACAGACCTCTGCAGACAACACTAATTCTGCAAAAACGGGTTTGCATTATTGAAAATCTATGTTGTAACAAATTGATCTGACTGCAAAGGTAAAATTCTAGGCTGAGACAAGCGGGGCGAGTGTCCGTCGCCCCCGCCCAAATAAGCAAACAGCTTGATTGTTTACTAAACCTGACTTCTCGTAACAACCACTCACAGCGTAAGATTTTATTGCTATTGAATCTGTACCATGTCAGACATACCCATTAACTTTTATCAAGAGGAACAGCTAACAGTTGTCACTGTTTCATGCAGCATTACAACAATTGCTGCATTTAATCAACTTTGGCTATTTCAGAAATTTAGTCAATAACATACTGGGCAAAAAAGACCTTGGCAGAAAATATTTTTGAAGAACAACAAAAACGCAGGCTGTTCAAGCTCTCATTATTTACCTACTAGAAAAACTAGAAAAAATGCCTTGTTCTTCTGCATAATGCAGCTGGGCAAGCTACCGCCTAAGCACTAAAACTAACAGAAGAACTAGGGCAGGATGCATGGGAAGGCAGGTCACAAAATCATAAGGAAAGAATATCTAATGCACTTATTTAAGATATAGGATTCACAACTTTCCCTCTACTCAAGAGCTAAGACTCTTTTAAAGTGCATTCATTTATCTTCGCACAAAAGAAGTAATTGAGAGTACGATGAGTACCGTTGAACAGACTGAGATTCTGCTTCAGGTTCCCCCACCCCATGCTTCACAGTATCAAGGCCCTGATACAATTTGCTTTACATAGGTCTGTGCCTAGAAATTGCGTCTACTCTTCTAAATGAAGCTCAGTCAACAATAACAGAGATAAAAAGCCCTCAACAACAAAATATTAGCCCAGCCTCTACAGTAGTATATGGTTGGGTGACAACAGGTAACAAGCACAAGTAGAAAGTAAAGAGATTCAGGCTGGCTGCAAGGAAGTGCTTCAGCATTTTACCAGTAAAGCAGCAGACCCTTCCAACCTAAACTGTCCTACCAACCTATGCAACTAACCATGATTCTGGATTGGGTTTTCTTTTTGTTTTAGCCTTGTTCATGACCTCACACATTTTTTACCTTACACCATACAAACAGAAAGCAGAACCCTTAAGGAAACTGATTATTAACTGTTATTACTTGTCTCAGCATCAGTGTGCTAGATTTTATTTTCCTGTATTTGACAGATGTATGCACAGAAAGATTAAAATAAAAGCTAGCATTAATTTGAAATACCTGATCCCATTACAAAAACCACTTCATTTTATTAAGGCAGAACTGTGTGTGTGTGTTTGAAGCACAGCTATTTTACTGCAGCCCCAGCTGCAAATCCAGAGGATCAAAAAGTAAGTATGCACAAAAGAAAGAGCACACAATTAGGAACTATGAAAAGTGTTGGTTTGGTACTGCATAGTGATAAGGGTAACAAAGAAATTTGAAGAAATTTAGAATTTTCACTTGGAAACCAATTTCCATGTAGCTTTGAAAGTCTCAGCATGTACATTTAACATAAAAGGATAAACCTGCCATAAGCCAGACCTAGCAATCACTGGGTAAAAACCAGCTCACTGCAAGGCCACATTTTGCAAATCGTTGCTTCAACTCCTTTGTTAACTTTACTGTCCCACAGATTACAGTTTTCTTCACCGTTCTTGATTCAAATCCAAGGCTTGTTCTTAGTCCTGATTTATCTGGAAAGCACTACATTAGACAGCAGTTCTGTGGAAACCACAGCACATGCTTATTTAATTACAGATGGTATCATAACGCATATATATAGGGACAAGGGAGCTAATTTGACATTGAACAAACAACAGGGAAGAAGTCTGTGCATAATTTTCTGTGTTTGAAAGACTATGAATAACAGAAGTTTAATTATATCATGTCATATCTGTATGCACGTAGATCATCAACAAGGCTGCTCCAGACAGCACTCAGCTGTACATTAAAGACGTACTTTTATCTAATGCAATAAAAGCCTTAGGTTGTCATATTTCTCATGAAATAACCCTGCCAAGAATGGCATATTCTAGCTGAAGAGTGTCATAGATATTTCCTAACAAGAGTGGAAAGGCAAGATACAGAAATTTTAGTTTCATTCCAGCTCTCAAAAAAGATTCTTTAACATGTCCAGGTTTTCACAGCAGCCTTGTTCTGTCTTGGCAGCCAACGTGTACTTAAATACAGAATGGTTTTGGTTGGAGATCATCTTAGAGATCATCGAGTGCATGGGCAACACCCTCCACTAGACCATGTTGCCCCATCCAACCTGGCCTTAAACACTGCCAGGGAGGGGGCAACCACAGCTTCCCTGGGCAGCCTGTGCCAGGGCCTCACCAACTCACAGGGAAGAATTTCTTCCTTATATCTAAATCTGCCATCTTTTAGTTTAAAGCCATTACCCTCATCCAATCCCTCCATGCCTTTGTATAAAGTCTCTCTCCAGCTTTCCTGTAGGCCTCTTGAGGTACCAGAAAGCTGCAATAAGGTCTCTCTGGAGCCTTCTCATCTCCACGCTGAACAAGCCCCACGCTCTCTGCCTGTCTTTACAGCAGAGGTACTCCAAATCTCTGACAATCCTTCTCTGGACTTGCTCCAACTCCATATCCTTGTGCTGAGGACCCCAGAACTGGACGCAGTACCCCAGCTGGGGTCTCACAAGAGCAGAGTAGAGGGGCAGAATTCCCTCCCTCAACCTGCTGGTCACGCTTCTTTTGCTGCAGCCCAGGACACTGTTGGCTTTCTGGGCTGCAGGCACACATTGCTGGTTCATGTTTTGCTTCTCATCAGCCAACACCCCTGAGTCCTTCCCAGTGCTGCTCCCCACCCAGTCTGTATTTATACTTGAGATTGCCCCAATCCACAAGCAGGACTTGGGCTTACACTACCACTCTGTCTTCTTTCATACTTTTTTTCCCCAAATCTCATTTTCTTAGTCTCCAGCTCTCAATTCTTTTCATTCTGGTGCCACTCTTCCTATCCAAGCACCAGTAAGCTGATCTCTCCAGGACATACAGTACCTTAGATTTACCTAGTCACTACCAGCCCTGTTCTTTAATACCCTCCAACTGAAATTAGCCAGCATATATGTCATTTATTCTAGCTTCACATTTCCTACACCCTCTGCTTCTTCCAGTCTATCAAAATTTTTAGAATTCCCATCAACGCTTAGGACTTTGCCTCTATAAAGCACAAAACTACCTCTAATGTGGAAATGAGACAACAACATACGATGAGCCATGTAATCACACAAGGGACAGACATTCTGAAGCATTTTCTCTCATAAATATTTAGGTTTTGCTGCCCATTTAAAATAATTTAATGGGCTTGGTTTTGGTTTATTTTTTTTTTTTGTAGAAAATAAAGTACCTTTGAAACTAACTAGATTATCTATCACTGTGATAAAGCACGGTTTACAGAAAAACAAGAAACATTATGTACCAAGTAAAGCAGAGTTCTTCTTTAATTAATTCCTGTTTACAAATTTATGAGTTCTTTTACCAATCTTGGTAAAAGACCAATTGCTCTTACAAAACCAAGCCAGATGGTCTTGTAAATAAGAGTCTTGGATGCCATTTTTAGAAACAAGTTACATAAAAGATGCAAAGTACAAAGTGTACTAAAATGAGTGAAATAATTTATTGGCAATACTGGGGAGAGGATCTTTGGTAATGCTAGTTGAAAGCTAACCTACCTTATTTCCAATACAGTTACTCTATAAGATTGTAGGATTTCACAGAAAGCCAGAGAAAGATACAAGCCATATTTAACAGGCCCGAGAGTCCTAGATATCAGTAATATCAAGCACAAATCCATTTTTCCTTTTAAAATAAGGATATAGCTTTTTAAAAAGAAAAATAACTTGTTTCTTTTCTCATTCAGGCCACTGCTTACGCATCCTCAATTCAGGTGATTTTCTCTTTCTGGGACAATCATTAGAAGAAAAGATTTCTATGACTTCTTACGTAGAATCACAGAATACTAGGTTAGAAGGAACCTCAAGGAACTTGGTCCAATATCTGTTGTGAAAAACTCATTCTAGACAAAAGCATTGTCTGGACCCTGTCCAGATCAATCTTAGACTTGTCCAGCATTGGGGAATCCACCACTTCCCTTGGAAGATTATTGCAGTGGCTGTTTATTTTTATTTTGAAAAAAAAATTTCTTCATGTCCAATCAGAATCTCCCCAGAATAATATGCACCCATTACTCCTTGTCTTTTCCATGGGTTTCCTTGTAAAAAGGGAGCCTCCATCTTCTTTGTACTCACCCTTTAAGTACTGGAACATGGTGATGAGGTGTCCCTAAGACTTCTTTTCTCAAAGCTCAAACAACCCAGTTCCTCTCAGCATCTCCTCAAATGTCAGGCTTCCCAGTTCTTTGATCATCTTTGTGTCCCTTCTGGACCCTCTCCAGCCTGTTCACATCTGTTTTATATAGTGAACAGGAAACTGAACACAAGTATTCCATGTGTGGCCTGACAAGCACTAAGTTGGATAATGACTTCCTTATATCTGATGGTGATGCCTTTGTTGATGCAACCCCACACCCTGTCAGCTTTCTTTGCCACTGCAGCACACTGTTCACTCATGTTGAGTTTGTTGTCCACCAGGACCCCATGGCTTCTTTCCACAGATCTGCTCTCTAGGCAGGTATATCCCAGTCTGCACTGAGCTCTTGGATTATGTTTTCCCCAAGTGCAAGATCTTATGCTTATCCTTGTTGAACTTCACAAAGTTCTTGGTAGCCCACCCTTCCTGCCTATCTAGCTCTTCCCGTAGGTTGACTCTCCCTTCCAAAGTGGCTACTTCCTCACTTAGTTGGGCATCATCTGCAAACTTCACCAGGGCACACTTGATCCCATCATCCACAACATTTATGAAGATATTAAACAGCGTTGGGCCTGATACCAATCCCTGATGGACCTCACATGTGTCAAGTTGCCAGATAAAAAACTATTTCCCATCACCTGCTGGGTGCAGACTGTCCACTAGCTCCCCATAGAAAAGAAGGATTTCTTGAGGATAGTGATATGCAAACAAGAATCAGCAAGGCTATGTTATTACAGAGTAAAGGAGAAAAACTTAAGCTTTATAATAACTTTAAGAAGCAATATGAACCCATTCAGTTTACTCATGTTGTACCTCACAAATTAAAACTCACAATGTTTTGAACACTAGTTCAAAGAGTTGCCTTCCAAAATTTCATGCATTCCACAATGAGGACAAAATTTTTCTTGTTAAGAACAAAACAAAACATCTTATTTTGGACCAGACTGTCATATAACATATTTCTTGTTACTAGTAGAGCTTAACTTTCACTTAAGTGGAAAAGGCATTTGTTATTTGAAGGGAGAGATTTAAGCTGTTGCGAAAATTGCTTATGCTCTCGTCCTCACAGTAGTACATCTGAACATGTGCTAGGAACATATTAATGAGGTGATGAACATCTGTCATGTATCATTTTTTACTTTTCCTCTCTAAAAGGGACTGATAGTAAACATACATCGATCTCAAGGAGGCAACACCGTATATGAGAAGAAAAACATGAGGGAAATCACCTGTTTCCTATATTTGTGCAGTAGCATGCAAGTTCTTAAGAACAAATGCTCAGGTGATCTTTGGGAAGCAAGTGCAGGAAATATGTTAAATACATCACAATTGGATTGATTTCACTACTTGGCCATACATATATGTTACTACAAGATATTAGACTGACCAAATGTGAATCTGAAATTACCACTTTAAATTTTAAATGGTTTTATTTTTTAGCACTATTTTATTAATTAGGAGAAACAGAATAGTACTGTGAGCTAGAAAGGAACATGAGGATCAGAAGTATATTCTTCAGCTTATTCTATTTTTAATACACGCATTTAGCCTGGTGAGGGAGATGGAAATTGAGAGATACGCAGTCTCTAGATCAAAATATGAACTTTTCCACCAGATGTTTATCAAAAGGTAGAAAGAATTTAATTCTATTACATTAAAATCAGATTTTGTTTGACTTACAGTATTAGAAACTCCCACAAAGACTGCAGAAACCAACACTATCATAATTTATGAGACAGTATACAAGATTTTTCCAATCTGAAATAGTTTAGATGGGTTTAGATTTGCCAATCTGAAATAGTTTAGATGGGTTCCTGTTATTACCTTACTTCCTTAAGACAATGACCATTTTTATAGGGGTTTTTTCCTACAATAGTTTAAGAATCACTCACAGACATGTGTGTAAATATATACAATGGATAACAAAGAGCCCAAGGTAATTAATATGGAAAGGTAAATAAATGCATATGATTTTCTTATGCATTATTATTTTATAATTTATTTCATTTATAAATTATTTCATAATTTTCTTTTTCTAATTTTCTTTTTTCAACATTTGTGCTTCCTTGAAAGAGAAATTATCAATATTTTCAGAAGAACATTAGTTCAGTGTGCTTCAGCAATACTCACGTCATAATGTAAATCAAACTATGAATCTAAACCTTTTCTTTAACAAGGATGTTGTGTTATATTGCAGTTCTTTGGCAAATAAAGTCTCACTGACCTCACATTTCGTTCATGACTTGCTAACTTGTCCATTTCATTTTTACCCACCAGAAGAAAATTGAATTCTGGTAACCATCTAGCATCAGTGAAAAGCAAAATTGTGACATTTCTCTAACTGTAACAGTAGAAAGATGTATTGGCAATTACAGCTTTCAGGGTTTTGAACAAGATACCGCTTGAACTGCTGCTGTTACTTCATACAGATTTTTACAGACAGAAAGAACTGGAGCTCTTTTGGCCTGAAAATAAGAGATGGATCTTAAGTATACACAGAGGTGTTAACATAGAAATCCAGACATCATTGTTAACACTCACCTTAAGGAAAAGAAGAGTCAGAAAAGATGGGGGGGAAAGAAATCAAGATGTCTATTTATTCAGGTGCAAGGTATATACATCTATAGGAAAATGTGAAGATTAGTGTACTGCTAAGGGCTGTAACAGACTTTTGCAACTATGCATGGTATCTGGCAAAATACTTGAGATAGAACCTGTGCTTATAATGCAAGTTAAATGCTATTATTAATCCTACAGTCACAAAATTTATTAAACACTTTGAGCTTGCTGCAATTCAGAGGTCATTTTGAGGTAGAATATTAATTTACAGAACACTGACTTCCTCACATTAACCTCTTCATATAACCTGATAGAGCACAGTGAATTCAAACCAATGTAATTCCATTGCTAAGGGGCACACAATGCAGCACCCACACTGGCAGCAACTGGGGTACCAATGCACAATGTATATAGATTTTTGATCAAAATATGGAAAACCATCAAAGTTTCTGGTACTTGGGACTGACCTCTGGCACCATAGTGCCCAAATTTTGGTACTTGGTCCAAAATTTCCCCTGGCCTTCCCACACAGGTCCTCTTGGCAGTGCAACCTTAGTAGACCTAGTAAAACATTTTTTCAACGTCAGAGCAATGAAACAGTGTCAGGTCTACAGTGGTGCAAATATGGATCAGTTGGGTTTGTACAAATTCACACTTCAGCTTTCTGATTTTCAGGTTCACCATGCAGTCCAATTTTCAACCTTTCTAAACTAAGCCTCACATTTATAGAATTTATGAATAAAATTTTAAAAATAAATCAAGACTATTTGGGACCACTAACCCTTGGACTATTCAGCAATAATTCATTTAATCCATTATACTGTGAATGTCTTCAGAAGAAAACATCAAGGCTATTTACTTTGTCTTCACATTTGGAAAGTGCCAGTGCTTAAATTACCTTAAAAATACTATAAACTATGGTGATTAGAAGAGATAAAATAAATAGTGGGTATCATACTGCAGTACTATATCATTCAGCTATCAATAATGCTTGGAAATGAAAAGTACCTCGACTAAAAGCACAGAAACTGATCTAAATCTGTTTGCCATAATGCTTTCAAAATGCAGCTTTTCTTATTTCAGACTTTACTTATTTCATTAATCCAGTTACACTTTCCACACTGTTCACATTATTTTAGTCTCTAAAACTCATACACAAAAAGTATACAGAGCTAGTTCTGCAATAATTTAAATATAAATAAACCTCTAATACATTTCTATATCTGTCAAGCAAAGCCAATTGAAGTATCCCTGTGGTGAACATAGCTTTAAAGTCTATGAGTTTTCTCCTGGATTACACAGTGAGCTCACCTTCTCAGACTGATTCATCATAATCCTCATTATTTCCAGCTTCCAATTTCTTTGTGCTTGGCTGGGTTCTCCCAGAAAATGACCACTCATTTGCAAATAATGCAAGTTATACTTTGCCATAAACTGATCATGTGTGTTTCCAAAATTCTAATAGGTCTCCCAAATGAAAGGATACTTTCTAAAGCAGTAAAAAGCTATTTTTAGCTCTCTTTTGGGTCTTTTAAAACTGTAAAATATTAGAAAAAGAAAAACTAGCTGATTTTATTTCTGCAGTATTCTTCAGTATAAGATAAATGCATTAGAATTGGAATAGATAGTTGAACTCCTACAAAGCACCGTACATTAGCTTTAAAATAAAAACAACAGATTTTTCTGAACTCAATGCCTGAACTCTCAAGTATGCAAGGAGATTTATGCTTTTGGTAAATTTAATACAATGCTATTGGCACAAAAAAAAAAATCAGTAAATTTCTATTGCAACTGAACAAATTATTTTATTAATTAAATTTCAATACTACATATTCCTTACTATGGATGGGAAAGTTTACAGAAAACTTTATACTGCTTCATAATTAGACCATTACACATATCCCAAGAAATAGCAGTTTCATCAGGTCTCAGAAAAAGTTTCAGGATCTAGAGAATAACAGAGATTAAAACCACAGAAGTAGCACATACATTCTTTATTGCGTTTGAAGAAATGTTTTTCTTCAGGAAAATCATGATTTACAGAACATTTGAACCATCCTAGTAAATCCAGCTCATTGTGCGTCTGCTGCAAAGTTCTCCAAAATAATGAAATACATGGTCTCTTACTAGATCTATTAAAGATAATTTAATCAGCATTCTATTGTTTCAGATCTCAAAAACACAAAAACACCCAAACCTGCTGAACACACCTCCCTGGCTTCTTCCTCCCACCTCCACTCAAGTTCATATCTGCTTATATAACTTTATGAACATCCAACCAATATATACACATTCATATATTACAAAATGAATTTGCTTCCAGGTCAAGATCGTTGTTTATATTTTATGGAGTATTAGGAGATGTGGGTTACCTTTAAAGAGTTTTATACAAGTCAGGGCAGGACACTTTTACAGCTTGTTTCAATTTCTTAACACTTCCCTGGTTTTGAACATTCCCTGGAGGTGAAACTAACAAATATTAATGCCTCGTTCCAATCAGAATGCCTGTTCACTTCTGCATAAGGTTTTGGGGGTTTTTTTTTGCAGTGTACTAACTGTGCATATAACTTTGGCATTGATGAATTCATGGTGTTCTCCACTATTGTAAACATTTCACTTTTTGAATAAAAGTCCACTTTTACTGAAGATAAAATTAGGTTATAATTTATAATGTTTGCTTAGCACAGCACAGGCAATTTCAGGCACTGGTAAAGCTATTAGTTTAGTTCCTTCTGTATTTTCTTTGTGGAAGTGCTTCAACATAACAGGTATCAGTGGGGAAAGCAACTGTGCTGTCTTGCTGCTACAGAGTGCCAGGAAGCACACTCACACACCAACTAAGAGAAAATGCTGTTTGCAAACAAATTAACAAAACTCTTCTTTTTTGTAATTCAGATCAAAAATAGGGCTCATTTTTTATGCTTAATAACATTTACTTGGAATGAGTCCTTGAGAGAAACATTGCCTCATGAATTGCCTGTGATCACATAGCTGCACAGGTCAGGTTAGATCTGGCATGTCCTAGAGGAACGTGGAAACAGTTCTCTGGTTCTCAGGATTTTTTTGCATTTGTATATCTGTAGCCTAAAGACTCTTACATACTAAGTATGGAGACACTGGACAGAACTAGTACCTGAAGATTTCTACAGTCTTTCAAGTACTGCCTTGTTAAGTACCAATACTCACTTATCAACTAGATCTTCACACCTCTCATGGAATTTTAATAATGGTCAAAAGGAAAATTTACCCTTTAAGAACAATTAAAAATTAGTACAATCTCATTTCCATATCACCAAATGGAAATGCAAATTAAAGGAATTAACATAAACTTGGCCATTGTAATCACTGAATCACAGAATGAGTTGGTTGGAAAAGACCTTTAAGAGAGTCCAACCATACCTGTCCTCTCCTAAACCACATCCCTGAGCAACTCATCTTCCAGTCTGTTAAATACACCCAGGGATGGTGGCTCAACCACCTCCCTGGGCTGCTTGTTCCAGACCCCAACAACTCTCTCAGTGAAGAATTTCTTCCTTACATCCAATCTGAACCTGGCCTGGTGCAGCTTAAGGTCAGACCCTCTTGTCCTATCACTTGTCAGTTGGCAGAAGAGACCATCACCCACCTCTCTACAACCTCCCATCAGAAAATTATAGGCAGGGATAAGGTCTCCCCTCAGCCTCCTCTTCTCCAGACTAAACAGACTTACAGGCCTGTAGTTCCCTGTATCCCCCCTGGTCTGACCCTTCTTTTACATGGGGTTAACACCTGCCATCCTCCAGTCAAGTGGAACTTCCCTAGTCAGCCAGGAACAGGACATTTTCAATTAGGACAAGGGGCAGTGGGTCCAAGCTGGAACATAGGAAGTTCCTTGTGAATGTAAGGAAAAACTTTTTCACTGTGAGGGCAACGGAGCACTGGAACAGGATGCCCAGAGAGGCTGTGGAGTCTCCTTCTCTGGAGACATTCAAGACCAATCTCTATGTTTTCCTGTGTGATCTAATCTAGGTGATCCTGCTNTTCCTGCGTGATCTAATCTAGGTGATCCTGCTCAGGCAGGGGGGGTGGACTAGATGATCTTTTGGGGTCCCTTCCAACTCCTGACATTCTGTGATCTGTGACTGCTGGTAGATGCTGGAAAGGGGTTTGGCAAGCATGTCCACCAGCACCTTCAATACCCTCAGGTGAATCCTATCCAGTTCCATGGAATTGTGAATATCTAATTGGTCAAGCAGGTCTCTAACCATTTCCACACTGATCATGGGAACTGTGCTTTGCTCTCCCTCCCCGTCAGGCAATTCATGAGGCTGAATACTCAGGGAACATCCTACCTTACTATTAAAGTCCTAGCTTTTGAAGCTGGGAAGGTGTCACAATGACACCTTGCATAACATAGATACTAATCAATCTAATTAAGGAAATACATTCTCATTAAGAGAAGGCTAGAAAGCTCTCCATGCATAAAGAAAAATTTACCCCTTTGTTTTTTTTCATCTCAACTTCTTTATTACAAAGGACATTTCACAACATAATGCAAGTACATTGCTAGCTAAAAAAGAAAAAAACAAAACAAAACAATCAAAAAATACCTAAAAAAGCCTACAAAAGTTGTAAGGAAATATACTTTATATTCTATGATTAATTTCTTGACAATTATTACATGTCATTTTATGCCTCTGCATCCTATTCATTTGTCAAGAATTCATTTGTCTACTGAATACATCAGGATGCCACAATTGCACCGTCCATGCAAAAGAAGAGAACAACCACCAACCACTTCTTGTTATTCAATATTCCCTTTAGGAAATTAGATGTTGAGCATGTGGAGATATTAAAACAAATATGTACTTTTTAAAATCTGACATAAGCTGGGACAAAAAAAATAAAATATGTTTGGCATGTGTCTAAATGAGTAACCTGGGGCAATACTACATATTCTAGCAAACATATGTTATCTAATGATGAAATAATTATGTTCATGTCTACACAACACATGTCTGAATATCCTTTAACTGAAAAAGGAATGCTTTAGAAACAAGGAGATGTAACAAATGACAATCATGTCTTCAAAGTGAAGTTATTCCATGTCTGTTATATAGTGATATCTTGTAAACAGAGTCACCAAAACATATTAGCTTACAAAATTATACAATGAGCAGAGCCATAATTGGAGTGAAATCAAAGAATTGTAAATATTTTCAAATGGTGAATGTTCAAGATCGTGTGGTTTCACTGTATCAACAACAATGTATCCTGAGGGAATGCCAAAACTAGTGGAGTTGAGAAAAGTCAGTAACTCCGATGTCAAACTAAATACAACCTGTCTTGAAGACTGCAGAGTGATACAAACAGACTTTTATTTTACAAAGTCATTATCCCACCAGCTTAAAAGACAATCAGGACAATGCACTCAATATGGAATTAAAATTTAACAGCAGCTGGACACCTCAACTACTACTGAACATGACACAGGTCTATAGAGCAACTGTGCAGTATCTCATCACAAAGTCAGTTCATCAGCGTCCTTGGAACAAGGGCCCAGCTCCATAAAATATTAATCATGTGTCGACTCCTCATGTATCTAAAGCAAGTGCTCACACTATTTTCCCCCTTCCTGATTTGTTTGGGGTTTTTTTTCTCCTTTTGGAATCAAGAACTAGGTACCTAATACCATTTAGGTCAGCAAGAGATTGGTTTCAATTCATTTTTAGCTAACTTTGGATTAGACAAGACAGTTTTAAGGACTTAACACCCTCCTGAATCACACTATTAACAGAGTACAATGCAAGTTCTTGAACTTCAACAACTTTTTTCAAAAGTAGCAAAGTATTGACTACCTGTTTTGCAGAAAGTGTTCTCAACTTTAATGTTCATCCCCCACCTTTGGCTGCTATCTGCACGTAGGTGCTATCTGCAAAGACAGAGATAACCGTTTTCTTTTGATAAGAAGATGCTAGATAAAAATAAAAGTAAAAGCCTTTTTTTGGCAAGGTAAGTACAAACATCTGGCAAGACCACCTCAGATTTTCTATTTTGAATGAGTGTACTTACAGCATAATTTACAGTATCATATTATTCTAGCCAGGTCTGCCACTCTATACCGGGCAAATAATTTTTTGTGAGAGAGGTAAACCTGGGGTCTTTATTGTCATATAAACTTGAGTAACCTGGGTTTCACATATGTTTTTTAAAATAGATACATGTCATATACCCTGCATATTTTGTATCCTTTGTTCTATCCTTTGATTCAATTTGTTTGTTCTTGTACTTTAAGACCTTCGGACACATCACCTTTTCCAGTTAGGAAACATGCAAGAACAATGTAGGAATTCATGTTTTTTTCTCCCTTCCAGAGAGACTGAACTGGTCAGACAAAAAGAAACCAAAACAATTCTCTTCCTCCGGTTTCACTTTCTTATTTACCTCATCCAAAATATGGAGAAGCTGCTTTGTCTCTGTTTTCTGCAGGGTTTGAGAAGAACAGAAGTTCTCCTGGAGGGTGTGGTGGAGACAAATCCTTACAAATAAGGTGATATTTTAATCCTGGTAATTAAGTACCTGTAGCACTTAATACTTCAGAATTACTTAAACCACTGAAATTCTTTTTCATAGGCTAAGGGTTTACTGATAAGTCAAGGACCAGTTGTCTTTATGCATTTTAACTAATTATTATAATACATCATTTCTTCTCTGATAACAAAATATTTTCAGAAATTAGGAGATAGCTCACTAAATAACTTGCAAAAAGTAACTGTTCATTATATGCCCCCACTTCACAATGACACAACTTCTTTGAGGACTTTCTAAAACAGCACAGTTTTATTTTTTAACTGAGAGTTGTGAGACCCTGGCACCGGTTGCCCAGAAAAGCTGTGGCTGCCCCCTCCCTGGCAGTGTCCAAGACCAGGTTGGATGGGGCTTTCAGCAACCTGTTCTAGTGGAGGGTGTCCCTGCCCATGGCAGGGTGTTGGAACAAGACCATCTTTAAGGTCCCTTTCAAACTAAACCCTCTTATGAGTCTATGAACTTCATTAGTTTTAGAAAGAAATAAACCCACTAAACAATCTATCATAAAATAGCAAATTACTCCTTCACTGGCTTCACCACTTTGAGAAAAAGGCAAATTTCTGCTTGAACGATGATGTGGTCTTCAATGATGTGCATTTCACCAATGAACTTACTCAGAGTTGAATATGACCTCTAGGATATACTACTAGAATAAGCAATGACAAAGAACAAAACCACTTTTTACAGTTAATTTTCAAGAGATGCCTGTCTTGAAGTATTCTTTTTCAAGTTTTCTGTGGTTTCTGTACCTATTTATACATGCTCTTACATATTTGTTGGGCATATAAAGGGGTAATAAATAAGTTATAGAGAAACTGCACTCAATATAAATATTTTTAATGCACTGCTGTGAGGTAAATAAAGGGTCACAGTATTTAAAAATGAACATGTTATAGAAAGTGGAGAATGAAGCTTATTGATTCCAGAGACTTGAAACATTCTCTAAAGCCTGGTGTCTTTCTTGCTGAGGCTGCTAAACCTACAGAAATCTCAAAATCACATTAAAATAAATAGGGAAAAAAATTGCCTATTACTTAGCAACTCGTCTTCCCTGAAAGGAGAGATTCACACATACAAATTAGTCTTAAAAAATGTAAGAAAGTGTAAGCCACTGTTGAGGAATTAACCCTTTATGTACATATATGTAACTTCACACATTCTCTATATGGTTTGAAAACACTTGCAAAACCTGTAGAGTTTACTATAAATGTGTGTTAAGTAAAACCAGATAGAAATGGATGCCTTTTCCCCTTTTTCTAAAAAAAACAAACAAATAAAAACCAAACAAAAAGTATCGATGACACGCTTTGGCCCAAACAATAACTAGAATATTTAACCCTGGAGAATAACATTAATCTAATATACATAAAGAGTCCATGAACATACAGAAGGGTGACCAATATTAAGACACTGTACAGAAAACTAAGTGCATTGCAGTGCATCTGCTATAGACCAAATCTGATATAGCTAAGGAAAAATAATGAAAGAAAATATAAAGTTTGGAGGTTTGTTTGGGATGTTTGTGTTTGGTTTTGTGGGTTTCGTTTTTTTTTGGAGGAGGCGGTGGGAATTGAGAAAGAATAAAAAATGTAAACTATTGCTATATATTCCTGTGTTATTGGAGTGTTTAAAAGTCATGCCTGAGTAACACTCACCTGCATGAGTCAGTGTGATAGACACTTTCAACTTTCAGTTACACAGTCTACCAAAGTCTTCACACTGATGCCATTAAAAAGTATCTGCCTAATTGTTATGGTAAGTTTAAGTTAGGCAATACAGGACAGCACCACTCTAAGAGCTGAACTGCCTGACAAACACAGAGGGAATTTTTCCTCTCTAACATAGGATCTGACTAATCTTTGCTTTTTCAAAAACATACTACTGAATTAGATGACCAGAAGCATCTGAACTGGAAACTCTGCAGCACAAAACATAGCTGTCATCATGGCATTCACACATGTTCCAATGAAATCCAGATTTTTTTCAGTCTTCTTCATACACTGAAAACAAGTCTGTTTTCCCAGACTTCTGAGGAATGGATGCCCTCAGGTTTTCCTTTTTTTTTTTTTTTTAAAGTCACTGTCAACATTAACAAACACTACTTCTAATGCCTCAATGGAAAATAAGCTGTCTCTTACAATACTGCTGGACAGTTTCACTATTTTACTGTTCTACAACAGCCAAGCAAGATTCAGACGTACAGGTTTCCACACCAAAATAAAAATTAGATAAGTACCTTATTTCTCCCTCCTCTTGCATGTCCCTCTATGGTCATTGCACACATGTTCTGTTACTACCTTGTTGCCACTAGTAGTAGTGCTCACAGGAATCTCATGCATAGGCACACATAACTTTTTTTCTCCAGTTTTCACATAACATTGAAATAAAGTTTCAGTGTATCACATCCAGAACAGTCCATTAAGCATTATTTCTATAAGAAATGGAATATAAACTATCTTCTACTATTCAGCTAAAAAAAAAAAGTTACTTTAACAGCCATATATGTTTTACTCATGGTAATGGGTTAGATATCTAAATTATTTGTAAATTAGTTTCAGCTGCCTGATTTATCAGAGGCATAAAATATTTTGACCAAATTTGGATGTAAAATTATAAATTAATAGTAAACATGCAATAAGCCCCCTCCCCAATGCCTTTGTTGCCATATGTTGTAAGAAAGTAAACAGATTCCTGACATGAAATACAGAAGATATGAAAATATTTAGTAAAGTACACCAAGTTAGCTATTCCCAAATCTGTAAATCTGTGGACATGAGCAGAGTTTTTAATTTCATAATATTTGCTAAACATAACTGTGAAAAAGTCTTCCTCTTGAGGCTTTTACAAAGATAATTTCTAAGCATGACCTCTATTATAGTTTAGTTAAAAACCTTCCATTGTAGAAATAAATGAGCAGAATTTAAAAGATCCTGTCCAAATCCCTTTAATTTTAGTGGAAAGAATCCCAAAACTGGAGGTGGGTGGAATGAAATAAAGGTAATCTTATTTTGCAACGATGGTTAGCTACCTTATTTCTTCATGGCTCTATCTGTGGCCATCACTGCCACCCAGGGCCTGATTGCTTTTTGTTTTCTCTTTCTCAATTTCATGACCCATCTATAATATATGAAGAGTACAGAAGCGGTGTATAGCAATTTTAGAAGCAATAATGCAGTCTTTCAAACACTGGCACAAGAAATCAAGAGATAGAGTTAAACTGTGTTTATTACAAAAGGAAAATGACAAATTTTAAGACACTATGTTTCACTTGTGATTTTATGCATTAGTTTGATTTGAACATATTCAGCATTCACTTCTATGCCTCATTTATTCAGCTGTTGATAACATACAGATTCAGCTAGTGTGAAACAACCTTATCCACAGAGGAAATCAGCATGAGAATTAACCTTGAGTGACAGAAGCTGATCTGTACTTAGTAACAACTGAATAGCTTGATTTTCTCAGGAAAGACAGCTGGAATACTTATTCTTCTTTAAAGAAAACCCACCATAATTAAAAACATAAATACCCCAAACTAAGGTCACCTGAATGAAAGGAAACGGTAGGTAGTTTTTGGTGGTGGTTTTCACTTACCACACAATGGCAGGAACTCAGTATTCCCCACGCAGATCAAAACAGGCAGAATTTGATTCAGACTACTTATTTAGTAGTCAAGAGCATGAATAATGGTTGAACTGCTGACACTTTCCTGGATGTTCTCCTAAACCATTCATCGTATTTCACTTGAGAGTTGAGTTACACAGGGATTTTAAGTTAGTTTTGGGTGTAAATGAAGTGAAATACACTACTATTCTTGTTTAGCACTCTGCCAGAATATATTTCTACAGAAAAGTAATGAGGTATAACTGTTCTAGAATACCCACTTCATATCAGGTCCTGCAACACCTTGTTTAACATCCCAATAGAGTACAGTACATATAGCATTTTGTTTAGAAACGGATAGTGTTATTTCATGCACAGAAATGAAGATATAAAATTAATAATTTCTGGTGCTTTAAGGCCCTCATCATTAAGCAACAAGTTATCTGCTCACAGGCCTTACAGAACAGAGGTGGATACAAGCCTAACTCCACACATATTTTCAAAGCATTGTATATCAGGGAATTCATCAAGCCCATCCATTTCAAGTTCATGCTACCAACAGTGTGACAGTGGAAAATGGCAAATTCTGTAACAAGGAGCCAGTGACATAATGACCATCACTAATGCCTTGCCCATTAGGAGATAAGTCCTAACCACCAAACACACATTCCACACAAGGAAACAGTAAGAATTTAAATTCTTCTAGGCTTTTTTCCCCCTCTTGACAGTTTAGGTTTTGATATGGAGCAAAACAGCTGCATATAAGACAAGCTGATGGTCACATTGACATTGTAGTAATGTTGCCTTAGAAGGCCTCCTACATATTGTATTGTCATATGCATGAACACGCTTTCAAGAGTGTTGTTCCTCAGATGGCAAAGGATCAAGGGCAGGTGGGCTATTCAGTGAACAAATTCTAGGCTAAATTCCCTCAGCATTACATCTGAACATATGGTCTGAATAGCAGAGTTACTGTTTGTCTATTTTAATTGATAACCTGAGAGTTATTACTGTACTTCTGTATGTATAATAGGAAAACATTTTTAGCTTTAAAAATTAAATTGGTACAATCTCTTCACATGAGAGAGAATGATACAAATGCACTTAAATCACAATTTGTCATATAGATAGATAGATAAGACCCCACACAGAAATTTCATAAGACAGTCTGGATTTATACAAAAGTTCTGAAGAGATAAGAAAAGGGTTTAAGAAAGCAAACCCTGCTTACTACAAGGAATAAAATAATAATAAACCCCTGCCCCTCCAAAAACTCCAAAATCCCACTACTTCCAGCAAGCAGCTCAAAAGTTAGTAAAATTTAGTGGGAGGCATGAAGCAAAAGTTTACCTTGCTATGAATTTCAGCTACAAAAGATTCAGTGCAAACATCCTAAAAGACCTAGAAATAATAATATATATATATACACACACACACCCACAGGGGGAAAAAAAATGCCAGCACCAAGCAACTTCAAATTTTCCTGACCAAAAAAACCCAAAACAAACCAACTCAAAGCAAACTAACCACAACAAATCCACCATGCCTGCCTCCACATAACCACATATTTCTTTTAAACACAAACTTTCTGTTACTGAACAACATAAGCATTTGTTTCTCAGTTCTTCCTTCTAAGAAAGCAGCAGCAAAACAACAGTAACTCCCTATTTTCAATTTCATTTCTGCATGTTAAGGCCTAATAAACCTTCTCTACTTAATAGTGTGAATGAGAGTACCTGCCACTCACCCACAATATGAACAGCATAAAGTAAATCCTCCACTTGGGTTTCCCAACTCATACAATGTTCCCTTTTTGGTATTTAAGATACAGATATTAATGAACGGAACACCTGCAAGTAACAGGAAAGCACCCTTATTTTACAATACACCTAGACCCGCGATTTATAGCAAGGCACAACACCAAAATATTACCTATATCTAATTCAAGAGCAGAGAACCTGTTTTTCACCTGGACCCAATATTAAGTCCCTATGCCCTGTTTCCCAACACTGACCTATGTCATTGTAAGACCATTATCAGGAATGAAGCTGCACCACCTGTAATACAAGAAAATTGTAGCAGTACTAGGATTCTACAAGGGCAAAATATTTAATCAGCCTACATTGAGTAATATTCTTCATAATCACTAAGTTAACATGAAGGCTTCATTGGACTTCAAATGTGAGGCTAAGGAAGGATGTTGCCACTTGCATTAACTACAAAATTAAACAAAGTAATTATTAGCTAATTTTATCTATAGAACACTATTGCTTTGAATATAAAAATGACTCTCTCACATTGATCAACTGCAGGAGTGATACTCGATATTAAACTCACCCCCAAATCAAAAAAATCTTATTAATCCATGTTTTTTCAGTGTTCCTTCTTTTTTTTAGGAAAAGCTTTTAAAGGAAGAAGCCAATTTTCTTTTTAAAATATCTGTTATATCACCAACTTCTTAACTGAAAAGCAGCTAGGAGAATTTATAAAGCTAATAAAAAAAAAAATATTCCAAGAAGAGGAAGCTAGCAACACAAACCAAGATGTGAAAAGCAGAACACACAAGACTAAAAAAATGGATATAGTGTGTGATTTAGGAGTATAATGTAGAAGCCTGACCTTCCACTAAGAGACATTTCACTTGAAAAAGAGAAGAAAGAACAATGAACTCCCAAAGAAATCTCTTCTCATACTCTGTAATCACGCCTTTTTTTCTTGATTCCATGTAAATAGTGAGGATTTATTTTAAACAAAAAGAGATAATATTTTCTTATCCAGTTTTCAAATATCACACTTAAAAAAGGTAAATCACACTATGTGAGTTTACAGCTCTACTCCAGTTTGCAACAAATATCTCAAAAAAGTGCTCAGACTATAAAGTTTCCAAGTAAATAAATAGGCAACATTTTCATGGAAGACTCAGCTAAGCTCTCAAGTTGAGAGACAAAAAAATTGTTCAGTCTTCTTCAACATATGAGCCCCATCACAAAAAAAAAAAAAGTTATCTTAAGTAGCAATAAGGAATGCATAATAACTACTTTTAAAATTAACCATAAATAAAAGAAAAAGAGGAAAAAATAAACACACCATAAACAGTAAGAAGAAAATAAAAAAGCTCCAGACACGTAGTCAGGCAAATACTGATATTTAGCACATATGCTCCAGATCAAAATCTATATGATAACTACCACACACAACTTTATCCAAACTTTTAAAACAACAGTTTAGGACTGACCTTTACTTTCCTTCCATACATCCCTTTTCAACTGTAACAAAAGCCCATCCACGCACAGAAGGGAGATGCTTTGCCGTCAGCCCCAGGCAGCTGAGTATGTGCTGATGGCTGAGACCATGACTCACCCAGCACACATGAACCTCATTAAACCATTCTGGCACTTTCAACAAAGCAAATAAAGTGCAGGTAGAGCCTCCAGGGAGGCTTTTCCTCAAGGGTTAATGACCCAAATGAATGTGTTGCAGTTTGATTCCTGTAGAGAGTAGGAGGCTGGGGCTGAGACAAATAGCCCTTATTATTGGATGGAGAAAGTCCCTCCACCTCATTGCAACCTTCAAGGTATCTCCAAGGTACAAGGCAAACAGGCTGCTCTGAACCAAACTGTTCCCCTACACCACCTAGAATTTCTGCACTGAACCACCACACTTCCGCTCTTGCTGCTGCCTTACCCTGAAACATCGGTTTTGTGGAACCTCTAATTCTACATCTTATTTTATGCAGTGGCAGCTGCAAAATGTGAAGACAATATAGGAAGTACTCAGCTTGCAGAAGAAAACTTAATGTTCTTTTCTTTATGCTAACTAATTAATGACTTTATTTTTGAGGCACAGCAGCTCATTCTAAATTATGATGTTCAAAGTTCAAGGATTGGACACCTGCTAATTAATTTGTCAGTTAACAATAGCCATTTAATAATATTAATTAGTAGCTAGTTAAGAATTTGCAAACTAGCAGCTCATCCACAATAGGTTTGACTAACAGGACTTTTATTTCCCAGAAAATTTTGTTTCTATTACATTAAGCTAGAAGGAGGAAAACTTACTACTGATATAGAGAGCAGACGATGCTTTATTTTGCCTCTTAAATGACAATAAAAATAATGCTACTTCATAAACTGAAACCTACTTTCACTTCCAGCCTGTTGATAGGAGACTGTGCTAAACTTTCATATAGGTATTTACTAGAAAAATGCCAAGCAAAGGCCATTTATTTGAAGAAATAAACAAAAAGCATCTGAACTACTTCAACAAGCTGTGGAAAAGACACAATAACATTTAAAAAAGAAGGGAACAATAGAGTAATAACAACTTATTAAAAGGGAAGTAAATACTAATTACTTTACCAGCAAATAATTCTTTAAGGAGTTAATGATCAGCTGAAATGACACTTAAAAATGTATAAGTTTTTGCTTAGTGTAAAAAATAAGATGCGGAAAATTCTCAAATGCAGATAATTAAAAAATTACAGAATATTCATAAAAGATTGCTGGCTGAGATAAAACTATACTAGAAAACAGTGGTCAAGCATGGTAAAATTCACTTCATGTATGAATGCATCAGGGAAGACACCGCTCAAAGTCTTGAAAAATGTCACCAGTGCTGACAGAACAGATAAGTCAGAATTGTATAAGGTACACTATGTTGCGCTATCACTACGGTGTGCTATAGGGACCTACTCAAGAGTGTATTTGGAGAGCTAAAAAACAATTCAGTCAATAACTCTATGGCTAATGAACTTGACCATTAACACCATTTTTTAAAAACTGCATACTTCATAAAGCTGTGTCACAGAACAAAAATTAAATTAACTTATTTCACATAAAAGTAATTTCTCTGTGCTACAAGACCAGCAGACCACATTACAGAATAGTCAATGTTTCACTTTCAACTAGTGATTGAAGGGGTACAATTTTAAAGTAAATAATATCTAACTCATAAAAATATTTTCTAATCCATTTTTCATTGATCTTCTGAAATTTGATATTTTAGGGAACTTTAGTTTTATTCAGCATACTTAGTAGATAAAACCTCTCATAAAAATAAAAACTTTTCATCTACTTTCTATTGTTAGAAATGTTAAGGAGCCTGGAATACACAAAGCATAGAAACCAAACCTTATTAAATGGTACATCAGATAACTGGAAAAAAGGATCATAGGAAATTGATACTACTAATTTAAATAAATTTGAACAATGACCACTTCATGTATCATAGAATCAAAAGTTATTTAGGTTAGAATGCACCTTTATGATCATCATATCCAATCATTAACCTAACACTGTCCAGTCCACCAACAATCCATGCCCCTAAGTGCCCTAAGTCTTTTAAATACCTCCAGGGATGGTGACTCAACCACTTCCCTGGGCAGCCTGTTCCAGTGCTTGACAACCCTTTTCAGAGAAGAAATTTTTCCCAATATCCAATCTAAACTTCTGCTGGCACAACTAGAGGCTGTTTCCTCATGTCCTATCTCCTGTTACTTGGGAGAAGTAACTCTTCACAAACCTGTACTGTTACATGAGATCACTGTGAGCCAAGGGCAGGACCCAGCACTTGGCCTTGTTGAACCTCATACAGCTGGCCTTGGCTCATTGATCAAGTCTGCCCAGATCACTACATTTCTTTAGAAAATAAAAATGGCTCTAGACAGTAATAAACTAGGTTTTTTAAATGCTGTTAACTCTGGAAGTTCCAAATTCATACTATTTTTGAGCCACACAAGTGCTTATTTCTTCTCTCATGTTTTTAAAGCTCTTATGTGGCACAAATGCTGAAGAATAAACTATAAAACTATCTAAGATTTATTTTACTGTCGGAAGATAAAAAAACAAATTTGATAATTGAGGAAAATGAGGTTTGATGCTGTAATAACCAGCATTGAAGTCACACTACGAATTTATAGAATCTCCTTTGCACTTGACAGCTTTCATCCCATTAAGGAAAGAGCTCTCAAGGTCAACATTTTGATCTCACTTATATTGGTGGAAACTCACAGAGATTCCACTGGAAGTTTAAGTCTCCCAGAATACCTTTATAGCAAAGATTCTTATTTATCTATTTATTTATTTATTTATTTATTTATTGTCCGAAGATGTTCCTCCACTTGTACAGCTCTCTACCAAAGGACTGCTGATAGCAAACTTGTCTATAGCAAGAGAGTAATCAAGAGTCCAGGGAGATTTTTTAAGAGAGAAAGCTATAAAAAAAAGTCCAGGTAATACCAGGTTAGGGGGAAGAGGGAGAAGGACAAATATACTAAAACATCTAACTTCTAAACACCAACCCCTCCAAAAGAAAAGCAACCACGCAAAATTATCAACAGCTTTGTCATCCAGCATCCATGCTCTTTTACGGTTCAGGTGTTGCTAAAATTTAAAAAAAATTATCTGCTCCCCAGGCTAATAAAGGAAGATTGTTTCCTGAAATATGTATCCTGAAAGTCCATCTGAAATATTAAGGAAAACTTATCAAATGCAACATACCCTGACATATGCTATGCTACTTGAGAGAAGATGACAGAGGGAAGAAAATATTGGTTTAATTCAATATCATTCCTGTCAGAAGAGATTATATAAATTATTTTTAATTTACAATTTCATTCACCTTCATTTATATAAATTAATATTAAAGGAAGAAGATAATTTTTACTTCCATTTAAACTATGACCTATATTGTTTGCATGTGCACTTTTTAAAAAAATAGAAAATCATACTAACAGGAAATATGGGCATATTTGCATATTAAATACTCAGTCTTTCATTGTCTTTTGTTTCCCATATTGAGAATATTCCCATATTTCCCTAGTGCTCAGGTTTCCATACAAAAGCCATTGGCAACAACAACTTTTTTAGATGTATTAATTTTTCCTCCTTAAATATATAGAGGAAGGTGCAATTAGTTAACAGTTCTGTCAACCAATTCCACTCCCTTTTTCTCTCATTCCCATCAGCAGGTGCAACCTGGAATTAGTTATTCCCTCTAACTGTCAGTTAGGGTGATGACACTCTTTGAAATGTAGTCCCAGATTGATTTTCTGATCAGTAGGATTCTGGGAAGTGCATGATCTTACAGAGGCAAAAGCAGCAAACCAGTTTCTGGCAGAAATACAAAGACTAGAGAGGTGCAGAGAGGCAAAAACAAGGCTTTTTTAGTGTGTCAGAGCCCTAAGTCATTCTCTGCCCGTTACCAGTTACCCGTGGGACAACATGAAGAACATGGGTTTTGTCAGTCAGCTTTTATTTCTTTATGCACAATGGCTGAAGGATAAACAAAAACAAAGTTTCTGATCAAAGTATTTTCTTGTGGAAGGCAGCCACCTAAATCAGAGAACAGAGAAGTGCATTAGAAATTAATAGTCGACAGAAATTCCCATGAGAGTCTTCCATAATTTTACAGAGATTAATAGTAAGAGGAAGAAATAGAAATACGTTGGTACAGACTGATAACTAGAATACTCCAAGGAACTGCCTTCTTTCCAGAGAAAGTTTCCTATCCTCTCTTCCTCAGTCCCTGACTTCAAGCCCAGTTTTCCCTCTTGATCCAGAGTTTTGAGAGATTCTGCTAATGGGAATTTTATCAAATTAAGCATTTAATTGATTTTTACCTTCAGTATCATGTAGCATAAACTCCACAGGAGGAGAATCAACTAACAGTTCTATGTGCTGTACCGCTTATATTCTTTGGTTTTCTGACACCTTCTTCACAGAGAAGGTATTTATTACTCTGCTCAACACGCAATGGCTTTTCCCAGTTCCTTCAGAGAAAGCTAACAGAACAAACGCTGTTTAAGCCCCCAAAAGTCTGGTAAAACTGTAGGAAAAATGGTGACTCTTGTTACTTGAAAAGAAGGAGGAAGTAAGGGATTGAACAATCAATATCTCAAGCCCAAGCTATCTGCTGAGACCTTGCAAGAGCCTTACCTCCTTCATGGACGCGAGGAAATAAATTCATTCTGATATTCACACTCACCGTTCTGTATGTGAGTTTAAGCCATTTTAAAATAAAAGCATTGTCTCAGTGCATGACAGGATTCCAACAGGTTTCTTTTCTCTCTTACAGGTCAGAATGCCACAGTTTATTCCTAGTCTTTAAAAGTGTACAACCTTAATGCTTTCAGAAAAAAAATAAAGATCTTGGAAATTAAAATTCTAAATTATTTTATATCGACAAAAGTTATCTTTCTTTATGGAATCCCTAAACAAAAATCCAGTGTATGCACAGCTTTATTGTACAGTTCGTAAAGAAGATACACCTGATTCTATAACAAACCCTCCAATCTTGTCTCCAGTGATAGGTTGCTATTAGATTAAAACCTGTGAAGTACAAAGCAAAAATATGAACATTAAAGCTTCTTCAGTACTTGTGAATATTTTGCACAAGAAAGTAACCAAATTAATTAAAAATGCTTCTCACTTGAATTGAGTGCACTGCAGCACGCTATCAAGCAAAGAGCTTGAATATCTCTGAAGTACTGTCCAGGAAAAATGAAGAGTCCAGTTAGTTGATATACTTTAATTGTAATCTAATTTTTTCTCTAAGTGAAAACCTTTTAATAACTTCATTTCATTTATACTCATTTGACACTCTGCACTGTGCGCTGATGTGCTACCAAACCTCAGAAACTTCATCAGAATTTACTGTATAATGGACACATTTTTTATGGTAAAGACACCACAAATAGTACATTACTGATTTAATTAATGCCATAATTGTGCTTTGTAAAGCTGAACACTGAGGGAAAAGAAGTGGCATTATCACCAATCCTTGTTTACGTAATTCCAAAGGTTTTTTTAGTCAGGATTTTTTATTTTAATTTAATTTGTAACTGATCTTATCAAGCATTTCTAGATATACATATTTATCAGATTGTTTATTACCTATACTGACTAACATAACACACAGAGAACAGAGGCTTAACACAGTTTAAACTAATGTATTAAAACGTGAAATTCAGAATAAAACCTAGAGTATCTTATTTTTGTTGCATACAGATATGTCATGGCATTATTTAAATATCCTGAAAAAGGAAGAAAAAAATATATGCATATAAGTATGACTCTTCAAATTAATAGCGATAATATTCTTAACATTAATATAAATAAATATTTACCAGAAAAACATTTCAAGGTTTTTACCTTGCTCCTGGAGAAACTGACTGCTCATGGATTGGATGGGCAAACTCTTCACTGGGACCAGACTTGTGGAGTTGTGGTGAATGGAATTAAATCCAATTGACAGCCAGCCACAAGTGGTGACCTTAAAGGTGTTTTCAATCCTAAATGAGTCTATGCTTTTGAAATAGCGGACATTCATTCTGTAGATGTCACCACTGTACAGATCCTGTCTGATAGAGAAAGCACCAAATTCTACTTGCAAACACTTGAGAAAGGTTTTTAGAGGAACTTGCACCGATGAAACAGAGCTGAACTACAGCATGTTTCTAAGGACATGAAATAGTAACTCTAGTTGATCTAGGTGTAGTTGTCATATTTAAAAAGAACATATCTAAGACTGCACTGAGGGAAAGCTGTGATCACTTAGTTCCTAACTTAAGGCCACAGGAGAAATATTCAAAGATGAAAACAGACTTCAAAAGAAGAGATTCTTTCTATTTCCCGAAACACATACGCTGTCTATTTCTAGTAGCTAGCACTTCTAGTTGCACACAGTAGATTCAAATAAATTGGCTGTTAATGGGCAGAAAGATCTGCTGAACAGAAAACATATTGCCTCATGGTTTGCTGGGCTTTGAAGATGAAGCTGCTGCAGACAGCAATGTTGAAGAGGGTTCCAAGGCCTCACTCTTCCTCTGAAACTTTTTGCAACGGATCAAAGCATTTAGAGCTTAAACAGTTAACTCGTCTAAATGACAAGTCTTTGGATAACTATTGCACCAAAATACAGACAGTTGGATAGCACTAAGCAGATATGAATACTGAAACATCCCATCACCAGCGTAAGAGGATAGTTTTCCTCCCTTAACATTCACAAATGTTACAATTTTTTCAAAAGTAAACACACTTTTCAATACTCTCATTATCCCTCCTCACTTTTGTATTTTTAGACAATACTTTTTTAGTAAATACTTTTAAAAGGCAAGGTGAAGATTTGCTATAGGGGAGGTAAAGAAGTCTTGAGTTTACTCTCCTATGACTCTGTTCAATTAAAGAATACAGCAACAAACCACAAGAATATCCCAAGGAAATTAGTCTGATTTGCTTAGATCTGAATTATTTATGAATATTTCTAACTAGAATTTCAAGGAGAGGTGGCAAAATGCAGAACAGATCTCAGAAAACAGTGTTGCTAGCCTTCCACTGTAAGGGGAACAAATTACTACTGCTTTTGGGTACAGAACATCCAGTTCACCAAAGATGTTTACTGAGAGATGACAACTCCCCATTAGGGCTGCCCAGTTTAGCATACCACTCCCACCTGCACTGGTTCTGCACCAGCCCTACTATTTCTGAAAAAAACCCACAAACTATATCTTCAAGGTCAAGCACCCAATAATTCAATGCCTTCTCCTAAAAAATGCCCGAGAAAAGGCAAATGAGTGTAGCTGTAAATAGTTGCAAATACTGAAGCTGATTTTCCATCACTTCACATCTTTTATCTATTACATAGATGGAGTTACAGTGTTTTATTCACATTTGTAAGGCTCTTAGGTATTGGAGACTGTATCACTGACCTCAGAACAGAGGCATCAGTGACATTTTAAACTAAAAACCTGAGTACTTACATATCTTCTTTAAGAAATTGTTCACAAAGGGGGAAAAGTGTTAGCATAACCAAATAGAGGAAACTTTCACTTATGAAGAAAATTATCTTGTTCATCATCAAAAATACTTTTAACTACAATCTTTGTATTCTTGGCTGTTATGAACAGGATTTTTTAAAAAGTGCCTTTATTCTTAGAAAAATACACTTAACAAACTTGAAAGTAAAAGTAGATAAAAAGCCTAGAAAATAGAAAATTTTCAAATTTCAAAATAAGCAGGGCACTAGCAGGAAGAAATACCCAGAGAGCTGTTAATATCTGTATACACATCTCTCTATAAATAGGCAAAATACACACAAATAGCTAATGTTTAACCACAGATCACATCAAGATTTGATTATTCAAAATTTTCATAACCTCTGTCACACAATTGTCCCCTACATAATTTTTTGATACTCAGCTAATGTGATTTCTTTTTTCAACCACCACCCCTCTTACCTCTATTTTTCAATTGTACCACAGGACAGGTACAAAATGCTATGGACAGCTTTGACAGAACACTAGCAATGGTGTAATAAAAAAGTTATTGAAAAACACCAGAATGTTTTATTCCATGTTTTTGTGATTACACTCCAAACTTGCAACACTATTTTTTGTACTTAATTTTCCTTTTTAATTTCACACATGGAAGATATGATTTGGCACTGGAATAGCCCCCCTGTAGTTCTGAATTCATACGCTGGAGAGATGAAAAGCTCCCATCTCTCCTGCTCTTAACGCTTGTCTGGGGACAGTTTTCTAAAGCAGGTTAGAAAGGAACAGCACGTCAATCCATAATTTAAGAATTGTTGCCTCTGAATAAAACAAGAAATCTTCCATTTTCCACAAGCACTAAAATGTTTTCTAGTTTTCAACAAATCAATAAGTATTTAATTTTGCTATTTTCGAAAAAAAACTTAATCACAACGGGAGTTTGGCAAAAAAAAACCAAACCAACAAACAGATGAAAAAAAAAAAACAGCAAAGAGCAGGATGAAACCAATAGTCCTTTACCTGAGTTTACAACAATTGCAACTCTTACATGGGGTGTGAGATGAGTCTTTTTCAAATACACCTAATGTATCTAATGGCTCCATGATGAACTTCATTCTGCCTCTTTTACATGACAGGAAGAATCATGCTGCGACAGCTCTCTCAAAGTCAGTCTTCTTCAAGCTCTTCAATTTCACATGAAATGCTGAAATATTCACTGGAACAAATAGAGAGCATGAAAATGAGTCTATAGCTTTGGGGTTAGGGCACTTAGCTGGCAGGGGCAACCTCTGAGTGCCAATACCTTTTCAAATGAATATTTAATTATTTACACAAAATTGAGCAGCTGCAATAGGAGTGGGAGAGATCTCCCTGCCAAATGGGTTAGAGCACTTTCCAGAGACAATTTGAGGTAAATGATTCTAGAAAAAGCACTAGACCTATTTACCCAAATTCAGCAGCTGAAGGAATTTTCTTCAGTGAGGAAGCATGGTATACCTTACCCTGAAATGAGGTTTAATAAAATAGTATTATAATAATGATAGCAATTCTAATGATTAAAGAATTTTTGTCTAAATGCCCATTAAATTCCACTATTTCTCTCTTATACAACCTGTGATAAGCTTCATTTTGCCATAAATCTGAATTTTTATATGCAAGCCATTTGTGGTTATGAAAAGCCTTTAAAATAAAATGATTGGAGTCTTCATTTTACCTATTTATCAACTCTTTCCTTCTACTATTACAGTAATATATAATACTTAAAAGAGATGGCTTAGCTTTTCCTCATTTTAATTATTGTTTACTTAATTGTCTTTCTAATTAAAATCATAAGTCTCTTTTGCCAAATAATAAGTCTTTTTTTTCTTTGAAACGCACGATGATTTAAGTTAGGCAAGGTAAGGTACTGTGTTAGTCTGACATCAAATAAAATCGCATTGAGCTTTTGACCAGAGCTTGAAAAACTTTTGTACCCAAGTCAATATTCTGTCAAAGGTCAGGTATGTAAGACACAAAATCACTTCAGTAAAGTGACTGTGCAATTGCTGACAGCTTCAGTTATCTACATTTTTGCACATCCAAACCCATTCTACCCCATTTTCAGCAATGTCCAAGAGGTTGTGTGAAGCTTCTCTGGCTGAAAAACCATTCACAGACAGAAACGGAAACAATATCTATTTCCCAGAGCTCAGGACAGAGTTTAGGAATCCCATCTGTAATTAATTTACTTAATCCCTTCCTGAATCCACTGATACTTTTGATCTCTACAGTGCCATGTTGCAAAGACAACAATTACAATGCAATTTAATTCAGTGCTTGGGAGTTTGCTGGCATCTTTTTGTTATCAACCATGCTCTCTCAGCGCAAAGTCTCTATGCAGGATAAAATACTCTGAAAGAGTATCTGTATAATATTCCATCAGCAATTTGGGTTCTGCTTTATAATACTAAAAAACAGTATTTAATCTATTCCCCCAGATGAAAATAATGAACAATTTTAAAATTCTCTCAACTGTCACAACTAAACATCTAAGGGAAGCAATAGAAAAAATGAAAACTAGCTGAAATAACCTTGGCAAAATGAACTACAAGTGAGCATACCACAGCTTTAAACTAATTAAAGTAACACATGAATTTATAGCATATATAATGGATGGCAGCATATACTTTACAATTTACTGAGCTCTATCGATAAACCCATCAACATTTTTCACCAAGACAAGGTTTCATGTTCCTGTTAAACAGTGAGCTAAACACACTCCATCTTCCTCACTAGTACAATTCTAAAACAACAAGCTTCCCTAAATGGCAACAATGTACAATGGGAAACCTGTCCACTTGTTTGTTTTGCCATTTAAAGCAAGCAGCAAAAGTCTTGTGTCTTAGCAGCAAATGCACTACAAACAATTTATCAGCTTTTGCAGTTAAACACACTATGGACCCTTTACTGTGCCCCCTGTGAAACAGCACGTTCTGATCAATCCATCAACATCCAGGACATTTCAGAATTATGAAAAGCTATTTAGGAAAGGTAGATCAAGTCAAGCTTCATTAGCTCTACTTATCTACAACGAGCATTTTTCATTTATAACCTTTACCTCCCCATCCTCCACCACAAATTTACATTCACTCTCATAAACACCTACAAATTTACATTCACTCTCATACACACCTATACCCCTTTTTACCCCTCCTGTCTTTAAATGATTTTCACGCAGAATGAACAAAGCCATAATCCTCAGACAGTATCAAATAGGTTCTAAAATGACGCTAAGTCCCCTCCAAATCATCTGCGACAGAATACACATATAGTTCTAAGGCAAACAAAAGCAGTGCATAAGGCAACAATTACAGACATGAAAACCAGTATTATCCACCAAAAGGTTCAATAAATGTAATTGATTTCCAGTTGTTTGAAAGTACAAACAAAAGAGAAATTGGCACCACCCATCCAGATAATCAATGACTGCAGCAACCGAGTCCCCTTGTGTCTTTAACAGCAGAATATCAGTCCACACGTTACCAAACCTGTGTTAACTCCGATCAGTGATTAGAAAAGTCACAGACTGCAGATGGTAAATAAGAAAGGGTGTACAAATGAAAATTATCCTTACTCAAGAATATGCAAATACTATAATGAGATGAATTCACTGAAGCTAATACAATTTAACAGGACGGGGGGAAAAGCCACTTGTTACTGAGTTAAAAATGTGACAGCCTTCAGGGTCATCATGAGAATTCACTAAGGAAGGGCATTAAGGGCAGAGAACTGAAAAAACAAAGAAATAGTTTCAGTATATACAGACGAACAGACAAGAACCAGAAAACTGAAATTAGCCCAAACCACTTAGATTTTTTTTTAGCAGGCTCAAAGCTGCTTGAAGGAAAAGATCCTAAAACAGTGGAATTCTGTTCCCTAAATAACAAAATAAAGGGAAGAACCAGAGTAAAAGCCACCACCGGCCATTAGAAAAGACAAACTTTTACTTATGCTTGAAACTTCCCAAAATAAAATCACTTAGAGATTCACTAAAATCCCTTACAGGAAAAAAGGTTTTATTGTATTAGTATATATTCTATTTTAAGCTGCTGAGAATGCTACTATGTAAATATAAGCAGCAAAAATAAGAAAGTAGAAACCACAAATAATCTCCAAGAAAAGGACTAGCATGGCTTCATTTTTAAATAAAAGTACCAGTACATTTGTATCAGTGGCTGATGCACCACTTTTTCCCTAAATGCATAGTCAACTTTTGTTTTGGAGCATGGTTTTGCATCTCTGTTCTTTAAGTTATTCTTCAGTTATTTGCTCTTTAATTAAAGCAAGTAGAGCTTCATACTGGAAAGGATTTGTCCCTCAGGTATACAAAATACGGTAAACTTAAATGTCCTGATCATCAGTCCTCAGTCCAGAGATCTTGTGAACATGTAGCCATCAATTTAAAACTCATTATAGGCATCTAAGAGGTTCTTTAAAGGAAGAAAACACCTTACAATGAAGCCTTCTAAAACTCAACCTTTACCTATCCAATGACTAATACTGAGTCACAGTAGTTCACAAAACTAGTTTCAAACCCAAACGTAATAAATGTTTAGCTATCTTTCATAGGCCTCACACAGTGAAGGAAGCAAAAAGCATTTTATGCATAAATATTTTACATATTGCTTTGAAATTATTATCCCTATTAGGAAATTTAGGATCCAGGAGGAAAATCTATAAAATACTTGATCTTTGTGCAGGTTTTTTGATGGAAATAGGGGGGGAAAAGTGTTATTAAACTCTACTAATGCTTTCATTCTAACTGTAAAAAGTCAAACATATATGATTTGTCAAATACTGAGAGAACTGTCATTATGCTGATTCTCTTCATTTGCAATGTTAAAAAGCAACTGTTATGTTGTTTCCTTAGTAGGAACAGGAAAATTGTATCTGGCAAAATATTCCCACTCCTGCAACAGAGCAATGGATCATTATCACCATTGAAAAGCAAAGTTAGATATTCCATTAACACAGGCAAAGCAGCTACGCATCATCACTCTTGGGTTCATGGTCAAAAAAACCTCTACCATGCGCGTTTTAATGAGTAACATGATCTAATACATGACTTCATCAATTGCCTAATTTAGTTTTGTTCCTGGTAGCTTAAATAAGGACAGAAAAGGAAAGCAACTCAAATCCTGAACTACAAAGAGAGAATAAGTAAGAAAATGCAGTAATTTGATCAAGAATGGATATTATCAGCACAAAATTAGTAGAACTGAGTCACAGCACCAACATGCTACACCAAGCTTAAACCAAAATTGTGAAAGCTGAAAATCTCATTCTATGGAACATTGATGGCATTTTTTAGGCTACCCTAATGGTTGATTTTTAAATATTTACATTTGAAAGCAAAGTAAAAAATAATTAATAGAAAAAGTTCATAGTTTGCATCTGTTCTGAGTGACTCTCTTCACTGACTGCATGGTCATATGTAATATTTTACCCAGAAAACAAAAAACAAATCAGCAATATTTTTTATCTCAGTAAGTTCTTATGGTGGCATCTCTAGTTTAATCATCAGATACTAGAAAAACTAATGATCAATATTAATCAATGTTTGCAAAGTTTCTTTTTTTATCCCCTAATTCCAACGATGTCACAAGAGCTGCGCAGTATGTTAGAGTGTCTCAAAAATATAGCTCATGAAGCCCAAGTACCAAAGGCTACAGTGTTCCACCTAAAAAAAGTCCAGTAACGCAAACACAGCAATAACGTCATTCACAGATATTACAAACCTAGCACTGAAATTTTGTAATGATGTTAAATTATTTTTCTGTCATAGAGATATGGAACACTGATTTTTTCCCTTGATCCCGGGGAAATGAGGACTATAACTTCACGCTTTTTATCTCCTCCAATAGCTTTGGAACACACTGCTCAGTTTTAACAAAATTTGACAGAGGGATATGGCCTCAGAGATATTATGTTCCTGCAAGTTTTGTGACACTAAACAGATGGGAAGAGGAGAGAGACCTTTATGTAATCACATTACATATCTCACTGAAAGGCTTCAGAATACACACATGCTTTTTTAAAAGTCCAGAGCATTTCTGGGAAAGAAAAATTATGTCCCAACCAAAGAAAAAACTTGAGACAAAGCATGTAAGCAGATATAAAACATACATGGGAGTACTGCTGTCCAGTTCTGCTACTTATGGAGTCAACCTGTTATGAAGGAGAGGCAGGAATGGAGACATCATATCTGTTGTCTCCTACTTGACTTTGGAGATTTCTAGCTCCTAGCAAGCCTGACAATATAAGTGATACCGATAGCAGGTTACATTTCATGATGAAATTATTATTATAACTTATTATATATTTTTATTTAACTTTTTTATATGAAATATATTTATTATATAATTTATCATAATTAACACTCCTCTGTAACATCATTGTGCTAAAAAGAGATCAGAACAGGATTCTTGTTCATTTCAGATTATTATTTTTCTTTACAAGTCATAACAGTATTCCAATATCTTTTGAATCGTTTTTCTCTAACACTGTAGGACTTTAGCATCAGATAACTATTTCCAGTGTTTACAGTGCATGGCAAGAAGTTTCAAGTTTGCATACTTTTACCCTGTTTTTTCTGAGGTTCCTACCTAATAGTGCTAGTCACAAGTTTTGTGAAGTTATTCTAATATTTTCTATTTTTAAACAAGCATGTAGGAGTCAATATCCCAATGGAAAGCATGAGGAGCAATGTATTTTAAAGGAAATTTACTTTTAAAGAAAAGTCATCCTAAAACATTTTGCTTCTTAATCAACATTAGACTATGGAAGGTTGGATGATGCACATGCCATGTCTAGCATACAGCTGAATCTCCTCAGAGTTACACAAACAGAGTTGGAGGGAACAAGCTTTCCTAATAAATTTATTCCTTTTGTTTCCAAGTAAGCTGCATCTGGTCCACTTTCTTTGACTTGCCTTCAGCTTACAAAGATACAAGTATCACCTTCTCCTGTTTAGCTAACCTGTACTTGGTCTTCCTTGTAAACTAATTTCAGTGCAGGCTAAAAGACAATAATCAAAACCTTTTAAAAAGTACAAAAGCAGAACTAAAACTGCATTTAAAACAAGTAGCAATATTCTAACATTCAGACATATTTATTTTATAGGAGATAGTTTGCATGCATAGCCAGACACATTAAGACAAGTCGCTACGTGGATATTTCTGCAAGTGCTCCAGTGAAATTTGAAGTTCCCTCAACAGTTTTAAAGAGAATTGAGTTCATCAGTTTTCAAATAAAGTACAGAATGTTGTAAATAATTTATTGAATATTTGTAGTTTATATGCTTTTCAAACTTTGGCCAGCCATCAACCCTTTCCTATGCAAGCTTGTTTCTACATGGGAAATTTTATCATTTATCTTGGTATAATTTCCTGCAATAAAATTAGTGTTCTTCAATTTAGCTGAGACCTTCAATATGCTAGATAACCAAAGCTAAACCATAACTGGCATTCTTAACAGTGTCTGCATGAAGAGTAACAGTACACTTACATGACTCCAAATTTATACCATAGCTGACAGATGTATCATTTTCATTGTAGGGAAGATGGGAGCATTAACTAAGATAAGTGATTTTGTAAAAACAGACAAATGTGAATTTGACTAGGCAAAAAATTAATTTCAATTATTTTTGTGAAAATCAGGCACAGAAGTCTGTGTAAAATTTTCTTCTGCTGAGTTAGACTAAGAAATTTCAATATTGCTATGATTTTTATATTGTATGCAAGGAGGTTATTCTCATATCCTTCTGAGCATCTCCCTATCTCTGAATATTACACATCTTCTATAAATTTCAAATGTACCCTGTGCCCCAAATACTTTTCAGAAAATGTGCCAACATTCTTCAAATCCAATTTTATTTTCTCTTTGATGTTACATTTAAACATGTTTCATCCTTGAGTAATATGTTAATGAAAGCTTAAATTGTGTTTTCATTCTTTTCTTTCAAGTCAAACAATAATTTTAAATGACTGATTCCAGTATCAAGATGGTGAAAAAATGTCTCATGGTCTAAAGGTATAAATCTAAGTTTGGGAGTTGCAAACAAAAGAGCTGGAAAACTGTAAACAAAATGAATATTTTGAATATCAAAATTAAATCTGCATTTCTTAAAGAATGCCCTCAGACAGCTACTACAAATATGTCCATACAGTACACAAGATGAGTTACTAAAGTATAATGAGCTGTGCAAGGTAATTGTAATCTGTGTAATCTGGACACTGTTTCTAAATTCATCATACAGCTCAGAGCTCAAGTTTTCCCACCCAGAATTATCTCATTTGGCCTTTCCTAAGGATCCCACTTGCAATACTGTGTATGAGGTACTCCTTAGATCCTCTCAGACTGAGCACGTCCTGTCCCTTCTGCCCATTGTGTGTAACATCTATGGTGTTCTGGAAAGCTGTAAGACAGTAGTTCAACATGATTCATATTCTACCTTTGAAATGCAGAGTTCTGAGAGTTTAGTATGTGAAAAGCATACACAGTGAATGAAATAACTACACTTTATTTGCAGTTTGACAGCTAATCTTCCTTCAATTCTGTCTAGATATCTTGACTCTACCAAGGTTTAGGTCTTTCTCTTTTAACATTCCAACTCTTGCATGTCATCCCACTTGCTCTCATCTCAAGGTTTTGCATACCAAAGGTTCAGTAGGTCTCAGTTTTCAACCCATCTCATAACTAGAGGCATGTATTTGAAGATAGTCTCATAAATGTTCTCAGTTGGATAGTCTCTGCTCAGGATTAGCGTTGTTTGAAAAGCAAATGCAGCACTTCTGCCAGCAGAAGACAAATTTGCTCTCTATTTTGAGCTTCAGATAAATCTTGAACACAGCTGAAGGCATTCAAGCCACCAAATGAGAGCACATATAGCACTTGCATAACATCTATCAGCATATGGCTAGCAGAGCCTGTTTAGGTCACAGGGGTGAATCTTCACAAAGTGAATGAGCACAGTTTGTTCAGATTTTTAGGCTTGTTTAAAAAAAGATCTGTTGCGATTCCAGGACTAGTTATTTTCCTGTGTGAAGTCCTGGCAGCGTACCATTTTCTTAGAAGCTGTAATTTGGAACAGTGGCTTTTCTCTGCTAATGGGAAAAATCTCAAAAGCTTTGGGAATTTAGAGAAGACTATATAAGCACTTAAAAATTCAGAGTATTGTTCTAACTGCCTGAGCTACCTGAGTTTGAACCATGAGTTCTTAGCTTTCATAAACTCAACTTGTAGGCATGGTTGTAGATTGTTTTTGAAATCAGACATCTTTTACTGCTGGTTGCATTTCTATGACTTTTTCTTTTACATGTTCTGCTACAGGAAATAAATTTGTAATTCATTTCTCTATAACCATATCCTTTCCTGAAACAGTGTGAAAAACACAATTATTTGCTTTTCCAGACAATGTGTTTACACCTAGAAATTTTGAAAACATACTTTTGCACAGTTTTGTGTCCTCCCTTATAATGTGAATTCAGACCACAGCTGTCCAAACAAAACAACACATAAAAGAATCACTGGACTAGAGAGATCTTGAAGCCTGTAAAGATACGCATTGAGAAACAGGCCACAATATGGATAATCTGTGTGTAGGTAAGATAGATAAATGACTATGGAAAACCTGGACTCTGAAATTATGCCAACCATACTGTTAAAAATTGAGACAATAGGATTATTATAATATATAATGTGTGATTTTGTTCTGTGAAAATACGTCAGGTCCTACTTGGCAAAAATTATTTTGTCTGGATTTGGAATAACTTTTTTTATTTTGTCTAATTGATTGTAACTGTGTCATTGTGGGAAAGTACTGTCATCAAAACCTCAATAGCCTCAAAATTAGATACGAGCTAATACCATGCAAATGAATTATGAAAATATATTTTCATAATATAAATCTTTATATTTAAACCAGTGTGCTGGTTATGAAGCACACTGCAAGCTAAAACCTTGTACTGTTTCTATGGAACAAATCTCAGATGACAGAGATAGTTCCTAGATGAACACAGGGTGTTCCTACCAGTCCATCTTCATCTGTAATTTGCATCCCACTTTTCCTGACAACATCAAGGCTGTACACTCAACCAGTTTTAGCAAAATAGATAGTTTTCTTCTTGGAAAAGCATTATTTCTTAGAGGGATAAAGATACCTTTTTAGGATAATAGACTAAATTAAAAATTCTGTGTGCATCTTATTCACAGCACAAATCCTCCCATAAATTCTTCAAATAGCTCCAACTTACTGCAGAAACTTCCCTTCTTTCAGGCATAGCTACTCCTACTCTCTGCCCCCAGGTCCTCTTTTTATATGTGTACTCTACAAGATAATGCCCTACAGAAATTTTTAAACTAGCTGAAATTATAGAGAACTAGAAAAGCCCAACCATTGTCTTACCAAGATAAGCAGACCTACAAGCTCATACAACTAGATTGCTGTCAGCACTTGAGCTGATCCATTTCTAAGGTAAGAGTACACAGGCTGGCTGATATACCCTCCACTACATGTGGAATTCAAAGCATCTTACTGCACCCTTCCTGGTTTTTAATGCTAAAGCATCAAATTAAAGCTTAATAAACATCTGGTTATGTTACTTTTTGATAAATTATTTAAAAGACATGTCATATATTTCACAGTAAACAGATATCCTTCAATTCTTTGGCACACAAAGAGCTCATTTCAAATATTTACAGAGGAATGTGCCAGAAACCTAGTTCAAAAGAATTTTGACAAATCAGAAGAGTTTTCTTAAAACATAATCTCATACATATGGTTCCTTTATGTCATGCAATTTCTGAACCCAGGCTGAAATTCATAGCTAATGAAGACTGAACAGAAAAATCTACAGGTTTAATAAGAAAATTAAACGCTCTATGAAAAGATCTGGTTCCATTTCCATTATGGATGAAATTTGTCTTTAGCTCCTGTGGAACAGGATTGTCTTCCAAACGGTACCAGATTGCACCAATGCAGAGCTTGAAATTAGAGACACGGCACTCAAGATACAGTGTGCCACAGAACATAAGATTTAAAATGTGCTTTCTATTTGCTGTTCATTTTTAACTGTCACCTTGGATCCAAACCTAAGTGAGATTCCTTAAAACTTGGGAGGTAAAAGAAACAAACAAAGCATTCTGTGGTTTTAGAAGAAAGATACTATCTAAACAGCTTATGCTGGGTCTTTTCACATAGCTTTTTTTTCAGTCAGAAAAGTTAGGCCTCCTTAGTGCTAGCTGATAGAGTACTGACATTATTCACATGTAAAGTTTTCCTCCTTACTTTGCCTTGCTTCTTTATGCCCAACAGTGCTTCAACACATCAATCCATGTCAGAACAGACACCACCATGTGTAACAACACATCTTCTGGAAAGAAAGTCCTCATTTTCTTGCAGCATCAATCATTTAATATTTCTTATAGTCAGTCTGGAAGTTGATAACTGCACTGGATCAGAAATGTGTTCTGAATAAATGTTCAAAATGATGGCTCCCTATAAGCTATACAGACTATTGCGAAGCAAAATTTTATTCAGGTCCAAATTCAGAAAAGATCCAAACCTTCCCCAAATTGTAGTGTTTCACTTTATTCTACCAAAAATAAATAGCAACACTAGCAGCCATGTGCAGGTGAAAATTTCTTATTAAAGGGTAAGTGGGTTTCTTCATGCCAAGTTCCTGATATCCACATTATATACAAGAAATTGCTCTTTTTAGATCACATCTATTTTAACATATCTTTATAAATAGCATTGACTACTAAAATTTGCAGCTAGTTTTATAACTATAAAATCTGTAAAAATTGCCTGACCTTTCTGGATGGCACTACAATTTTGTAAGCTCTGTGAACACAGGAGTGAGAAGTTAAAAATTTCAAACTAAGTTCCATTTGTTCAATTTTTATGTCAGTAGATATAGATATTTTTATGAACTTTGGGGATTCAAAGACTCACGTCAGAAAATACCATTCAAATAACTCAGCTTCAATAAAAGGAGAACATCTTTCATTTTTAGGATGCTCTTGTACAAGATTTATTTTCAAGAAAGCAGCAAGATTAAATCAGGTTCTAGAAATGTAAATTGTGAAATTATATATTAACTATAATCATACTCGGTCCAGATGTAGCAAAGATATTTTTTAATGGTGGTAAAAATTATAATCTCAGTAAAAAAAACTTGGTTAACAATCTCATAGTTTTGGTGAAGATATAAAACATCTTAGAGATGAAAGCAAATGTTATGATGTTGCCTGAGCTGTCAGAGAAACACCGATAATACAAGTGAAGGAATCACTCAACATCCACTGCAGATCTGACACAGGACCCTGCTTAATTAGAGAGTCTGATGGGATGCGAGGGAAAACTTTCAGCTCTGACAGATTCCTTTCTGCTGTCAGCAAGGAAGAGTTTTACCAGAGAGGAGAAAGCACACCCTATTCTCAAAGACAGTGCAGGGCGCAGGCAAGGAGGTGTTTGTCAGATGCCTGTCTGAGCAAAGGCTATGCAAGAGGCAGTGACTGGTACCAGTAGCTAAGGGACCTCTTGAACTAGAACTCCTAGAGACAGAGTAGGGTAGTAACAATTACATTGGCTTTATTCTGCCCTTCTCTCTCAAACAGCTTCAGAGAAACTTGAGTCAGACAAAAGAAGTCATACACCAGTGCCCCAAACCAAGAAAGCAAGGGAACTATTCCTAAAGGATTACACTCCAGCTCAGTCACAGAGATGAAAAACTAAGAGCTGTGTTCACACGGGATTAAAGTACAGGGTCTCTGATAAATAGTGCAAAGATTAAAATGTATTCTGGCTTAAAATGGTTCTGTGGTCTCCGTCAACAAGCGATTTAAATCTCTAACATATATTTCAAATATATTATACAATCATCATTCTTCACATAGTTGTTTTGGTTTTTTTTCCAGAGGTTTTGGGTGAGTTTCGGGCAGATTTCAGAAAAGGAAATAAACAGAAATCCACTATTTGGCTGGATGCTTACAACACATATTCTGAATCTTGTTTGCAGTCCCTATGAAGCCAAGACATGTAACTGGAAAATTCTCCAGCTTTTCTACAGCTCACAAGTCTCTATCTCCCTGAACACAAGATTTTCCTTCAGAATGCTTACTGCCAGAAAACAAGATTCCTGGACTGTGCCCAATTACAGAACATCTATACTTTCACAAATCCTCTAGTCACAACACAGCTCTGTCTGAATTACAGTAAAATTCAGGTACAGGACAAATAACTCAGATTTTTATCAGATTTCTCTACTTAACCTAGGTTGTTGGAGCATAGGTTGTTACAGAATTGAAATGCAATATCATTTGATAGGACCCCCACGATAGGACAAGGGGTAATGAGTTTGAACTAAAAGAGCTTGAACTAAAATTTAGATTAGATATAAGGAAAAAATTCTTTCCTGTGAAGGTGGTGAGGCCCTGGCACAGGCTGCCCAGAGAAGCTGTGGCTTCCCCCTCCCTAGCAGAGTTCAAGGCCAGGTTGGATGGGGCTTTGGGAAGCCTGGTCTAGTGGAGGGTTTCCCTGTCCATGGCAGGGCTTTGGAATTAGATGATCTCTAAGGTAAGCTCCCTTCCAACCCAAACCCATGCTGTGATTTTATGATATCTGAGGCATAAACCCAGAATGAGAGAGAGTAAAATTGATCTGAGATTCACAACAGTTAAGTATTTGGCCTAGATTTGTCCAATAGTATTTCTTTGCCTGTCCTGCTTGGCTTAACTTGCTTAGAAAAGTTCAGATAAGGAATATTTTATAAAAGCTACTATTTTTCTACAGCTTTTGTTCTACACTTTCGAGATGTTTATAGAAATCTAAATTCTTAAGGCAGAAGTTGGCTCAACTGATCTATTTTTGTGTCATCTGCATAAAAAAAATACACCAACTACCTAAATTTATTTTTAGCTTCAGATGAATCACACCAGCACTAAACTTAATCATGTTCATTGTCTCGGTATTACTTTACCACACCAGTGGTAGAAACTGCAGCGCGTGTTAGAGCACACCTCATTAAAAAAAAAAAATAGCTTCCAGCTACTGAAATGTACATTTACATTATTCCCAAAATTGCATTCCATCATAGTGACATTTGAAGTGAATTCAGAAAGAATTGCTATTGTTTGAATGAATTACCTCCCCTTACAAAGAAAAGATTGCCACAGCATAATTAATCTGAAAGTACATCAGACAATATTTCTAGTACTTGCTGGTAGTATTAATGAGATTTACTGTAGAATAAATTGTTAAAGTTTGGAATAGAAGGTTCACAAAGCAGTGAATTCATGTGTTCCAGGAGATTTCAACAGACTGAACAACAACAATCTCCAGAATACAATTATGCAAATACTTCATTATTTTCAATTAGTTCGTTAACTCTATATTAAGCATGCTCTCAAGAGCAAGAAGTTGGATGTGAAATGTAATTTTTGTTTTGATATCAATATTGTTATCCTTGAATCTTTTTGTTTTTCATTAAGAGACAGGATTATTTGACATTTGCTTCCCATCTTTAAAATCCATTTGGTTTTGTTTGAGAAAAAAAAAAAAAGCAAGTTGTCTCATCATTTAAGCAATAGAAGACACGATACTGCTGCAGTTTCATGTCACCATGAAGTATTGTTGGCTATAAAGGTTAACTATCTCCCTGTCATCCAGTAAACTGGAAGTAAAGAAATGATGACCAGAGAGTTTTATGTATATGGTGACAAAAATAGTGCAAATAACAGAACATGGTCGATTTTTGTCTGTCCAAGGGTTACTGACTTAGCGGCAATATTTCAGTGAATTCTACACTCGGAAAATATGTCTGAAACAGATTTTGAAAAATAATTTATTACTTCAGCCCCATTTCAAGGGAAATATGGGTCATATCCAAGTCCTTCCTAATTGATATCTATCTATGCTGACTTAAAAACCTCCAAGAATTAAGATTTTTAAGTCTACTTTGATGTCTTACCATTAAAAAGTGGTTACTATTTGCCTGCATCTATCTTTCTGTAATTTAAGCTTAGCAATTTGCTTTCTGTCAGTCATAAATATGGAGAACAAATTATGCCCTTCTGCTAAATAATCCCAGGTCATTAAGCAATAAGATTTCTTGTCTGGATTTCTAACCTTTTGTTGCTTGCTATTTAGCTCTCTTCAGATGGTTTGCATTGTGCCTCAAATACACTAAGCTAGCTATAACTATAGACTTATTAATACTGTGCAAAGCAGAGACATAATTTTACGCATCATCTGAGCTACAGTCATTTTCAAATATAACCCAGCATGGCTCCTGTCATTCTTGCAATAATTTAAAACTGTAGAGTCACATTCAGTTTACAAACTACCGTAACACCAAAATCCTTTCTTGAAGAACTATTACTAATCAATTTATTTTCCCATGCCAGTTTCTGCTGTAGTACACCAAATTCACAGCATCTTGCACATGCCATTATTTAAATTAATACTAATTTTAGAATTATAACTCAAATTTGCAAAATTTATTTTTATATTCAAATGCTATTCTTCTGCACATCTGTACACCCTCTCAACATCCATAATGAGAAATTACTTTAAACATTAATTCTACTCTGCTGAAAACAAAATAAACCTTATTGAAACAGATTCGGACTTACAGATGAACAGGTCTTTGAAAAGGTTTAGAGTTAGGAAGAAGATCTCAGTTCTTCATCTCTCCACCTCTCTCACACAGCAATAAATGATGAGCAACGTTCATTCTATAAATGCTTGATGCAGTCTGTAAAAATAGGGAATAAAATAATCATATTTGTTTTTAAATACTGTTCCAAAACATATATAAAAATATTAGACAATATTTATAAATTCTATGTCATACAATTATCATGTTTATATAATAAAGTACAACATTATCTTAATACCATCTGGACTGAGCAGGAGAAAAAAAAAATAAAGTTGTGATGGAATATAATAATTCCAGAAATTTCAGGCTACAGACTCTGATCCAGGATTTGGATATAGAGAAACACATTGATGCCAGATATTCTCACTCCACGTTTTTAAGTTGTTTTGAGACTGTGTTTGATTTCAGACCTGCTTTAGATGATGAAATCCATCTTTGTATAGCTGAGTGTACAATATCACTGTGTCAACTGGAATTGTTTCCTGAATGAGTAGATTTAAGGGGGTTTCCTTAGCAGAAATCCATACAAATAAATGGGAGAAGGAAACAAGTTACAGTGACTCTCCTGATGTCTTAAGAATCACAGAATTTTAGAATGATTACCCCCCAAATGCTGAACATATGAAAGCAACTCAGTTGCTAGTTTTCCTTTGACATGACCTAATGATCCTTTCGTGCTTTTTCTTTATACTGCTATTCCCCCAGTGAATACTGAGAACTTGTTTCTTCTCAATCCCCTAAGTAACAATTTATGACAATTGAGTTGGAATGATGTGTTGGTATTCTCTCTCTCTAGTTCCTCTACAGGAGATGTGCTGGAACATCTTTATCTCACTGACTCCCATGGATATAGTCTGTCGTGTTCAAAAAAGTACAAGATTGATACACCAGGGCATGACTTCTTTCCAACTGTCTGCAGCATTTACTCTGTCAGTGAAGTTCTGGAAACTCACACATCAAGTATGACAGCAATGGCAAGATTCAGGGACATTTGGAATCTTTTTACATTGGCTCCTCATAGTTTAAGTTTCTCACTTTCTATTCATATTTTTGTTGGCTTTAACTGAAGAATTGTTAAATATTAAAAAGGTAAAAAAATATTAAAGCAATCTCAGGTTAAAATAAAGGATGATTTGTCTTACATAAAACAGTTTTCAACCTTTCAATCTATGGTGCCTTGGTATTGGGTAGCTGTCAGACACCCACCCAGCCTCTCCCTCCCTCTCCCTCTTCAAGTGGGCAGGAAAAGAAAATAAGATGAGAAAGCTTGTGGGTCAAGAGAAGGACTGGGAGATCATTTAGATCATTACTGGCATGGGAAAAACGGGCTTGGGGGCAATTTAATGAGGTAAAATGCCAATTAAACAAAGACAAAGTTAATGTGAGACCCACTTCCCACCAACTTCATCATTTTCCTGGATGAGCTTCATTCCCTCATTGCCAACTCTACCTCCTCCCCCAAGAAGCACAAAGCAACAGGGAAAGGAGTGGTGCAGTCAATCCAAAACATTCCCCTGCTTCAGAGTGGGCCCTCTCCCAGGCTGTGGTTCCTCAGGATAAAGCTCCTCCCCAAGTCATAGATCGTGCCCAGAGAAAACTGGTGCCACATGGACTCCATATGGGTACCAGTTTTCTTTGGGAAATGCCTGCTCCATCATAGTCTCCTTCCTGGGTGCAGGAGAATGTCTGCTCAGGCACCTGGAGCACCTCCTCTGCTCAATTTCCTCTGACCTTGATGTCATGCCACTGTTCTCACACCTGTCCCCTCACCCTCCAGTACCACAGAGTGTTCTGTCCTTTGTTAAATGTTTTCGCCGAGGAAACGCTCTCCCTCACAGCAGCCGCCTTGCAGCCTCCGATGCCAGTGCCTGATGTGATATTATCAACTCTAACTTCCATGTTACCTATGGAGCTACACATAAAGCTATGGCCTCTAGCTCCTAATTTAGAAATTGTTTATAATGCAGCCAGTTGTAACACATAACAAATATCTTTCTAGAAGGAAGGAGGTCCCTGTCTTGAACACACAAGTTTCTGGCAGCAGGGAATTGTCTGGGCCTCATGACCCTGCTCTGGAGACTAAAGACAAAGCACTACCTGTCAGATGAGGTAATACCGTAGATTAGAAATGGAAATCTGGGTTTAAAAAATATATTAAACTCTTGGCTACAGCTAAAAGCATGAATAGTTTTGTTTCTTTCACCTCTCAAAATATTTTAGATGCTTGAAATATGTTCTTAAAAATAAAAGGTTAGAGCAAACCATTAGTAGTCAGGACACAATAACTGGCACAAAGGGCTACACACCGCTGTGGCAGAGATCACAGTCCACACATCCTCCTGCCACCTGCTCTATATATTTAATGAAAAATATATGGGTTTTTTTTTTCACCAGTGGAGAAAGAAATAAGAAACACTTCAGCTGAAAAATAGTTATATCAGGGAAAAAAAAGCCTTTGTAACTGCCTTGTTAGAAATGCTTCTAGTCTTCCTTAGATGGAAGGCATTCATGGCTACTGCAACCTTTTAATAGCAACTTGGAAGACCAGTCATAAAAAATTATCACCACTGTTAAAAACAAATCATACCCTAGCTATTGTTTAATTATCTCAGATAAGGACATCACTAACTGCAGAGTTTCAAAGACTACTACTTGCCTTCTATCTGTTGCATTTAATTTTTAATTGTAAACCACATATGGCAGTAATTTAATATTAAAATAGACAATTATTGTTGTGATAAATTGTTCTGCAAACATAGCTTGCTAAATTAATATGAAATGAGCTTCTCTTGGACGGGGTTGGATAATTGTGAGAATTCACAAAAAGAAGCTTTATGGACATTTCTATCTGATTAATATTTTTAGATCGTTAATATTACTTACTTTGAAACCACCTCTGTCTTTTGCACCGAAGAAGGCAACATTTCTCTGGCTTCTTTCATCTGTTAATTTAGCGGGATAGTTAGGCAGAAAAAGGTTTTCCTCTCTTTGCTTTTCTGCAGGACACTGCCCCACCATTCTGCTTTGTGTGGGTGCTATGCACAGCTGAATCTGCTTTGGCATCAGCTATATTCTGACCAGTTACAAGAAATTCCCCATTCTGCCAAATAAGAGAACAATCTCTCTCCTTGGTGTTACAGATCAGCCATTGTCTAAATGCTGTTTAGTAGGCTCAGCTCTAATTCTAAAATTACTGGGCTGTGCTCATACAATTCACTCTTTCCTGTCCTTGATTCTACACAAGACTCACCCCCTAAAATCACTGACACATAATAAAAATGTCTACATACAAATCAACCACAGAGAAATATGAAAATCACTTCTATTGGCTGTGAGTCTAATAGCAAAATGCGCACTGCAGAGCTCTTCTGCTCATTTCCCACAAGTAAACAGAAAGATTGAGAGATTACAAATTGCATTAAAGACACTGGAAGACTTGCATATATTCATGCTCTTCAGAGAATACTTCCTCCCAAAAATACAACAGTGAAGGAAGATGTATCCCTTTCTAGTAAAAGTCATGTTGCTTCATCCTGGACAGAACAAGCGACGTGTCATCACCTTTTGTATTAGGTACGTAACCGGAGCACAAAGACAGGAAATAGGCCTGTGAGATATATGCATCTTCTGTTTGTACGCCACTTGTTTTCCATAAATTATGAAAATGTGGGACAGAAGTAAGAAAGCTAAAGGAACTGAATAACAGCAGAAGCCACTGCACTTGCCAAGTTAAACCTGGCAATGATCAGTGGTTGAGCCAAGAATTTTTTTCTTGGATTGACTCATCAGTTCAGCTACGTTTGAGAAGCTACATTGCAGAGAGTTACAATGCTCCCTTTCTGGAATACTGAAGTATAAAACAAACTTTATTGAAATGGACATAGCACACGATGAAAAGAAAAACGCATTTTTACTGTAACTAACTAGGAAGTGTTCTTCGCAGAGACAGACTTCAAAAAGAAAACTGTATTTAAGAATTTGGACTACAAAGGAATCTTTCCTACAAAATTTTACATTATTTCCTTGCCTTTATCTAAAATTAAAGCACTGTGCTTAGATAAAGAAAACCAGATCCTGAGTAAATCTAAACAGAGAAAGCTGCCAGCAACTACGAGAATTCTGGTTTATGAGGTTTTCTCTTGCACAGTTCATGCAAGGTATTACACTAGTACCAGGCTGCAGCTAAGAACAAGAATGTGGAAAGCTGGGAGGAGCTGGTGTCTTCTGTTGTAACAACTAGGAGAAGATCAAAGTTATTTTTAGTCTTAAAAATTAAAACTTTGAGATTCTAATATTTGCTTAGAAATTAGTCTACCAAGAAAATGTAGAAATATTTTAAAATTAACATCTAGAGGAACAATCCTTCATTTTTTAAATGGACAAAATGTAAGCATAACCTGTAACTGTGTTTTACTGGCTTTTTTCAAACTAGACAAAATGATTTAATCTTTATATAGGTTTATACATAGTGGGGGAGGAACGATACTTGCTATCTATTTCCTCTCATTTTCACCCATAAAAAGGGACAAACAAATAACAAGGATAGTTATTTTGGCAGGGAATCTGTTTCTAGCACAAAATATTTTATCTAGTATTATACACTTTAAGAAAAAGTACAGCAATTTCTCTGGAGCAACATTTAAATCTTTAACTGAATATTATCCAAAAACAGATAATTTTGTGTTGATGTAAATCCACTGAGACTAGAAAAAATTTAATCTAGCATATTGCAGGAAAGGAATGTTTTCTTTCTTAAGGTCATATCATGCCCACAGGACATATGCTTACACTAAGACAATGCAAAATTATACTAAGTAGCATCACAGAACTATGCTTCTCCCTAGGTATATTTCAGATGGATTTTGGCTTAGGGTAAGTAGTCAATAAACAGTACACAGAAAAGCAAGAGAAATTGTATCAAGTTTTTGTATAAATAGAAATAGAAAGGTGAGAAAGTTAGCTGCTCAGGGAAGGCATTGATAGTACACTGACAATATGACTTTTTTAACAATTACACATCCAAAAAAATATAAAAGATGAGCTGTATTAAAAAGCCTCTCTAATGTCTGGCTACTAGTCCTCAGCCTGTTTTAGTCAAAGGAGAGACACACTGCAGGGATGAACACCAAGTGTCAATGTTAATGTTTGGAGAAACCTTTCCTCATTGACTGGAGAAACTACTCACCCAAGAACCTGTAAATTGCTCATACACATTCAAAAGAAAACAACAATTTGCAAATGTCTCAGAGTTACCATTCTTGAAAAAGCTCCAGATTTAGCAGTTTGTCTATCTGTATTAGGAAATCTATACAGTAAGCATGTAGTAAGTTACTCTTAATGTAAAGAAGTAGAAATGTTATTCCAGGTATATCAAAACATTTGGAAGACCTAGATTACAAAAAAAAAAAAAAAAAAAAAAAANAGTATTTCAGGTACTTTTAGGAAAAGACATGGGATATTCTCTAGAAATAAATAGCATATCGAGGTCAATAAAATGGAGTGGATAAGTGGATAAACTCAAGAGGGAGAGGAAGAAGACAGAGAAGATGGGACAAAACATCTGGCATGTATGACATCCAGACAGTCCCATCTGTACCACACACACTCTGCTTTTTATTCCTGCTTCAGCAGTTTGAGCCTGAAAAGAGAAACTATGTCTTTAAGCCACCCCGTAGCTCTCCAAACTAGGTCTGCTCTACTTTTATTACTGGATTATTCCTGGTTATCAATTGACTTTGCTCTATCTTGGAAGACATCGGTTCAGAGAAGTTTTCTCTTTGAAGGCTGAGTTGGATAATCAATTTCCCTGTGTCCTTTGTAGGACAGTAGGAGCAGGAAGAGAAACAGAATTCAGAATAATCTTTCCATCCTGCAGTGATTACTGAAGCCTGGGTTTTACACGGTTCACAGCACAGAGCCTGACCAACAGGGATGTTGTCCAATGAAAGTTTGCTGAGTGCTGAAGCTGAGATCCACTACAAGGATTTCAAAATCTACAGGGCTTTCTCTCCACTCCTCATGATGCATATTTTTCCTACCAAGGTCTGTAGACAATACTGTAAGCCTTTAAAAGAGGGAGAAAGGTGAGAATCAGATTCCCTAGTTACAGTAGATTCATCTTTCCCTACACTCTGTTCCAGGGAAACAATCAGTAAAATCAACATTCTGACAACTGATAGATATTTTCCAAAAAAATCAATCCACAAATCAGAAAAGGGAAATTTACCAAGAGGCTATATAACAGGAAACAAGGCCTAAGAAGGATAATAAAGCCAAATAAACACAGGCAAAAAAGAGGAACATTTGAAAGCAGCAGTGACAGAGCAACAACTTATGAACTCACATTCTCCAACAACCTCACTCATGTTTTTCCTGAAAGTAGTCCCTGAACTCAGGGTTTTATGGACAACAGTTATAGAAATTTCTGAAGTATGAGAACACATTTTGAAACAAGCAGGAGCTCATGACTGAAGTAAGTAAATTTTCCCTGGTATTATCCCTCCCCAAGTAACTCAATTTTTCTTTCTTGCCAACAGTGACAGGCTTTAATAAACAGGGAGTGCTCACATGCACATACATACAAATGGAGGCAGGCAGCTTTATCTGGAGCCTTTTCAGACCAGTTTGTACACGTTCTGCCTATTAACTTTGGCTATCCTGATTTTACTCACACAGCAAAGCTGTGGTCAATAATACTAACAGCATGGGGCAATCTGGGGTTCAGGTCCTATTCAGGAGAGTCACAAGGGGACACTGTCAGTCACACAAAAGTAGCTCTAAATCCAAGTATGTAATGAAAAATATTATAAGCAAAAAACACAGCACAGAATCCAGGCTATATAAAACAATACACCAAAAACCAATTGACGCTCTATTCTCTCTCTCACTTTCCTCTCCCCTCCAAAAAAACCTCAGCCACTTCCTTGTGCTGTAACACAAGTGTTGTGCTGTCCTTAAAACGGTTTTGCCATCAACTGCATATGTGCCCTTTCCATTGAGCTGAAATCCTGAAGAGCTGTTTCACTGGGAAGAAGAAAACCCATTTCTTGCAATGACACACAACCAAACTTGGAAGCGCCTTCTCACTACACTGCAACCCCAGCACCACCGCACATTGATTTCTGTTTGAGTGGGCTTGCCATTTCACAGTGGAAAGTGCTATATGTAATGAATTTTGTTTACTCTGCACAGACTGCTTTTGAGCACTAGAACAGTGGAAAGTGGTTAGGTAACTGACCAGGCACTTTGTCTCTGCTTGGTGAAAGAGAAAAGCAGAGATTCCTTCCCACCATCAATTTTCCTGACAGCTCATCTTCTTTCTGTGTTATCTCTTTCAGCCTTTTATGTGGAAGGTTCAGTAAAAAATGTGTTTCAGTTAAAGGTTTACTGTCATTGAAAGACTGTCTAAAAGAACAGCATCACCTGGGACCAGTATACAACCTAGAAATATTAGGGGAGGCTTTTGGTTGCAGCAGGTTTTTTGTGTGGGTATGGTGGAAAATGTGTATTTCCAGTCATTTTTTTCCCTTTCACAGTTCAGTCTAGGCTGATAAATATGTTTTCATCCTGTACTGATCAACTATATCAAATGAACATACTTGTATGACTGCAGCAAGCAGCTTTGGCTTGCAGCAACAAGGACATCTTTAATAGAATTCCTATTAATTTCTGGCTGTCTCATTTGTTATAAACCATCCAGCTCTCAGTCTCCAAAAATTTGAAACTTGGTGTTATGTAAAACCACCAGTTTGCAGAGCATGCTCATGTCTGTAATCCAGCACAAGAGAGTTTAGGCCTCTACCTATAAGGTAAAGGTATTGCCTGAAGTTGAGCTGACATTTTTGGCACACCATGGGACAGCCATTAGACCCAGAAGTTCCTTTCTACATCACTGGAGTTTGTAATGAATGGCAAGATGTGGAGGATATTGTTTTCATACTTGCCAATAGGAAAATGGAAGAAACAGATATTTTGTGTCTTGTTTATACAGATACCTATGGAAGACAACAGTCTTGAGAATTATTTAATTTATAGGGTACTTTATAAAAATGTAGATGTTTCTGAAGATGGTCCTTTCACAATACAAGTTACTAAAGTATTCATATTGGTGCCCAAGTCATTTGTGGAAGAGGAGAGATCTAGAATCTTTGACAAAGGCTTCTGCTTTTCATTTGAGTAAATTACCAGCCAAAACCAAATAATAATTATTTGAAATTATGACTAAATATCTTCTTGACTCAACCGGATTTCAGTGACAAGATTTCATCATATTATTTCCTTTGACACCCAGGTTTCCAAAAATGGCTGAGTAGGCAGCACATGTACTCCTAACATTAAGCACATTATATTCTACATAGTAAAATCTTCAGGTTTTAAATGATTTTGCATGTCAGGAAGGAATAAAAAGTACAACTGGAAAATCATAAATCAAAAAGAAACAAATAGAAAAAAAAAGACTTTTTTTGATATACCTGGAATCACTTTTTTTAGAAGGGTATATTTAAGATCATAATTAATTGCAGTGGAGGTTCCCCTGTATTCAAAAGGAATACAAAGAAAATTAAAAGGACCACAGAACTCAGTATAGCCTTAGTCCTTTAAGATATGTTCCAAGGTTCTCCATCTAAAACACCATTCTGCAATCTCCCTCTCCTTTGCTCCCAACGGACAGCTTCAATTATAAAACCTGCTGAGGTAAGGTCTCTGCTTCACGAGACTAATGAACATTTGAAATTATATACCAAACTAATGGAAATTGAACACAAAAGCTCTTTGGTAGGTGATTTCATGACCTCTCACTCTTTGGAAGTTATTTTCAAAACACAGTAGCTTGGAATGGAAACATATTACTATGATAAAAATATTAAATCTCTAAAAAACAAAAGCTAACTTTGACCTGAAGGATTCATTTAAATGAGGGCTTTGTTTGCAGCGCTTGAATGAAAAAGGAATATTCCCATAACACAAGACATTATATAAAACTAGGGGTGGTGCTTTTTTGTTGCTTTTTGTTTTTTTAACTAGGATATGAGACCTGTCACTATATTCTGATGTGTTATTTTGATGATATCTTGGTCATGTACTCATAGCCTCTCTTTCCCCAGCTATAATTGAATGACATTTGAAGATCAGCTGGAGATCAATGTGATTCCCAGTCAGACGTTTTCCAATTACATTTTCTCAAGAGCAACATTTACACACTTTTAACCCAAACTAAATAAAAAAAAAACTGTGTCAGTTTTAGTATAGAATATAACAGCATATTAAACTATGAGGATGCTTGCAAGTTAATTGTCAGGTTCTTAGGAAATAATTATTTTTTAAGAAATTTCTTTGAAATGTGGATTTGAGATTGAAGTTCCATTCATATAAAATGCTTTGTAACAAAATACAACTGGTCTTCGGTAAGTTATTGCCAAAATAAAACTACTGTAGAAGGACAGTACTTCAAAATAAAATGGATACAAATAACATTGTTGGGAAATGCCCTGTTTAATGTTCAAAGGCAAAAATATCAAACTGCCATTAAGAGCCAAGGTAATGTAAGAGGAAGTACTGGTCATATAAGTCTACATGGACTGGTAGAATAATTTTAAGTAGTAATTTTGGAATTACAATTTAAAAGAGCAATTTCCACTTCCATTAAATCTGCTTGAGCAATAAATACTGTCTCATACATGATAACTGCTAGATGACAGTGAAGAAGATTCAGATTAAACTGTTTAACTTCTGTACTCACCTTAGGTCACACCACTTGATCTCCCTGACTAAGAACTTAAAAAGACACTAATAGAATTTGCTAATGAATTATCTTTGCTAATGTAACTGAGTTCAGTACTGAACTGAGTACTAACTCCCATAAACACCTTTAAAACCTCTGCCTCCCAGTCTTTATCTCCTGTCATTTTCTTTCTCTGACCACTTTATGTCACTGCTCTGAGAAATAAAAGGAGGCACTGGGTATATCAATGTGTTTTGCTGATAGAGTGGTAAGAACACTGCACAGTAAGAAGGTAAAATCAGTCAGCTAGAAACATGCTGAGCCATGGATGCCAGCAAACAAGCCATTAAGGAATGTCAATTTGCTACTAAAATCTTTGATTTAAATTTTGCCACCTCCAGCAATTATCAATCACAGAATCAAAAACGAAAACCTCTGTAACTGTGGAATAAAATTTGAAAATATTTCATATCTTTTTTTCTTTCTTGGCAATTCTAATTTACAAGATGTTTTCTGCAATGGCAGAGTTAGAATATTTTTTTTTAAATAAACAACATTCAGATGAAGGTTCAGTTCAAGCAGTGATCTTCTAAGGAATACAGGGTCTTGGCAGGCCATTATGTGATGGTGTGTACTGTTTCAGCGTTCAAGCTACATTATAGCTGGCCAACAACTGAGCCACCCTCAGTGCATGATTTGTCTCTTGCAACTATAAATAATGAGGTCCAGTGGATTTATCTTGCAACTGAAACTAATTAATTCCTAAATTTTAAATTTCAGCTTTTGATTAGTCACTAAAAAGTATCTAAATGTCCTGTGTAATTCTTTATGAAATAGGAGAAAAAAAGGGTTTTACTTTCTAAGGTACTTTGGGAGCTGGCAGAACTCTCAAATACCTTTGAGGAATTCTAATTTTGATATTTGTTTTCAGTGATTATTTTTCCCCCTTTTTAAACTTATAACAACCAATTGCTACCAAAGCACAAACTTTTGGTACAGGCTGTGCAAAACTGTTTGCCAGTTGCACAACTCTGCTAAAGCAAATCCTGTATAAAAAAAAATAAAAAGGAAGAGCCTTTAGCAGAGCCTCTGCTGGGAACTGGAATGGTTAGGGGAAGAAGTCTGGGAGCTATAATCTCAGACAAATAAAAAGTAAACTGGGTAGATGTGTCTAAAGTAGAACATTTTCTTAGAGAAGCCTAGCTTAGATTTAAGACACTCAGAAGTGAGTGTCTCACCCTTTTAAGTAAAGCAAGGGTCACCAAAAAAGTAATTTCCATAGGTGAAATGGAGAACATGAGGCTGCAGGCCAGAAAGATGTCACAGGGAAGGGGCCACTGCTTAACTAAGATCCCACTGAAGGGGTGGGAACAAGCAGCAAAGACCTAAGGCCCCACAATGATGGTCTACAGAAAGACAAAGCAACACTGAAACATCTTTCTACAAGTGGAAGACAAACACCAATAGGGCTGCAAATGGCACCTGCATTCCTCAAATTAAAGAGACATCTTAAAACAGATCTGTCCACAAATAAAGAAAAAAAATCCAAAGAATTTAATCATATGCAGGTTCATGCATAGGCACAAGTTCTTTGAAGCAATGGGTACAATAAGAACATATTACATAAGAACTAGAACTAGACATAAGAAGTAGAACTAGAACTAGACAATTTTGAAGGTCCCTTCCAACCTAAACCATTTGATGATTCTGTGATTTATTTACACAGAAATTATGTGGGTGGAGGGAGGCAATGAAAATACAAAGAACAGGAGATTGGATGTCCTCATAAACAGCTAACTGCAATAATAGAGTTGAGTTTGAACTATTTTACTCATGCCTGGGCAAATAAAAATAATCTAGATGCTTCTTTTGTTACCTTCATCTACAGCACCCAGTAAGATTATGACAAAATGCATCAGGAACACACCTGAAAGAAGTTCTGGAAACAGACTGCCTCAGGAACAGGAGGATTCTAGTTATCTCAAGAACAAAGAAAATGTTCTTGAGCCATCTCCAAACATAAATGATGACAATCTGGTTTTCCATTAATATCTCAATTCTAAGGAAAGAATGTTCCATGCAGGTAAACTACCCTCATACCAACCATCACAGCAGATGAGGAGCAGACTGGCTAAAATCTGTTTGTGTGGAACAGTTCAGTGTTGGCACCAGTCACCACTTAAATACGATCCCTCGCAGTGTAAGAGAGGATCTCCCACAGGCTTTACTGGTAGCTTGTGCACTTAAAATAGTGGTATGAAAGAAAACCTGGAGACTAACTAAATATCTTGGACACTGAACTCACTGAAACAAATGTCTTTTTGAGGTTTTTGTCGCTGTAACTCTGACAGGCTTATATGACTAAAAAAGGGATTACTCTGACATGCTCATCAAGCCAATTTATTACTACAGTGAATCTCAAACTGTGTCTGTATAAGAACAGATTTATACATAAATTTGATCTGGCATAACTGCAAAACCTGAAGAAACATGAACGAATGCAGGTAATGTCCTAGATCTGCTATCAAATTCTTTACTGATGTTGCAGGGCAAGAAAGGAATTTTACTTATCTATATCATGAGTAGGCATATGCCCAAGTATTAAGTCAGAGTCTTTAAATGCACATTTATTTCAATATTTTCTGAGGTCTCTTTTTAATAGTTAGGATTTCTCAATTGCTATTTTTCCTGGCTATTTCAAAATAATCCAACAAGCTGAGGAAATATCTGGTGTAGTGACTGCCCTTTATCTGAGGAAACAATTTTTCATTTTGTATATCATTCACAAATCACTACAGAGCTCACACAAAGTCAAAGCATCAGCTTATCACAGTGAAGGTGAAGCAATTTGGTTTTGATTTGAACTTAGATATGGACGCCATCTTCAGTGTCCTGGGTTAATAACAAATTCACAGTCAAAAGTTAGGAGATTATCGAGGACCTTCAGCTTCTATTTATATCCAAAGTAATTTAAATCTACAAAGCACATTGATGTACTGATCACACAATAAAAAGAACTACATAGTACCAGGAAACTTCCCCTGTTTTAACCAATGTAATTTTTGTAGAAGATGCTACATGCTCAGAAACCTTACTGCCTTGGCTACCAAACACAAGCATCAAATCAAATATATTTGATTACTGCGAAGGGAAGTATCTTCAGTGTGTACACCCGTAAGGGTAGTCTTGGTCATTACAGGTTCCACCTTTGCCTGCACACACTCTCCAAGATTATTATTGCAAGCAGGAGGAAAGGGGTTGGTTTTTTTAACTAGTTTTATCTAATGTAAAGTGATCTTTGTGATGTTTCAGATGCATCTAGAAAAATATTCTCCAAATATTTTCCAAAATATTAGACTTCATATACATGTATGTCTTAACTTTTGTTCTTTTAATAACAGAGATCTAAAAGTTTAGTTACTGTGTTTTTACAACTTAGCATATTTCCACTGTGGAAAAGCCTCAAATGGCCTGAAATATTTTTCTTAAAAAAAGAAATCGTTTAATTGCAAGACAACCTAACTTCTAAGCTAAAAAAAAATAGAATTGGCAACAGTCAAGGAAATGTAAAAAATAGTAAAAAAAACCCAAAAAACCAAAAAACCAAAAACCCAAAACAAAACAAAAGATTACCACAAATATTTGGGAACTATTTCCATTCATTCCCAAACCAGCATTTCAGTTCTTCTAGTATATTGAACAAATATGTGTTAAGGTCTTTGTCAAAAAGCCAGAAAAATTAATTAAAATTATAGCATTGGAAATTATTTACAAGCATGAGGATTTATAAGTGGGCCCTCTTAAACACATAAGGAATGTATTTTTCACTCACCAATAAGACAAAATCCTTAACTGAACTTCATTGCAGTGTCCATCCTCTTAAATGGAGTCTCTAAAACCTGCATATATAATTTGAAATGCTGAAACAGTTGATCATAAGGAAACAGTTGTACTCTCACTGTAAAAAGGCCACTTTTATCATGAATAGATTATTCCCAATTAATCATAGAGTTATGGTAAGCAAATGTCATTACAAACAAAAGCAACTGTTTTGATTTGCTTATAATCATACCTTTTTTTTTTTTTCCAAAAAATAGTGAATTTAGAAAGGAAGTAGTTGTGCAAAAATATGAATGATCAACTAGGAAGTAATCATTGACCTGCAAGAGAAGGATTTCTTAGAACAGTCAAACAAAAACTATATCACTTCAGTTTGGTAGGGTTGAACCGTTTACAAGTCCTCTTTTCTGAATTCTGCATGGATAACATTCTTAATCTTAAAAAACAAACAAACAAAACTCAAACAAACAAACAAATGCCAATATTCTACAGGAAAGATGGAGACTGTGGACAAAACTTAATTAATTGTGTTCCCAGAATTGTATCTTTATAATCAAGACTACACAATACAAAGACCATAGAACCACTGTCGCCTTTTTCTAGTTAATTTACACTCCATAGTTAGATTTTTTCCCATTCATCCCTACTTCTGTCACATTAAACATTTAGGTTGCAATTATGAGAAATTGTTCCATGTGACAGAGATAGTGAGAAATAATATATTGTAGCTTGAAGGGATTGATATAACTGTGATGATAGTGGGCATTCCCTCACAACTACAATATAAAACTTTCATACAGAAGGATATAAGAGTACAAAGATCTGGATGTAGATAAATATTAAAGAGAATAAATTATAGCTGAATGTGTTTATAGCTGTACTGGGGCATTGAAAGACATCATATATATTTAATGGGTAGTGAACAGGAGTCACAGAATGTGGAATCCTTAAAGGCAGGCAGGTTGACTTGGTTATTTATCATGGGAACTTTGCCATCTTTTGAAATGGTTCGCTGTGCTCTCCCATCCATTTTATGGACAGGTTTAATTCTAGCAGCATAGGAAGGATGAATGTGGTCATGACCATGCTTCCTGTGACGTACACCTGCAAAGGAAAATTAGTAGATTTCCAAAAAATCAGTAGATGTTCAAAACATTTTTATTTGCACCACTTAGGTACCTAGCTAAAAACATCAGGGTTTACAGAAATGTTAATAGATTTATGCCAATGTAGAGTTTGTACTTTTTAGTTCTGGAATTGCTGAAAAGAATGAGCAATTTTTTTGCCTCTATGATTTAATATTTTTTCACTCCTTCAAAATACATGAATTGGATCTCGTTAAAAATAGAAAGGGAAAAGTTTTCAAGCACTTCCTATTATTTTTTATACACTGCTCACTATTTGCTTGGTTTCAGTATAAATACTTCCATTTGTTCAAAGTCCAAAAATATTATTTCAAAGGAGAATTTCAAATTATTTGGTTCAGCTTTCTTATTCTTTAGCGACCAAATGAGATATCTGCTTGAGATCATTCACTATTTATCACTGTAATTAATTTAGTTCTTCATTTTTCACCCTTATTTTTCAAAACTGTCTAAAACAAAGGGAGAATCTAAAAGCATAAGTAGTTCACATTTAATCAGTAACATTTCTGAACCATTGGTATTCAGATAAGTTAAAATGGAAAAGAACAAAAAAGGGAAACACCCTTAGATACTCTGTTTATTGTCTTCCTAAGAAAAACAAAGTATACAAGGAAAAAGAAAATTAAAACTCTGAGCTCCTCTGAGGGGAAAAAAAACAAAACTCTCAGTAAATAACATTTCTGTTTCATTAAAGATTCTAATCTAAAATTTATCTCAAAATTGCTTTTCCATTTATGACTTTTCCTATTGTGATTTTTCTACTAGAAGCAAAAGAAATTTCCAAGATTCGCATAAGGCAATAAACTCACAGAGGTGCATTACTTGAACAGAAGTGATATTTTTGTGGAGAGATCAGGGGCAGTCTGGGAGATGGGAATCCCAAGATTGCTACAATAATTTTGCCACATCCCCTTCACTGGAAACAGTACATATGTATGGCCTCCATAGAAGTGGCTAAGAGGATAATAAAGGACATGCTTAAATTAATTGTTTGCCAACAGAGGAATCAGCATGCAGAGGACATTATCAGCAGGACAGATCAGTAGATCTGGCCATAAAGAGAGCTCAAGACATATTTACAGAATGTCATCATCTGTCCATTATGTTCACTAAGGCAGAAATTAAGAAGGCTTCCAAAAAATGTTTTCATACTTTGGAACATGTTTAAGGCTCTGGTGACAGTAAGATCAAGAAATGAAGTTGGGAATCATTAGCACTGTCTAAAAAAACTGAGTAAAAACACAAGTTCAGAATGTTAAAAGGTTTAATCATTAATTTCTTGAACCACAAATAATATTCATCCCTAAAAATATTCCTTACAGAGCTCCTAAGAGACAACATTACAGTTGATTACTTTTTAATTGCTAGTGGACAATGCCTTTCAAACCATTTATCTACATAATTCTGCTCAAGTGAATAATCAAATTTACAAATGTGCAAGCATATCTCCACAAATATGCAAGAACGAGCCTTTGTAAAAAAAAAAATCTAAGCCCTGCCTTGATAGTTCACCCAAAAAAAATGCTAGAATGCCACTGAAGTGGCAAATGCCAATCATGGAAGAGCTAGCAAGCCCCAGCATAAAACCTCTTTCTGTTTATGTACAGTAATATTGTTATGATCACATTTCCCACTGAATCACTGGCTAATTCTATTTACAGATGGATTGTTCTCATTAAGAAAGAAGCCATTAAGTATTTTCAATATTTTCTTCTTACTATTGAGCAGCTCCATAATCTACTTACTAAACACTACGCAAACTTCGATGATACAATTATTCATTTCCTCATGGGATTTTATAAGATACTTTTCACAAACACTAATGTAGTTTCACGGGTACTGGGAGGTAAAGGGATAGTAGAGCCATTTAACAAATGGGGAGCTGACACCTGCAGAAGTTATGCTCAAAAGTGCCTTTTAATTTGTGGATCCAATTTAAATGCCTCCCATTGGATTTTTCAGTGTAACTCATATAAAACACTGTATTGAACATTCAACACACAGTTTCCACTGCTTCTGTTGCTACTAGAAATGCTGAGCACCTTACAAGTCAGATCTCTAAACCTCAAAGAACACAATTAGTAAGTTCTGAAAACACAGTTGTAATTTCTTTGTTAATAACATTTTGTGAGGCATCAAAATATACTATAGAATGGATTTTCAATTTTGGGTTTCTTTCAGTTAGCTTAATTTTGGAAGCTTTGACAGGCAACTTTTAAGCTAGAAATTGCTAAATTCCATGTTCCCAAGTCATCTGCCTCAAGTTAAACAGTGTTATGGAACCCCTGTGATGCTAAAGGCACTGGTAGCAAGAATGTGGACAGCACACATGCCCCATCCCATCCTCAGTTCCCACCATCTGGGACTGATTGATGGGAATGCTTGCACAGGTTCTGCAAGTCCAGCCTCAAACACGACTAGTACAGATGAAAAGACTTAAAAGATTTAAGCTGCCAAACACACCTTTACTGCACATGTACAAACTGGATTTTTTTTTTAAGTAAATTCGGTTAAATTCAGGTTATTTTCAGCAAATGTCACATTCCTGATTCCCTGCCAAATCCCTGGTCCAAATTATAAACATACCAAATTTCTCCACAACTTGTTACAAAATATTTTCTAAACTATGTACAAAAAGAATGGTTTTGTAGAGTCTTACTCTCAAAAATATTTGAATCATTCTACACAGAAATGTCTATGCTATTCCTAAAAAAAAAATCTTAGGAAATGGGAAAAAAATATCTGCAGAAACATTTACAGCATAACAAGGCTATGAGCATAACACTATCTTGACCATAAGCATCACCAGCAGTTCCATTTACAATGTGTAAATGATCTGTGTGTGGGAAGACTTCACCAGGGTCTGGAACAAGCTATCCAAATGAATCATAGAATCATAGAACCACAGGGTTGGAAACGACCTTCAAAGACCATCTAATGAAACCCCCCTGCAATGAGTAGGGACATCTTGCACTAAACCAGGTTGCTTGGAGCCTTATGAAGCCTGGCCTTGAATGTTTCCAGGCATGGGGCCTCCACCACCTCTCTGGGCAACATGTTCCAGTGCCTCACCATCCTCTAGTTGAAGAACTTCCTAATCTCTACTCTAAACCTGTCCTGCTCTAGGTTAAACCATTGCCCCTTGTCGTATTGCCACATGCCCTAGCAAATAATCCCTCCCCAGCTTTCCTATAGGACCCCTTCAGGCATTGGTAGGCCACTATGAAGTGTCCCCACAGCTTTTTCTTTTCCAGGCTCTCTCAACCTATCATCATAGAGGAGATACTCCAGCTCCCATATCATCCTGTGGGCCCGCTCTGGATCATCTCCAATAGTTCCATGTCCTTCTTGTGCGGAGGGCTCCAGAGATGGACGTCTCTGGAGCCTCCAGGTGGGGTCTCTTGAGAGTAAAGGGGCAGAATCACCTCTCTTGACCTGCTGGCCACAGCTTTGCTGACATAGCCCAGAATGCAGTTGGACTTCTGGGCTGTGGGTGCACAGTGTTGACTCATGTCCAGCTTTTTCATCAAGACATAGTTCTGTAGGGCTTGCAGCATTATTATTGCAGAGTTACTGTGGGTTGCTCATCTGTTTTCAATTTGTTTTGATGAAGCTAATTTTATAGGTTTTTGGTCCAATTTCCTTTTTTCGAGCCATCTAATGAAGTACAAAAGAATTCCAGCTTTATGACGTGGCTTAAAGTGGTTCATTAGTTTTTACACATTGATAGTAAATCTGCTAACACATCATGATACTGAAGGTGATCAGAAACACTGAGAGTGGTTCCAAATTCTACATCAGAGGAAGCTTCAAAGAATCTTACCAACTAAATATAATAGATATGCATTGCAACAAAGCATTAGTTGATCCACACGTACCAGCATTAAACACTTTATTATGAAATTATAGCTACATACCATAGTCTAATGAGGTGCAAAAGTACATAAATTATTCATTATAATTGCTAATTTTGTATTTTAATGGGAACAATCATAAAAGCCATCTTGATCCAGCCACATCCCAGTGATGCTCAGGTCAGCTGTGGTTGTACAACTTCAGTAAACAAACTCCAGGACACTGCTAAATAACCTCAGCACCATTTGTCTCCTGTTACTAAACAAGCATTTGGAAGCATTATGTATCTTTATGAGAAACTAATTTCATAAAATTACTCAAACCATAGAACATATTACCTAATTAAGAAATTCTTAAAAGGCATTTGAGTAGTCCTGTCTTTTTGTCTTATCACTGTACAACTGCCTTTATGACTGGACTGGAGGGGACTCATGGTAAGTATCAGAATTAAGCCAAAGGCAAAGCAATTAACTGAAACAGTTATAGCACATGTAGTATAAGCATTGCTAGGCACAGGTGTAAATAGAACAAAATTATTGTATTGTGATGCCAAAGCATTGGACAAGACTGCATAAGATAGGTGGGTTAATGGAGCTACTCTAGGAGGTGAGCCCAGGAGAGTGGAGGTGAAAGTTGTGGAGTGTGCACACACTTGTGTGTGCAGTCACATAAATATCACATTAAAAGCTCACCACATGTGTTAGTGGCCCCATAAAACCAGCACTCACTGTGAGTAATGCGCTAATCACGAGGAGGAAGTGATTGAGAAACTGTTCTTTGCCAATACTTCCAAAATAACATGGTACAAGCAAAGGCATTCCTGTCCTAGCAAACACTGTCACACATAAAGCAAATAATCAGTAGTCCTGTCTGACCTCAAAACTAATGACAATACTGCAGTCACAAGCTTTGTTCTCCTAAAATCAGATGCTTCATTCTGTGCTTAGAGCTCTTTCTATAAGCTTTTACTCCAGAACCAATGATTTGCTTGTGCTTCATCCCACAAGGACATTTTTAAGGACTTAATTTATGATTGGCTTGAACGGAATGACAGTTTGCTTACCTAGTGTCAGCAGCATTATCAGACTACACAGCCACTGATGAGACTAAGTGAACAAAGTTAACGTGTCACTTGAGGATAGACTCATGCAGCTTCACCAAGATAGGTTTCAAGAGCATATCAGACTGGTTGTCATAATCCATTTCTCAACAGCATCAGTGAATGGAAGGTGTCACTAGAAGTTAACAAAACATAAAATCCAGCCAGAAAATCACCTCCAAAAAATAAATTAAGGAAAATAAAGGGTGTATGATTAAGGATAGATACAGTAAGAATTAAAAATCAGGAAAAACAAAGGTATAAAAGGAAAAAAAACCTGATGTCTCTGAAGTATTTTCAGAGTAGCAAAGACTAAAAGTATCTACCTTAAGACGTTTAAAGACTAAATGTTTGCCAACACTCACACCAAAAATGCTTTTAAACAGTAAAGTCACTCATAGAACAATGTCCAGAATTTGCCCATAGTTTTCACAAAACTATACTGCAAATTCAGTTCAGGGTGTACAGAAATGACATTGTAGATCAAACATCCTTATGAAAAAGAGAACTCATTATAATAATAACCTAATTCATTGTATTTCAGTTTAATCTACCAACAAAAGACATACAAATACACACATACAACGCACTTCAGTCTGAATTAGCTTTTTCTTTCAATTATGTATTAATTTACATAACACTAATTCACAACAGGCAAGATGTACTTATAAACCAAACAGATTATAGATTTTTCTACTAATTAAAAAAATTGTCTCTTACTAGATATAAATTATATCCAACACATTCAGCAACTTCTCACAGCAAGATGCCATTTCATTTAAAAAAAGCAAATGCAAATAAATTAGACTGTCTACAGCATTCAGCAAACTTAAAATTTCAGCACATCTCAGCCTATAGTTATTCATGAATTATTCGTGAATGACCACAAGTCAGAAATATTTCACATCTGTAAATATTTGCCAACTAGAAAGGACAATTAATTCTCAGATATTGTTTTGTTTTCAGGTAGCTCTCTGTGATATGTGATTGCTTACACAGATATATTTTGATCCCTGAGTTTCTAAAATATAACTTCTTATAAGATCATCAATTTTCAGGATATGCCAATATCTCCATTAGTAATCAAGAGCTATCCCGTTATTCACAATCACAAATTGTGTGACCTTTCCATACTGCTTCAAGCTGTATTTTTTCAGTTCAGGATTTAATACTACCTCTCGCTGAGTGAGGGAGTAAAGCACTAAATGCCTCAGAGAGGTACACCACAGTGACCGAAACAGATGAGAGGGCGACACAGCACCTTCTGTTCTCACTTCTTCTTTTCCCAACATATTCACACCCAGCATTGCTGGATAAAAGCGTTGCCTGAATCCTATCTCTGTTTTATGTTCTTTACCCTTAAGTACCTCTATCATACCTCAAATTAAAAACAAACAAAAAACAACCAAAAACAAACTGAAGGGAAGTGGGCACAATCTGATATCAGCTAGCTTCCCATTTCAGACATCCCAGAAAGAAAAGCATATTCCTAGAGTAAACAACTGATGCACAAATCTAGAACTCCTACCTCTTTAGTAGTTCATAAATAGAAAATTCTAACTAGTCATTTTGTATTTATGTGATACACAGAAGTTTAACATTTTTGTTTATATTTATTGTGTGTGTGATTATCACCACATTCACAACATATCTTAGAAGTAAGCAATATGAACCAATATTTTCATAGATCTAAAAAATACAGTCCATAGGATAATTTATATGGAAAATTAAATTGATTAAAATATTTAAATACAGGGAAATCCTGAAACAAAAATCTATTTAAACATATTTTATTTCACGCTTTCTAATTGAAACCCTCTTACATAAACTTCTTCCCTTCTGTATCTTGAAAAATTAGGACGTGGTGTTATTTTAGGAAACTCTTGAATACATGACTTCTAGGTCTGCTTGAAGCACCAGTGTTCTTGCAAACCAATATAAATACAGGATGCAGCATCCTACATAGCAAATAAGCCCCAAAATCGTGTTTTCAGACACCATAAATATTAAATTTGAAATTTATCTTACAGTTATCTAACAATAACAGGTCTGAATGGGCTTATACTTCTATAAAAATTGCACTTTTTGAAGCCTTTCATTTCTCCATATTGCTTGAGATGACTGTGATGGCATTTGTGGATCACCACCTGTCACTGTCATATGGTGATGTGATGCTAATAATAAACATTATGCCTTCTGTACTGTTTGTTGAACTTGGTTATGTTGTATGACTTCCTGTTCTGGAACATTAAATGCAGATTTTTTTTTAAAAAAAAGTTAATGGCTTTTCAGTTGGAAGATTACTATTTTAATTGAATGGGATGGTCCTCCTGCTCAGCAGAAATGTTTAATTCTACTCAGAAAAAACATAGATTCTTCACAACAGAAAACAGTCATACAATAATGGTGAAGAATCACTGCATTCTAACACTGAGGATAAAAGCAGAAGAAATACAAAATTCTGTTTACTCTTGCATGCTCTTAAGCTCTAGTTTGATGTTTCTAATTTGAAATGTTTTTGCTTTCCACTAAGTAGCTTAAAAAAAAAACAAAACAGATTTGTGCACCAATCCATAAGTAAACCACAAAGCAAAGGTATCCAGCTGTTTTGCTGCTAGTCATTCACAATGGATACCACTCACATTGCCCCTGTTGAAGTCATAGATGTGGAATTCGGCTATACTAGTAAACGTAACTGGTAGATTCTATTGCTTCAGGAATGGATAGACTGTCTTTTAAAAGCAGTAGTGAAATAGACTGATGTTTCACAATGTTATTACCACATGTGCAATTTAAATATGAAATGTAGCTATTCATGGATAAGAGACAAGGAATAGCAATTCATCACTGTCCCCATCCACCCAGACCTGCATTAAAAATCTCCTTGGGGAAGCAGAATTATTAAGGATAGTTAAGACTTAGAAAAATACATACTACATAGTATGTGTAAACATAATAAACTAATATGTTTAACAATCTATCCTTAACAAATTCAAACCAATTCAAAATTAAACTGACCTGCAAATTTAACAGACATTTCCAAACACCAGCACTTTTCTGTTGTCAATTCATAAGCAGAAAAAGCAAAATGCTTCTCTTTAAATCACAGAAATATTCTAAGTCACATTTCAAGGGATATTGCACAGTTGCAACAGTTTCCAGGGTTTTTTATTAATAAGCCAATTTAAAAAATAAAAATAGGCATAAAACTCTGGCAATTAAGCAGAATTAGACTTCTACACTTTCTAAAAAGCTTTTGTAAGAATTTACTTCTTTTCTTGTAATTACACATGTGATAAGAAATATTAGCTTTTTCTCCTGCAGTTGCCTTTCATTCATTTAAACCTTAATTAAATCCCCTCCAAGTATTTTCTACCAGTTCCCACCCTTCAGACAATGTTAAAATCACCCAGAAGCTCCACTGGCTTAGGTTGGCTTGAAGTTCTCAGCATCTCAGTTGATGCTGTGATCACTTTAGGAGGAAGAGATCCAGCTTCACTATAGGTCAAAGCCATGAATCTGATTATCAAGTTAGCTTTAAAATATGTTCTCGTGGGACTCCAATTCATTTAGTTTTGGAGGCATCTACCTAGAGTTTTCCACATAGCAAGACACCCAACAAAGGCTCAAATACAGAGGAGCCAGGTTTGGTTTTATTAAAAACGTAGAGAAATAATTTGAAACAGAGAAATCTCAGAAAAGCTGGGGAACACAGAGCAGAAATGAGAAGTGTTTATTGATATGTGACCTGCTCCCTGTGTCCCTGTTACTGGGTCCATGCATCCACCCAGCACAAGCACTGTCTGAGCAACAGGCAGCTCTGCTCAGTGCCCTCCGTTTCCCAGGACTTTGTTTCCTCCAAGAGATGCCCAGGCAGACACAATTTCCATCTTCCTATAGAAGGACCTGCCTTAGCCAGGAACACAGATGTTTTGCAGAATATTTTGCTCTGTGGACTACAGTTCCTGTAGAAAGTGATCAGCATATGAATTCCCAGCTGGAACTCTCCCTGAAGTTGCTAAAATCATTAGCCCTCACTTGCCAGAATTTTTCAGAGGCAAATATTGCCTCATACATATGTACATGTTTCCTGCAACAGTAATTCAGCGAACACAGGCCAGAACAAAAAGTGTTGAGAAAAAATGCCTTCTGACAGATCTGGAAACCTTGTAATCCAAATTTCAAATTTATACCCTTGGCATGTAAAATTCCACTGAAATAGGGAAGACTTCACAGGTTGCATAGACATTCAGAGCGAAACTACAGGAAGACAGAAGCAGCAGAGACTAATTCGGGTGTGGTGATTTTTGAGAAAAGGTAACCCCATAATTCGATGTCTGGCTAACTCAGTGACTCAAGCAATAAAATGTCACACCATAATTTGAATAGTGAAGGAATTTTTTACCTTACCTCAATGAGCACTGCCACACCCAAACAGCCATGAACTATGGAAGAAATTTATCACTCCCATTTTTTGTGGCATATTATCATGTTACACTCACCCACAAGTTTTGCTTCTGATCCACTTAAGAAACTCTTTTTCAACCCATTTTAAAACTGCAATTTTGATGGCCATGTAAAAAAAAAAAAGAAAAAATTAAATACTGCTAAAGTGAACAGGCCCAGCTATGACAGTCCCAAACACTAAACAACTAACCAGCATATTACATTAGAAAAAAATCATTAATGCGATGGAAATATTCATTCTAGAATCAATGACAAATGTAGCTATACAAGGTAACTGAGCCATGATTCACAACCATTATTGCATCCAGGAGCGAAACAAAAATGCTTAACCTGTTGCTATAGAGGTTGTGAGTAGTACTGCCAGCCTTGACTTGCCAGAGTAAGGAACACAGAGAACAAAACTTGGGAAGAAGGTCCTAAATGTTTGCCCCTCAGCCTGAATATTTCATGCATAGTGATATATAGAGGCAAGCACATAGAGGTCTCCATAAGAGAGATTCTGACAGTCAAAAAAGACAAAAATCTAGAACCATTAAATTACAGCTCAAGTTCCTTTGGGAAATGCAAGACATCACTAGAACTACAAACACTTTCTTTTCAAATAATAACCTGCATGTCATATTTATAGAGATATTTCAATATCCATAGGACTCTTCAGAAAAAAATTATATAGAAATCAAATTTTTATTCACATGTGTAATTAAATATTAGTAGCCCTAAGTCCTAACAATGCATGTCAGCCTGAGAAAGTGCTTAAAAAATGTTATAGTATAACTATGTGAAGTTATAAAATTCCAACTTTTCTATAACAGAGCCTGAAAAGAATAATAGAAAAAAAAAAAACCAAAACCAAAACAATGTTTTAATGTATTTTCTTAGAAGAAATGTCTTTATATGCATTGCTTATGAAACCCTCTGGGTTTGGAAACACTTTGCGCATCTGCATTCCACTGTCATTCTCAGTGCTCCAGCACTTTTCTGGATTGCATCTGTAGCTCACTGTACAGTTGACATGTCATGGAAAGCTCCCAAGGCCACATTTTCTTACTGCTGTTGTTGGATGTCACTATTAAGTTGCTCAAGTCCTTAGACTTGCTCCTTAAAAATTAATCACATTCTCCAGTTGTCATTAAATTATATTTCAATTCATGTTGATATTTTAAAAATGTAAATTGAGCTCACACCAGTTTTGGATTTCAGTCCATATAAACAGAACAGCTCTACTACACTATCCGCACTTTGACACACATTAACAAGAAACTGTTCCACGTTTTTTTTGAAAAGCAGATGTTGGCTCAGCAGAAGTCCTGTCTGGGCTGGCATTTGTAAACAATCTTTTAATCATAAATCATTACAAACTATGTGGCTCAGAGTCGTGCATTGCACATATTAGATGAGCTACATATCAATGAGTCTGTTTTCTCTCTGTGGCAGAAGAACGAGCTTCACGTCACTTGGCATGTTACTGAGCATAGACCTTCAAAGACTAACACTTAAATTTCACGACCGTGGGAATATTGTGGATAAGGATCTTTTTCTTCATATTTTTTGTTTGTTTGTTAAACAGACCACTTACAAAATACACAGTGTTTCTAGTGCCTAAGTTAATGCATCACAATCAGCACTGAATGGCCTGTTCTCCTAACTAATTTGTGGAGAAGTGTAGGTGTGAAATACTCTGATACCTTATTCACTGGTCATAAATTCGCTAAAAGAACTCATACACTGAATGAATAATTCATCAGATGTTAAGCATACCGAAGAGTTGGATAAATATGTGCTAACACTACTGAAGGCTAAAATTTCCTATCCACAACTAAAAAACAACAAAAACAAACACAAAATATGTATCTCTCACCTTGCCACTTGAGATCCATCTGGCCAACTTCTCTGGACATATTCAAAGCTGCCAGCATGTGATCCTGTGAAACCTGCTCTAGGTGATCCTCCTTTAGCTTGGACTAGATGATACCCAGGGGTCCCCTCCAACGTCTACCAGTCTGTGATTCTGTGAACATCTACAGCATTAACAAACCCCACTACGTTTAAAAAAAAAGAATAAAAGTGTTGATCTCAGCCAGTCCCTTATGTACCATTTACAGGCAGCTGGAAGAAATGAGCACTGAAATTAACCATACCTTAAGAATATTTTTTTCTTTTCCTTATCTTCAAAGGGAGCTTGAGGCAAGTAGCTCAGACACAGATATTAGAAACAGATAGTAGACATCAAAAGTGAGGTGAGAGAAAATGTAATTAGAGATCATGTTCCAGAATTTGTCTTGGCAAGTGGGCAGGATTTTCAGGTTATCCAGGTCTACAAAAATAACAGTTATGTTCCTACATTGTGTTACAGAACTGAAATACTGTCCGGATTAAGTTTGGCAACAGATATCTTGCCACCAACTCCCACAACTGTGATGTAAATGGGCCTCAAAGTGGGCAAAACAGACAAAATGTGAACTTGATCTTAACACTATTTTCTCTTTAAAATAAAAAACACTAACCTGCTGATAAAATGTCATATTCTAAGTCTGAAATGCTTGTGCTGCAACCAATACCACTGAATAATGTCCAACTGCAACAGTAGCTCCTTCAGCACTCCTGCTCTTGATACGCTTCAGGGCTTCTGCAAATCAAACTCCTCATCATGGCATAACCATGCTGTGTCCCAGTAAAGTTCTTGTGCTATTTATAACTATGACATACATAAAACATATACCCAGGAGTTGTCTGAACTGTCAGACAGAACAGCAGTCTAGCTCCTACTGCTAAAGCTCCTTTGTCTCATCCCTTTCACGGTCCCTCTCATTTCCGCTCATTAGCAGGGTTAGCAATTTAGTGCCACAGCTGACACAGCATCTGAAACATGACCTGAGAAAACATCTCTATTCTTCATGCACAGTAGAGCGCGATCAGCCATTTCTTCCTACCCCAAGGCTCAATTTGAGCTGCACTCTTTTTTTGTATTTTTAGCTAATGTTGGCCAACAGTGTATCAGAAAATCCTATTTGCAAAAAGGAAAGAAGTACTGTTCTTGGTTTTGTTTGTTCTATGTACTTACTCAAACATTTGTAAGTGTCACAAAAGAGCTGAGAGAAGCATAGCAACAGTTTTTGTATTTTCTTGAATGGGCATGATAAACGATATCACTCCTGCCAATTTCAAGATATTCTGAAATTACTCTGGGAAGTAATGACACCCTGATTATTTTCTACATACTTTTTTTCACTTTCATTCTGTCAATTGATTTCCATCCCATTTTAAGTAATAATTTCATAGTGCTTTAGCTGTGCTTATCACAAACCCCAGTTAAACACATTATTGGCATTGCCGAGAAAAGGGGTAGCATCCTATCCATGAAAGTGTCTATCTGAAAATCACATTTCACATTTATATTCCTCCTGAAAGTTGTCAGATCTATTTTGTTGTGTCCAATAAGTACTTTATAAACACCTTCATATTTTAGCAAGCATAATCTTTTCTTATGTGTAGGCATGAGGAGTTATATCTCAGCAAATGAAGTTTCTGATTGAAAGATTATTCCTGTATCTGCTTTGTTTTCTTTATGATATTAATTCTTGGAATATTGAATTTCTTACTTCATGTCTCTACAGTACTTCAACCCTACTGACAATATAGAGCAAATTCAACTCAAACATTTTACTTCTATCTTGAAATTAACTTTCCTGAGGCAATATCATTCTTTTCATTTAAATACATCTAGCAATTTTATTCTTCATCTGGATAAGATGAAAGGAGAATTTTTCATTGCTGAGTTGAAGCCTGTAACACAAATTGTCATAAATTCATGTCATAAATACAGTATAAGTGTGAATTACTTTTCAAGATATCAGTCAAAACATTTCCCCCCAACTTCAATTTATACAAGTAATGTTAAAGCACAGCTTGATTTCTCCAAATTTAGATGTAAAGCGTATAATTTCCACTAGGGTACCTACATATCCATTACCTGTTATAAATGCACTTTAACACTGAACCATGCATGTGACATGCCTTGCAAAGCTTTAGGAATTCTTTTGATGAACTTGGATTAAGCTCTGGGCTAAGAGAAGAATTAAAAAAAAAAAGTAAAATAAATATTTTACGGGTATTCAAAAACTTTCAGCTTTTTATTTTTTCTATATAAATAACTGAAAAGTGCTTGCTATTTTATGTCACTTCAAACAAAGGCAACCAATTACATTTAATACAGCAGGAGCAGTCATGTTAACAATATCTAGTAACATATAAAGTTGGCCAACATACTGTTCCTTAACATATTCTTTTTTGTGGCTTTTCCTGTATGACTTGAGGCTGGCTTTGAGGCCGGCTTTGAGGCCTCCCTTCAGTCAGAGGACTTCTTTAAAGAACTTCCAAAATGCCCAAGTTTCTGCATAGACCAGAAAATGAAATCTCAACATTTATTCAGTATCTGCAGAAAATGAATAGTGCACTTAACATAACTATAGTGCAATGGTTCAATTTCCCTTTTTAAGAGAAAGCTGGTCTTGTGTATCCTTTTTTTCTACAACCTTTAAATTTTACAAGAAAAAATTTCAAACATATTTCTGAAATCTTAATTTATGATTTTAAAAAGGAAATTGCTGTAAGCACTCCATCTGCAGCAGCTTTCTTGGGGCTTGCATTCTGATTAATCATAAACCAGTTGAAGTAGGGACATTTTTTGACTGAACATGAAAATTACTAGCTATCTTGGCACAGGTGTTTCTGTTTAAAATATTCGGTGGTTTTTCATTTCTTTAAAAGTCATTTGTGAAGATTAAATAATTTGATGCCAGTTGTCAAAAATTCTTTCATCCAGGAAATAAAGTAGTATGTCTACTAATGGTACAAATGAAAATAACACATAATGTGCATGTTTAATACTGATTTAATGGCAGAAGATATAGTTAAAACTGGTTCAGTCTGGCAACAGTTCCAAAAAAAATCAGCTCAAATTGGAAGGATAAATGTTACTCTGAGTCCCTAATTGTGTGGATAGTGGGTACAAAAATGCCTCTCATCATATCTGACATCCAGAAAGTTGTCAGGTATAGTATTATATCTTTCTTCTCCATTTTGCATATGGTACCTACGTACTAGAGATACATTCTGCAACGTAAAAAAACCCCTCACAAACCAAAACAAATAAAACCCACAAATAAAACCCTCAGAAATGTTTCTTCTATTTCCCCCCTGTTTTGGCAATATGTTATTGCAAGACTTAGCCAGTTACAGCGACAAGCATCAGTTGCTTCAAAACTTAATTTCTCATGGATAATTTTTTTTTCTTAGAATGTTTATATTTTGTTGTCAAACCTCTGTCATTATGCTGATTCCATGCTGCTCAAAACCAGTAGTCTGCAGCACATCAGAACATGTGTATTGAACCACTAGTTTAATCATTAACAGATAATTGGACTAAAATCACAGGGGTGAGAGAAATTCCTTAAAGGGGGGGAAATAAAGAGAATATGATTGAATTAATATCTGTTTGTATAGATATTGCTCTAAAGATAGCATGATTTTTTGCTTCCTTTGTGGCACACCTACACTCTAGCGAATCACTAAAATATCCTGACTGGTTCATCAGTGGTTTAAAGCCATCGGCTGGTTTGACTCATTTACACATAAACAAATAAATGCCAGTGGAAAACCAAAAAAACTAATAAAACCAAACACATTCAAAGCCTTGAAATACCAGTCCCAGACACTGATGGGCATCCTGTACTGCTAACAGATTGGATGCATATGGAAATCTGAAGGAGACAGATATTTTCCTACAGTGATTTTGTTGAAGGGGGCTCAAAAAGGGATTAGATAGATTTATGTAAAATAGATCTCATCCCTCAGTGGCTATTAAGTATGATGATTCAGATCAGCCCACTAAACTGATAATTAGATGGTAATTATTCAAAACAAAACAAAACACAGCAGCTTACACTTGCTGTCTTTTTTACATTTTATACTCTCCCTCACTGACAACAGTTTGACATAGGGCGCCAAGTGTCCTTTAGGGTCACTGAGGCCAGTCTTCAGATTTAGTCTTGCTACAAAGGATATGTTTCATCTAGAACTGTCAGCATAAAACTATATCTTTATGATGTAATACCTTAATTCTACACAATCTCCAAATATTACCAGCATCACAGGAAGAAACCTGCTTGCCCAGCTCTTCACAGCAAACAGCTCTTTTACATAATAAAAATCCTTCAATACTATTTCTGCATGACTTCACTTAGTAAAAAGAAGTCCTTGTTGATGGTGTACACAGCTGATTTTGTCAGGCTACCATGACTAAGAGCCATCTATTTCTTAACACGTACAGAATTTTATGTCATGGTAACTAACCCAACACAGTAAAGTATCATAAAGAGGTTTTGACATCAAAATCTCTCGCTAATTTTCATTTCTATCACAGAATCAGAGAGTGATAGGGGTTGGAAGGGACCTCTGGAGATCATCTAGTCCAACCCCCCTGCCAGAGTCAGATCATCTCAAGCAGGCTGCACAAGACAGCATCCAGGTGTGTTTTTAATGTCTCCAAAGAAGACTCCACAACCTTGTTGGGCAGCCTGTTCCAGTGCTCTGCCACCCTCACAGTAAAGAAGTTCCTCCTCATTTTTATAAATAAGGGATTAGATAAACTTATTGAAAAGTGGCTATGTTCAAGTTTATGCTCACCACCTCTTGTGCTCTCACTGGGCACCACTGAAAAAAGACTGACCCCATCCTCCTGACACCCACCCCTCAAGTATTCATAAGCATCGATATGATCCCCTCTCATTCATCTCTTCTCTAGGCTAAAAAGTCACAAGTCCCTCAGCCTTTCTTCATAAGAGAGATAATCTAGTTCACTACTCATCTTTGTAGCCCTTTTTTGGACCCTCTCCCTGGTCTTTTTGAACCAGGGAGTCAGTAACCAGTAATGTCTGTGTTCTGACTTCAGGTACCTGCTCTCTGCACGCACAGCATCATGAGCTCACATCCTTCTCATCTTAAAAGCTGATGATGAAAACAACAGCTGCAGTTTTGAGCAGCTATGATCAAATGCAAGGTGAGTAAAACTGATTCCTGTGGCCCTGCTACACCTTACAGGTGATATTATGAATTTTCTTGGAACGTCTGAAATGACTTTCAAAGCTATATAAGCAACATTGCTGACATCTCATTTCGTATGCCACCCCTTAAAACAGTTTTTGATGTGTGGTTTCCTGTGTGTTTTGAAACAGAGCATGATTATAACAACATGTCTTTTTTCCTGTCTCTAGTTGACAGCCCCATAACTTCAGGAGCGGAAGCTGACAGCCCTAAGAGGAGTTTATATGCTTCTGGGTATTTAGTGATCTGGTAATCACTGCCTTAGGGAATTACCTCTACTCTGCCATATTATCCTTTAAAAGCTGCTGCTGCAGAAAAATCCATAAAGTAGCAGATAAAACTGCAATACATAACACTAGCTGCTGTAGCTGCTCATAAGAACTTTTCTCTAGAAATACAAGACAGGTTTTCCTAATACAACAAATATGTCATCTAGTTAGCACTGCATATAGGTTACAGTTGGTGTGCAAAATACACAACAGTACATGAAGGAACATTAAAGGAATCTTGCATGCTGTAATCTAGAACCTGATTTTATGATATGTGCAAAACATTTTATTTCAGCTCACCACTTAGGATACACCATCTTGTAAAAGAGAACATATATTCAAATGTGTGGTTTAAAGATGAAAAGACATACTCTTCTCACATGCTAAATTGTTTTGCTATTCACCAAATCTCAATGCCAATGAAAATTGTCATGGCAGGAGAGGATTCATCCCTGAGGCAAATCAGAGGAAGGAAAGCCAGTTAAGAAATGAAAATTTGTGAAGTGATTTCATGGGACAGTGTGGATGGAGTGGATTGGCTGGAATGGATACACACTGAGATCCGGAGTCAAGTACTAATTTCTAAGCCAAGCCAGAAGAGGAACAGAAACACATGTACTTGTGAAATCAGATGGATGAATTTAAAAATCAAGTAAATCTAAATAATTTGGAAGCTTGCTTAAATATCAGCTTGAGTTATGTTTATCTGCACATTTGGTTTCACTGTTGGAAACTCTGGAGAAATATTTTCAAGACTGAGAGGGTAATCCTTTTAAAAATGAAAGTTGAGATTCTTCCACCATCAAGTGTCTTTAGCAAGTAGAGAAATGTTGCCATACTCAGAAAAAAAAAATCTTTTTATTATTTTGACTCAATTGTATTCCTATTCTTCCAAAAGTCACAGTTTTCAAGATGGGAATTATTTGGAAAGATAAAAAATATCAGTCTTACTAATAATTTCAAGACAGTTTCCACTGCCATGTGGTATCCACTTTATCCATGTAGTGACACATCAAAATAAGAAGACTGTTTTATCTATTATCTCAACTGATATGAGAATCTTAAACAGTATTTTGGCTGTACTGAGGAAAAAAAAATGTGACAAATGTGAAGAGGGGACTGAGGGGTGACCTTATTAATGTTTATAAATATGTAAAGGGTGAGTGTCAGGAGGACGGACCCAGGCTCTTCTCAGTGATGGCCAGGGACAGGACAAGGGGCAATGGGTCCAAGCTGGAGCAGGGGAGGTTCCATATGAATATAAGGAAAAACTTTTTCACTTTGATCATGACGAAGCCCTGGAACAGGCTGCCCAGAGAGGTTGTAAAGTCTCCTTCTCTGGAGACATTTAAGACCAATCTGGACGCGTTCCTATGTGACCTAATCTAGGTGATCCTGCTCAGGCAGGGGGGGTTGAACTAGATTTTTTGAGGTCCCTTCCAACTAATAACATTCTGTGATTCTATGAATGTATTTATCCATGTTACAGCAAAACAAATAGGACAAAAATTCAACAAATATTGGTTCATTTAATTGTGTATACCCTGAATTAATAAGAAAAAAAAATCCAGAACTGCAAGAAATATTTGGAAAGCAGTAAACCTGAGAAAAAAAAAACCTAAAGGAAGAGTGTATACACAGTTCAATTGAAATGATAGTGTGGTAGAGAAAAAAAAAATCCGGTGCACTTACAAGCAGCTCAACAAGTGGTGTGAGAGCACCAGTCTCAAAGGTTCTGTGATGCACTCCAGATGATACTGAAAATGTGCTATTCGCAAATGAGGGGGAGCAAAGAGCCAGGAAAAGAAAAAAAGCAAAAAAAAAAAAAGGGAAAAATCAACAAAGAACAAAAAAGAAATAGAATCAAACACAGAGAACTTAGGGGTGCTGAGCATAAATCTATAGAGAAATGTTAAGATTAGATACTAACTGAACAACAACTGAACTAAGTGTGAATGTAGTTGTCCAGAAATATTTGACAAGCTAACCACTTAGGAAGAAGGGGAATTGTTCAGTGTGATACCTAGGGCTATAACCGCAAACAATGGGATGAAATTAGGAGGGAAGATTTAGGCCAGATATCAGCAAAACATCTCAGCAGAGTTATTGTACTGTGAAATAATCTCTCAAGGGATGTAGCTGAAAACCCATTGTATGGGAAATTGAAAAGTAGCTCCAATTAGAGCTATAAACTTCAATGCAGCAAACAATCCTGCCTCTGTGGAATGATGGCCTGGATCGACTTAATAGCTTTTTTTTTTCCAATTTCTATTATATTCCATTGTAGAATGCACAATGTAAGACAGTTTTAGGGGAAGAATGCTTTTCTCAACAAAGGATATTGTTTTAGTTAAGTATGCTTAACAGTTTAAACAACTAACCCTCCACCAGTAATTACTATAATATCTCAATATACCAAGTGGACATGGATATATTTTTAAAAGTGATCCTGGCCCTCAACATTCTGTTTGATCACTGATTTTAATAGCTAAAGCAGATCAAGTTGAAACACCATCTGAAGAAGTTATTAGGAACATTGATAGCATACAGCGGCATATCGAACACTGAACAGCACTACTGCCAGCTTAAAAACTGATGCAAACATTATCACACAAAGCTAAAACCCCTCTAGAAAGCTGGCAAACTAACCATAGCACTCCTACAGAGAATACACTTTTCAAACCTACATGGGCTCAGCTTACACAAAACAGCTTGTATTTTGTTTGTATTTTCTTTCCCAACACGTACTTACATTTTCTGCAGTGCCTTGCTTTGTACCTGCGTACAGCTCCTCGAGTGTCCCTCAGAGCGATAGAGCCATGTAGAAAACACTCGGAGGGGCACAACCCTCCCGCAGAACGTGTGCAAGGCACTGGTATGATTGCTAGGTGTAGTTTTTCCTCAATAAGCTAAAACATTTCACCAAGGACAAAATGAGAAGCATAAATAAGACTCACTACACGAAGAATTTTCCCTTCATATATTTATGTCTTTGATAGTCGAATTTTCTACTGCTGTTCACATCTGCCTGCTCTTCGGTCAATATAAGCTACAGTGCTACTTTTGGTCAAACCCTGGTATGGTTGCAACAATGACATCGAGGCAAATTTCAGAAATAAGTAATGATTTTACACTATGCATGAGCAACTGAAAATAAGAAAACACAGCAATTTTATCAAAATTGTATAAACTGCTTCACTTCCTTTTCCTTATGGATAAAAGGACTTTTGTTTAACCTACTGATTGGTTCTGAATAGTGATAATAGCTACAATAGAAAGAAACTAAACTCAGTCTACCTGAGAACAGAAAAAAAGTCTTGTATCTTAACAGCTGGCCATAATCAATAAATGGTATGGCTATAAGCAGTATCACATAAAAGCTGAAGTGGATTAAAAATGTTTTTAATGTCACTTGAATTAATCTAGAGAAACATCATCTCTTTTGATGGTACATAAGGCAGTATATAAGTACAGTGTATGCATATTTCACATTAAAATCCAGTGTAAAAAACCCTCCAACTATAATATTTTCCTTTAATTTGAATTTATTTTCACCTGCTTATGCCACATATATGTTATGTTAAAAACAACTCTACAGGATAACCAAAGACAATCCACCTGATATTCTGAATATATTTTATTCCTATTCTAGTAATAGCTGCAGCAGACTGTTGTGTGTGCAAAGGAATAAACTGGTCTATCAAAGCAACACTGTATTTACCTGTTTCTGAATGGATTCAGAAGGCTCCAGGCTGAATTAACAGCTGGCTGTGCGGTGTCCAGAGTCAAAACCTTTCAAGAGATACACCAAGTTACAAATTTTACACTTAAGGTATGATTTAATAGCTCCCCTATGGCCTACTGGGTGTGACATAGGCAGGGGCTGTTACAGCACCAGTGATGAAGCTCCAAGCACATTTTCTGTGTGTGGCAGCGATGCAGCCCAAAGCAGCGTGAGAAGACACAGAATATTATAACAATATCAAGACCTCAGCTCCCATTAGCTACTTTTTGAAAAGCCACAAAAGCTGTGTGGACTTGCATTCCCAGTTTCCTAGGAAACTCCTCTTTGTGTCACCCCGGCTGTGCCAACGTATCTTGGAAGCATGCAGCTGCACAAAGCGTTTTCGAGCTGATGAGCTGCGACCGGTGCTGTCGGTCTCCTCAGAATCTTCCCTGTGTGTGGAAACGTTAGAGATTTCATGGGCACATTCTTGACGCTCATCATGTAGTAGTTTCTACAGTCTACCAAATGCATTTAAATTATGTAGAGCAAGTATGTGGCGTAAGGGCTGGTACAGGGCTAATATCAATTTATTGCAATAAATAACTCGGGAAAATCTTGCAGTTCTGCCGGGCTAAAGGTGAGTTTTCACCATCTCTACATTCACTTTGGCCTCTAGAATGTGAATCCCATTTTCCAAGGAATAGATAAAAGCTAAATCCATGGAAACTGCTTACACTTGCAAGAATATGCAGAGTTATCTTCTGTTTTAAATAGAAAAACACAGAAGAAGTCTGAATGCAGCAGGTTAACAACCATTTTTTCAGAGCAATGGTACTTTTGTATATATACAGCCTAAACAGAGCTCAAATTAAAAACAAGGTTGCACAGATTTAACACTGCTACAGTTTCAGGTGGTTTTAAGTAGGAATGTAGCAGTAGACTACAAGAGAAAATTGGTAAGAAAATTTTGATGGACACGAGCTGGAAGAATTTTGGTTTCATGGAACATCCAAAAATGTAGAAATTGTCGCATTTGAGTAGTCTAACACCATGTTTAAAAGGGAGAGTACCCTTTTGTTTCTTGTGGTGGATAGTTCTCAACTATTATTTTCAGCCAATTATTATTATGGTCTATCCTTCACCTTCATAGGATTTGTAAAGAAAAAGAGGACTATTTATTTTAATTGAAATGTGTGTAATTTTGTAGGATGTGATGTTGTAGTAACGCAGACCAGTTTAAAAATGTGCAGGTTTATATTATTAATACTGTATCTTTATCATATTTATTCCCACTAAAACCTGTTCCTATAGTAACATCAGGATACTACCTTACCATTTGTAAAGATTATGAGCTACCTCACCAGGAGAAAACCTCAAATCACTTTTTCTGTCATTAAAATGTGTGACATCTACAGCACAGGATCTTTTGTACCTTTATTCAAAGAATCACAGGATGGCTGAGGTTGGAATGGACCTTTGGAGGTCCCTGCTCAAACCAGCTGCTGAGGACCACATCCAGGGTTTTGAGTATCTTCAATGAGGAAGACTCCATACCCTCTCTGGGCAACGTGTTTCAGTGTCTGACCTCCCTCACAGGGAAAAAAAAAAGGAAAAAAAAAAGGAAAAGTTTTTTCTGATGTTTAAACAGATTTCAGTTTGTACCTATTACCCCTTGATCTATCACTGTGAACTGCTGAGTCTGTGTCAATAATTGATTTTTCATGGTTCAGTTCCTATGTGCCTCAGATCCCATGTGACATTAACCTAAGACAACATGTTGGCATGTGGCATGAAAGCTAACATATGAAAAGTTGACTTCTATCAAAGTAAATATTTGATCTAAACTAAGTTATCTGTGCTTCAGTTTGGAACAGTTTAAACAAAAGAAAAAAAGAGACAAAAGTGACATCAGGAAACAAGCCTTTTTTATGAGGGACTTCAGTGCTAGTTAAAAGAATGTATCTATGAAGCCTTCCTTCTACACCTCTGTGGCTGATGCTATCCATATTTGCTCTGTATTTGCTTCTCCAAGCTAAAGCTCCGAAAGCTTAGTCCCCACTCGTGTCTTTCCTTGGGTTTCCCTGTCCAAGTCAGACACAGGGGCTCAAAGGGAAGCTGTGGAACTGCAAAGTTAACAGAGAGCATGAAGGAGGAGAGCAGTTTTCCCATACAGAGTAAACTGTGTCTACTTTTAGTTTCAGTGATCCTAAACTCAGGAGCAGGTGGTAAATTAATCACTAAACTCTACAAAGGCACTTGTGAATAAGAAAATGTGTCCCTTTTTAAAAAAAAATAAAATTAAATCATATTTAATCCATTTATTACTTGTGGTTTTTTGTGTTTAAAATGGAGACATCACCACTCATCCCTACCTGAGAAGTGTGTTATGAACAATGTGCTCAAAACCAAACACAAAGATCAGGTAAGCACTTCAGAAGGGCAATAAGGTTTGCAATAATTTATCCAAATTAAACATCACTTTCACTGCTTCCATATAAGAACTTCCCAAATTATGGCAGAAGTAATAATGGGCTCCAATTCTTCAAATACACCTCTATACATAGGAACTTGCATTGTAATCCACCTCTTATCATTAAGCACCTACTAGCAGCATTTGATATCTCTGATATCGGAGATATCTGATGCTAGAAAAAGGAAAGAAGCTTGTCACAGAATAGTGTCAGAAAGTGATGGAGCAAAAGCATTATCCCAATGTTTGCTGTAACTATATTTCCATCCCAATTAAACTTTACTAAATACACAGAGGAATTTCAAAGAAATTTGCAGTGATTTAACTGTGCAGTGCACACTGACATTTCTGGGAGTCGGGATGATAAATCTCTTCACATAGCTCTGAAAGTTCCTCAGCATGTTGGAGGCATGCGTCAAAGTCAGGAGAGTTCTGCTAATGAGCCGGGCTCCCTTTGATGTTTCTGCTGGATAGCATTTCTGGCACTGAATGAATATTTTAGATGTCTTATGCAAAAACAAAGTCAAACAGTTTTCACCTTTGATAACCATACACCTTACTTTAAAGGTCTTAATTTCCAAATACTGAGGATGAAAGGTGATTCTTTTATGTTCTTTTTGCCTTTGAGAAGTAATGCTCTTGTTATTCAAAATGAATATTTCACATTTTGTAATCTTAGTATACATTAGGCAACCAATGGCATTGAGGTTAGAAATCAACATATCAAGATAAGCAGTGTTAATATAGTATAGATAGATTATTTGTCAATCAAAAATGTTTGAAAACTGAGCGGATTAATTTTCATGTTTTGAAAAAGGCATTTGAAAAAGTCAATGGAGAAAATATCTGGATTTTAGCAAGACTCACACAGGATTTTGCTGAGCCAAATTTCTGAATGCAAAGTTCAATTGAAATGTCTGATTTTAGTGATCAAAAGTACAGCATTTGCAGTTCATAGCAAACAGTAACATTTAAAGAGAAAGAGCACTAGTGTTATTGAAAATCAGTGCCTAATTAACTTCATCGGGATACACTTGCAAAGATCAGAGACAAAAATATTCTGCCTCTTTTATCCAATTAGGGAGACCTCAAAAATTCCTAGCAAGGGAAAAAGGTTGAATATACATAAATTTAAAAGCCCTAGGAGCAGAAAAATTATTTCTCTTATTGTAGTTTTTGCCCCATACTTGCAAACCTTCACTTAGTCTCTGGGGAATGAATGACAGCAAATCTCTCTTAGTTTTAGGAAAGAATGACAGCCCCTGAGGTTTTGACATGGTCATTTAAAATATTTCTACTGGTCTATGGCTTTGCTCAGTCAAGAAACTTTGAACTTGAAGATTTCATCCGATCACAGTCCACTTCAGCAAAATCTAAGCAGGTTATGGCTATGTTACAATGGGAAAGCAAAACCTAAGGAATCAGAAAGAACACAATAGAGCATGTCTGGGGAAGATTTTCAGGTGGGTTTTTAAAGCATAAAAAGCTGATTTAGCACTCTGATTCTCCAGCTGTAAGAGCAAACCTCCTTGCCTGCTACAGAACCAGAGTCTCTGGATACACAGCAATGTGAACATCTTCCTTAGATTAGCAGCTGTGTTTCTTGAATAGGATGATGCTGTTATGCTCTTGTGCAGTAGCTTTTGACTTTTTTTTTTACTTTGAGCTTTTGCCCAGGTATCTATACCAGTAAATCACATCCATGTGTGCATCCTAATTCTGAGTCCTATTCAAGAATCATAGCCTCTAATCTACAGAAGATTTGATCAAATAGCACATGCAGGATTCAACCTGATACCTTATAGAGAGATGTCCTGAAAACTATAACAAAAATCCCTATAGCTGCCACAGAGGCTACCTAAGGAAAGAGAAACCTTTAATTATAATTTCCTTACATGTTTTGTTCTGATCCTGTTTAGGGAAGAGATCTCCAAGAAGGTTTCTTGCTCACTTTCCATGTGCTGGTGTAAGGACCATCTGACTAGGGTATACACATCAAAGGTTTTTCCTATCTCTCATATCTTCCACAAGAAGGCTTCCACAGCTATAGCTGAACACAAGAACATCTATAAGTAAGAGCTGCATCGGTTTTCTCATTTTCAGCCCTGCTCAGCTTCATTCCACTAGCTCAACAATATAGGCCAAACTTCCTAAATGCATTGCTGCAATCACAGTCAAGGACATGATTTGGCCACTGCTGCCCAGACGCTTGGCTCATTAAAAGCTACTGATGCTCGTTCATTGATGCTGATTTTATTTCAGATATTACATTCACAAAGATACACCAGACACAGCTCACTGAGACTTTCCATCAAGTTTAGAAAGTACAGCAAAATGTTAGAAGATGAAGGTTTTGAATTTCAGCTACAAGGTGAATATCTGAATCTCAGACTATCCACCACTGATGAGATATTATGAAAGCTAGATTTCATAATGTGGTGTGAGATGTATTCTATGAGTATGTTCAGGTCATATGTGACAGACAAGCAGAAGGGAAAATTGTTCTTCTCCATCACTCTGACAGATATTGCTAGATATACCTTTCAATGTTTTAGCTACCAGCTGAACTATGTGTCATTACCTATAGAAGCAACCTTATACTTTCCATTTTACATCCCTAAGCTCATGTTTCAAAGTGTCCTGCTGCATCTACCTACCTAATGAGTAGGAGCAAATAATCCAGAACACATTTAATGCCTTCCTCTCACCCAGAACCAAGACTGCTTACAAACATCAACTGCAAACTGCATTTACATTTGGCCAGTTTCCAGCAATACATGGCCTTGTCAATAAACAAGAAAAAATACTGTACTCAGCAAAACTACAAGAGAAGATTACTGTAAAAAGCGACTTAACACTATTATCCAACCTGGAATTTGACAAAGACACAAGAGTCCTAAAGTAAACAGAATTTCAAAAAAACTGTCTATATCATCTGATACCCAAAGCAAGATGCTTAAGCACTGCAGCACCAGCACAGTGCAATTACAAGACTAAGGCACTGAGCAATAATGACTTTGGTAAGAAACACTTGAACAGCAGTAAATAAACGTAAGTGTGGAAGGCACACCCTACAAGGCACCAAAACTATTTCATTTGATTCATAACTGAAATTAAAGTAACTGTTTTTCACAGGGCCCCATGTAGAGCCAAATGTACATATTTGGGCATAATTCCTTTATGACAGATTTAGAAGAAATGACCTTTGACTTAGAGTAATTTGGAATTCTTTGCATCATAATATCTATAGCAGGAAAGCCCCCTTACTCTGGATGACCCTTCAGTATTGTATTAAAAGCTCTGGCTTTCCTCAGTATGCTTTCTGCACAATACACACAAAAACTGTCAGAACATAAAGCTGTCACATCTAAACTCATGTGCATGGAAATGAAAACATCATGATTTTCAGTATACGTGAAATCATAAAGTCACAGCATGGTTTGGGTTGTTAAGAACCTTAAAGATCATCCAGTTCCTTCCCCCTTGCCATGGGCAGGGACACCCTCCACTAGCTCAGGTTGCCCAAAGCCCCATCCAACCTGGCCTTGAACACTACCGGGGAGGGGGCAGCCACAGCTTCTCTGGGCAGCCTGTCCCAGAACCTCACCATCATTTTTTCCTAAATGAAAAAACTGTGATTGTCATCTTACATTTTATTTGCCACTCCTTCCCTCCTTTCAGCCATCCATTCTGATGCAGTCTATAAATACATGATGTGCTATTTTTCCCACAAGATTTTTATTCATTCAATACACAAACACAACAGGGTTAAGCTCAAAATAGAGCAGCAGTTCAACCTGAAATCCATTAAAATTTTTGCACTGTAATTAGCATCAAGATGACAGTAAGCTTTTAAAAATAGTCTAAGACAAAGATGCATATGCAACAGAATCTGCATGAAGTTGCACTGATATCACAATGAAGACTTTTTCTACTAAAACAATGAGCATTCAGACAGTAATATCATGTCCAAAAAGAAAAAGTGCAAGGTTAGAAAAAAAAAAAAGAAGAAAAGAAAAAAGAAAAAAAAAGAAAAAAAAAATGCAAGATTAGAAACAATGTGAGAAACTACAGTAAAAGTTATTTTTTTCTTATCTGTCGCCTTTAATCTCATCAACCTATGAGCTTACAGCCAACTGGACTGAAAAACCCAAGTCCAAGTAGGTTGTGTGAGTGTGGCTGTCGCTCCTCTTTCCACAGCAAAGGGTTTAGCTTGGTGAGTGAGAGCAGAATACGGACATTGCTTTCCTGTGGATCCCCACTGACAAACCAGTGATGTCCCTGATAAAAGAACACTGAGCTGGACTGGCAAGTGGCCAGACTTTAGGCTCAAAGGATTATGACCAGGGGCACAAAGTCCAGCTGAAGACCAGTCACTAATGCATTACTCCATGTGATCTATTCTGGAGTTGGTGGTGTTTAACATCTTCATTAATGACCCAGTCAGCACATTTTGTAAAATACTTTGCCTGGGGACAAAGTGGTATTCTGCTATTCTCTTTAAAAAGATTTCAAAAAAGAGAGCGACTGAATGGGCAATGAGACTTCTGGAAGAAGGAAACTAAGCAAAGCTCTAGTGGTTCAAGCACAGCTCTACATTATAAAATTTCTAACATTTTTAAGACTAAATATCTCTTCTTGTTATTACATCATTTGCATCATTATTGTTTTTAGTGAAAGGTTTTTAAAAAATCTAAAGTTTCAGTTCTAGTTTACAATTACATTTTACCATAATTCATCTTCTGAAACAGTAATTTTCAGTTTTGCTTAGAAAGGTACTGCTACATTTAAATTCTTGGTGAATGCACTTCACTCAGGGTAAATCACATTTAAACTAAACCTATATTTTTCCACCATTTTAAGCAAACCAATTTAAAAATGTGCTGTTAATGAGGCTGTCACTGTCTGTGACGTAATCTGTGTGCCTAAAGGCAACCCCTAAGTGACTTTGCACCTTTGGCAATGTGACCTCAGACCCCAGTTACACTTCCAATATACACTCTCTGGATCAAGAGTGATCAAACGGACAATATATCACTCCCACTGGCACACCCTTGCAGCCTGTTAAAAACTGTTAAAACTCCTAAACTCAGGATTTAATGAGGGTTGTACCTTGGATGCTCTTTGCCTCTAGGTAAGAAGAGCTTTTAGAAAATTGCCAAAACAGTATTAGATCCCTTGCTAAAAGGAGCTGTTCTCGTCTACCTTGCTACAGAGAAAGACAAGGTCACATGCTTTAGTCCTCAGATGTCTCTTTCAGTCTGTTTATTTTGATGCAGCAGCTGTCAGATAGGGCTTGGATTACACCCCAGTTAATCTCTGCTGCAGTAGAGTATCAGGTTCTTCCGCCTCACTCCAGCCTACCTAATCCTTACAGCAAAACATTACCAGAGAGCCAAGTCCTGACATGCTGCCTAGTGTTGGTCAGCTTCAGCAAATGTATAAGTAACTCCTCTAATAAGCCAAATGAAAGACTTTCATCTTTACATCATGTTTCTCTAATGCAGCCTGTTCTTGGTATTTTCACAAAAGGCCACCTATGCCACTTCACACAGTGAATGTATTTTGGTGCATGATTTAGAGTGATTTACCTGAAGGGGAAATTAGAGTGCAAGGCAAGAACATGCAAGGCATCAGCAGTTGCTCACTCTTCTCAGACTCTGACACTTATGGTTAGAGCTCCTTCCACAGCTATCACAGTCATCTACTTTTACTGGGTCCCATCTTTGAAACTGGCATTGCCACATTTTGGGATAACAGATACCAAAAGAAGGAAGACTGAAGTCATGTACCAAGGAGGGCTCACTAATGCTACAGATTGCTTGCTAAAGGTATTAGGCCTATATAGTCCACTCTGGTATCACAGCTGATTATCACCTGCACCTATTTTAATCAAACACAAAGACATTTACTGTACCCATTACAACTAAAGACGTAGGATAAATATGAAAGAGCGCGGTCTTGCCACTTCCAAGACAGATGTCAGACACATGCTACAAGTATCTCAAGGAAATGCAATAGTGGCTATTAGTTGTTATTTCTAGCAAGACTTGCTTTTGTTTGGCTGTGAAAAGCATGACTTTGCACAGAATGCAACAATTCTTTACTCTAAATATGGTTTTCAAAAGTACTTTACAACTCCTGCAGAGATAGATCGTTAAGCTACAATGCGTTTAACAGATTCCATAATGATTAAAGCTCTAAAAAACCTCTGTGCCATTTCAAGAAACTTCTTGATAACTCGGAAACCTTCCTAGATGAAACAGAGACCTAAAAATTTTCATGCACTCAAAAAACCCAAACGCAGATGCAAAAAACAAACCCCAAACTGGAAAAGATACATTATTCCTTTACCTGCAAAAGATATTTGCATGTGGCTGTCAGCAATCTGGTTCATGCCCTTACTGTGCCATTTTCCTACATCACAAGGAAAATCCCTTAGCTATCCGACTGCATGGTCCTTTAAGAGAGGGTCTTTTCATTCTCCTGCCTGTTTTGGTTTTGACAACAAAATCTGGTCTAGAAATATATTCATCCATAATTTTTCCCCCATAACTGGAATATTCCCAAGAAAAGGTCTGTTTTTAACAATTCAAAGACTTGTGACATAATAGGTTTACAGAAAATAATATTTCCTAGTAATTTGTGATGTAAAATAAATACATAAACAGATGGAAAACTTTAATACAGGATCTCCTTGGGAAAAATGCTTTCCTTCTTACATTAGGCAGGGTGTCCCAACTGGAAAGCACAGACAATGGCAGAGAGAAATTCTGCCATAATGGATAAGATTTACAGGAACTGAGAATAGCTAGAAATATATATTTTTAAACAGGAAAAAAACCAAACAAAAACAAAAAACCCAAACAAACTAAACTGATGCCTTAAAAAGGTTCTATTTGAAGCTGTATCTAAAAATGAACAAAACCATATAAAAACATAAGGTTTTCTTCGGTCGTTGTATGGGTAAAGAACTTGATTCACATTAACCTGTGGTACAAAGAGTGTGTCAACCTGGGTCATAATTTGAACATCAGTAAAAGTAATTACTAAAGTATGTAAACTAACATCTTTCATCAACTCATTTTCTAATGCTCCCTCAGGACCTGATATTAGACTCTGATATTTTCTCCAGAACTTTGTTATGTGTGAGAGAGTTACCTGACTAGCACTGGTCACAGGAAGATGTTTCTTCCAGAAGAACACCTGCCAATGTAACATCCCCACAACAGCCCTGGTTGCTCTTTGGCTACATCTGTACCAATAAATTAGAAATGCTCTGAACTGTTATCTATCACTGGGGCCAAATCCTCTGGCACAGTCCACAGAGAAATCATGAAATCTCCATCCCTGAGCTGGCCACATTTAATAAGCCTATTGTGGATGGTCACATTAACTCTCAAAACTCGCCCAGGAATTGTCTGGGAGGGTGAAGCCAAAACTGTCAGGGAACAAGAGAACTATGTAACAGCACCTTTAAACAACATTCATATGTCTGCAACCTGCCACTGTTTAATAATTTATATAACGTAGGGGTAGCTTTTGCATATTCTTGGATTATTTGAAATGCCACATGAATGAGTCAGTGTGACACAGTGGATCACACTAATATAGGATTGGAGAGGTTTACAGTTAGACAAATTTCTATGGTTCAGCCTTCTTGCTAGGTACAAGTTAAAGTAATGCCTTTCTTTTCAAAACCACAGATTTACAAATATAGGAAAAAGCTGCAATAGAACCACCATAGTATTAACATTACTTTTTACATCACAGACTGACCCAGGTTCTCAAATGGCTCCTGATGTAGGACAAATATCTTCTACAATATATCCCTGACTATTCTGGGAGTTAAATACTGCTTGATGATGTGGAAGGTCACCTGGTGTGACCTTCATGCTCTGAGCTACTGGAAACCAAAAGTCCTTTTCCCAGGAGCACCATGAGATCTTGCAGAATTGTCACTTACTTCACAGAATTTATTAATTGTTTGTTTAGTCTAGGAGGAAGAAGATTTTTACAACACTTTGGTTTAAAGAAGGGTTCCAGGAGCATGATTCCTTATTATGATAGTGGCTATATCACAGCTTATTGTATTTCTTATCACCGCCTTCGATAAAAGAAAATAGCTTATTTTAGAATAAACTTTCTGTGGCATTGAATAGAATGCATAATCCCTGCTTCAGGGTTTGCAGAGGCTCTACAGATCAGCAGGAATATTATTCATTGTCACAAACTGATACTAATGCAGCATTTTATTTGAGAATATCAATGCCCAAAAGACAAAAGACGTTCTTCAGTTCCCTGGGGAGGGGAAGGTTATATGCTGGTGTCTGTTCTACATTTAGCACTTCGCAGTTAACATGGCTCTGTCAGGCTTGTTCAGAATAGAAGCAATCAAAATGAGTGCATCAAAACCTGTGCTTGACGTCGTACTTTGTGATGCGAGAGAAACAAACTTTGCTGCAATATTAGATTCATACCAGTACAAAATAGTAGTTTAGACTTTGCCTAGCCTTCACTTACAAATCCATCCTAGACGACAGAAGAGCCTAACTGGTGTCTTCCAGTTAATGGAGATTTGTTCCAAGAGGAAAGTTTACTAAGCCCATGAACAAAACCAAACAGGCAAGACAAAATGAAGAAAAAGTTCTCTGCAGGGGAGAAATTCAACATCTGCAAGGACTGCTGCACTCCTGCTGCTTTAATAACAGTCAGAGCTGACTTCACTACTCTCCTCAGCCTATAAAAGGAAAAATCCTCATTACCTGTTAGAGTCATTCTATTATATAAACAGATTACTCAGGATGTATTTTGATAGTTGTATTTGTCCCAAGTGGAGAAGCCAGTATGTTTAAATGTCCAGAAAATATATTCTACCCACTTGCGTTCTTGCAATGGTTAGCAAAATAGAAATCACAATAATTACCAGTGCAAGCATCTCTGATGGTACTTGCCAATAGACTTTTCAGACCTGGGAAAAGGTTTTATAACCTCTAAGTCAGGAGATGGCTGATTTCCAACTGGGGCTGAATTTAAAAAGATAGTAATGTGCAAAATCCTCACAGTCAAAAACTAAATTGTTTTGTTCAATAAATTTGCAACAGATTTATTTATCTACTTAATGTACCGGAAACACACTACTACTTCATCACCCAGAGACCTGAATCACTCAAATATATGGGAAGCAGCAGCACTTCATAACCACGACAAAAAAAAGCCAACACTATTGTGGAAAAAAAACCCCAAACATGGGCTTTGACTTTTATTGAATCCTAATATCACTTTTATTTATTTTTTATTTTGAAATCATACTAGAAACACATTAATCTACCTCTGGAAGACAACAGGCTATGCTTGCATGTGCGAGAAATATCTTTAAGTGTTGTTTTTCCACAGAAAAAAATAGAAACTAATAATATTGTTTCAGACCACTTTAGGGTTGATGGGAATATTGGAATTCCTTGTGTCCTCTCCCATGAGTTACATGGACTTCTAGTAAATTACATCGTGTTCAGCACAGCCTCAGATGGGGAATTACAAACAATACACCAAAAGCCTCCAGCTATCAGGCTTATAATAGTAAATATGATTTGCAGCAGATTCCGTTTTGCTAAAATTATATTATTTTTAGCTAAAATATGTGGTCAAAATCTATTTTCATTTTCCTTACAGAGTAGGACTAAAGTAAAATAAATGCTTCACTGAGAAAGTTAAGTATATATAGAATGGCAACAAATAATGATCTGCAATAGTGTCTTCCAGAAATAGCACATTTGCTATTTCTGCCATTTCTTGCTGTATACTGTTGTCTCAATATTTAACCGTGATACAACAGCCACATTCACTGACCGGGTATTTTCTAGACAGCACCCTGAAAGGATAATTGTTCTTTTCCTTTTCTACCGACTACCAGGCTGGAATACGTTTACAGGTTTTGACAGACACCTTACAAAATAAAATTATTGTTTGCTTGAAATAGAGCACAACTTGCAAGCAACTGAGAAGTCCTGTTCGATATCTGGCCTTCAAATCAGGGCCCAGACATCTAAGGAAGGTACCTGTTTAGCCAAAACAACTTAAGCACTAAAGATTTAAAACTGATGAATGTATTTAATTCCATGATTAGGACTTTTTTTGAAAAAAAGGACATTTTTGCCAATCAAGATCATAAGAGTGATAGCATTTTTAACATCCACAGGGAGCCACCAAGTATTTTCCACCAGCTTCATTGCAGCTAATGACAAAGAAAATAAGGCAGGGATTTCAGTCCAAAACTAATGCATTAGCTGTCTACTATGATATTGGAAACGGATGAGAAACATCTTCAGTATCTTTTTTTAGATGTGATTGACAAGTTTAATTTATTTGATGTACTCCTTAGTTATAGAAATAACAACAATGCAGTGGAAGGATGCGGCACAGCAGAGTTGCCGTGGTAACAAAGCAGTCAAAGTTAAGGCATGAAACACAGAGAGACTGGAGAGAGAGCAAATTCTCTCTTGGCATGGGAGAATGAGAAGTTTTATAACACAAGGCAAATTGTAGCAATATAACACAATGCTTGCCTGCAACACTGGTAATATATAGAATTATGACTTTAGACATCCAAGGTTACAATCCCAAATGTGTAAATGCCGATAGGCAATGTGCAAATCATAGCATTCATTTAGGAAAACACCAAAGTTAACGGCCCAAAAGAATAGGATAAACCAGGACATCAGCACCCACACTTGTATCTTCTTACAGCTGCAAAAATAACACCTTGAGGAAAACAGGTTTCGCCTTTTTCCTGGTGCACTTCTTGTCCCACATTACGTGCTCTGACACAGGTAAAGTTATCAAGCCACCCACTTGCTGCCAAGCTGCCTAAGGTTATGGTAGACAAACACAATTCTCCACGCTCTCTTCGCAAAGCAACTAACATTTGATAGATGGATGTAACAGCTTCCATTTATATTAGCTTCACAATCACCATAAAGTGCCAGAGAATCACAATGCATTTAAGAAAGTATATTTTCATGGCAATATTCTTAAGCACTACTTGTATTTCCTCATGGCAGGTGCCTCAATTTCCTCTTTTGTTGGAAATCAAATGTTAACCAGAAATGCTAAGCTTTTCATGCTATTAGCTGAGAAATAATTGAAATACAGTACAATTACAACAGCATTAACTCTGCAGCACTCAGCCAGCCTCCTGAAAATACTGAAATCCCGCTATGTTCCATTAGTTTGACTATTTCTGTGATGTTGCACAGCTGCACAGTAGGCAGTCAAGCCTCCCAGGAGCGCACATCCCAGCCAGGCTTCCCGAGGCCCAGTGTCAACCCAGACACAGCAACACTGCACAAGGGAAAAATTACACTGTGTCCTGGAAAAAAAGAAAAAAAAAAAAAGAAAAAAGACTGACCTTTTCTAGTCACTGGTGCTGCTCCACAGTGAGGCCAGGCATTGGCAGAGGATGAGAAGAAATGTCACATCATGTGGTAGCAAGCTGATGAGGACCTTTGTAGTCCAGGTGTAAAGGAAAAAGGTTTTAATTCAATGCATCTTTTTCAGATGTGTAACTTCACATTACACTTCCAATTTGCAATAGAACAACAGTTTGGTTTTACTCTTTCTATAAAGTTTGGAATCACTTACACCCAGATAAATGAAACAATCAAGTGACTTACAATGTAATTATTTGTGCTGTATCATTTGTTTTCATTATGAAACATCTGCCCTGCTTTTAAGCATAAATATACCTTTGTTTCTGGAGCACTTTATATGGTTTATGTAATACTAAATCTTAAGATATCGTCTGTTCCCTTCACACAGAGTGTTTCAATGAACAATAAGATCACAATTAATATTTCTTCCATATATCTTTTATCCAGGACTGAAACTGGATCAATACTGTACGCTTCAGCCTGCTGCTTCTCTCCATTTAATGAGTATAAGTAGCTACATTAATCACTGTACGGTAAAATTGATAGCACCAGGCATCCTTGAAATGTCTCTTGATATTTAGCTACTACCATTTTGGAGGGCTGTGGAGCTCATTCTGTAGCAACCATGACAAAAGTGTCTCTGCCAGGAGTACCCCAAGCACAATTACTCACTAAAATCCAACATTCCTATAATAACATTTCATACTCTCTGCTCATTCAAGGCCTCTCTAGCAGCTTGACACTACTGAGTTGAACAACAATTATTTAACATGACCACCATATCCTCTTCTACATGTGAGAAGCCTAATGAACACTTCTTTACCCCCAAATCACTAAGCAATACATTTAAAACTAAAAGCTTCGCATATTAAAATGCTAAGTGGACTATATGATCCTGTCCACTTGTGGAATCAAGAAACTCATTACCAACACTCCAAACACCCTACCTCAAAGGCTGAGCTACTTCATCCAGTACCTACTTAAGCACAACAGAGTGCCAAACAGCAAAAAAGTGATGTCCTGTAAACAAAAAAACATTCTTGGCCATGATTTGCCAGCTTGCAAGAATAATTTTTTACCAACATTTCATATTAGTATGGTGATAATTGGTGTGGTAATAACTTGGAAGAAATTCTAGTTACCATGGGATCTTTATTAGTATTATAAATCTAGAATTTTAAAAAATTATCACTTCTGTAACCAAGCATCTTAAATACACTTAAAAGTGCTGTTAACTCTACTAACCACTAAGGAGATCTGCTTTTTAGTGACTTCAAATAGGGAAACCATACTGCACTACATGTGCTTAGCCAGTGGTTCAACAGAAAGACTACAAAATAACATAAATAGCACGGATTGGCAGCTGAAGAAATTTCGCCTATTGTACTTTATTGTTTTAAATATCAACCACTTTGATATCTATTTTGTTATCTGTTTTATAATAGCATTTTTAAAATAAAATTCATTGGAGGTTTAACTTAACCTTTTGGCAATCACTAGTCAAACTTTAGAGAAACTAAAAAATAACCTACTACTAAAATTAGTTGTGTGCCATCCAGTCACTCTATTTCTTTTTCTGCCTTTCTGTTTTCAATAAATCCATGAAAAAATAACAAAAGCATAAATATTTGCAGTGATTTAAAAAATATATTTAAATACTTAGATATTTTTACATAACCTGCTAAAATTAAACTGGACATTACAGCAACTGATGAAAAGGCCTCAATGTATTATTTTATAAAATATAAATTTTATGCTGCAGTATTTTATAAATATGAAATACTTATTAACAAAGAAATTTATAAAGAATTAAAGATACTGCTTTACAAGTACAACTATAAGACTATAAATACCTGTTCTCATGACAACACAGTTATCACACCCTTTTCAGTGTTCCATGCTGTACCGTTATATACATACATACCGCTTTTGCTCTTTATAATTAAACAAATGTTAATATACCCAACCGGTGGTAACTAGTTTCTAGTTTTTTGAATACACTTTCCTTGGATATTTTTGGGTACCAGCACCCAAAGACAACAGATGCAGTATTTATTAAAAGTTAGAAATTCAATGGGAATATAAAAGCAAGATAAATTATTTTCCCTTTCCAATCTATGAATGCAAACCTGTGTATACTCAGGTTTGCATTCCAACTTTAAAAGTTGGAGTTTCAGTCAGATTTTAAAGATAATTACACAATTAAAAATAAAATTTACTGTCAAAGAGCATGCCTCTCTGTTTTCAAAATTTGAGTGGGAACTTAGATGAAAAGGTAGCTTTAAATACTGGGGGGACAGTGACCAGAAACATTTAATTCACTAGCTTTGGTTTCCTTTGTTCACTAATCTCAAGTGACAAATAATGTAAATTTTTAAAAAATTAAAAATCTATTGAAAGCAATTATAGGATTAAAATATATTTAAGTTGAATTTGGGCATTTGTATGCACACAGTTGGATGTGTCCAAGCAAACATAATTTTAGAATAACATTACCACACAAATAAAATATAAAAGTGAAGGCTCTGGGTAAAGGCATCCACAACTACCTAACTTGGCATTCCACCAAAACAAAGCACAACTTCTAAGTTCACTATTTTTCACAAATTAACTTATAAAAATTACATACAGTGAGAAACACCCTGTACTTGGGGCAGGGAAGGGGATAACCCTTTCAAGGGACTAATAGCAACGCCCCGTGCTCATGTCTGGCAGAGCAGGACTCTGAAGCCACTGGCCTCAACTGCCACACAGCTATACAAATACAATGCAAAAAGTGTCTTTTTCTTATTGCAGTGTAGCAATGATGGGAGGACAGTATTTTCTTCTCTTCCATTTGTTTTTGACAGAAATGTTTTTAGAAGCCAGGAGTTTTAGTGACACCCTTAGCACTGCTACGTTTTTCTCATTATGACAATGCTTTGGCTTCAGAAACACGGGCAGAAGGTTATTCCTTTGGAAATATGTGGTATTTTCCAGTAAACACAAAAAAAGGGGGAGGGGAGGAGAGGAAGGAGGGTAGTGGGGAAACACATCATGCGAGGCCTTGGAAAACTTTGCTTTACAGAAAGATTAAATTACAGCCAAGCTGGGACTGAAAACATCTCTTCACCATTCCCACCCTTGGGAAAGTACGCCAGCTCCCAGGAACGCGAGCTGAAGCATAAAGATAAATGAACTCCAGCCTGCCAAGAGAAACCTGCAGCATTGTGTCCCTGTGTGCTGGGGCCAGCTCTGCCATTGCAGCTCCTCCAGCTGCCAAAACGGGAGGAGTCTAGCTGCTGGAAAACGGAGAGCGCTGGTCACGATTCCCCCACCTCTGCTCCACGCTGCCCGAGAGAGGCGTAATTGGCACTTCAGTTGAAGCACGTGCAAGGTCCTTTTGTATCCACTGCCTGCTTAGCTTGAAAAGAAGCCATTGATAGCAATTTATATGTGCCGGGATGGCTGCAAGGGGAACCTGAGCATGCTAAATTGCAAGTAATAATTCACCCTTCTATGACAGCTGAACAGAACATAATCACAAGATTTAAAAAATAAGATTGGGAAATGGGACAAGAGGACATCACGTCCTTCACTCTGCTCTTCACACAGAGTTTTTATTTATAGTCTTTCCAATAAAATCTCTATTTCAGGTTGGGAGTTTAAAAAGTGCCTAAGACACTATGGTTACCTGCAATTTCTGTGTGTAAATATGTGCACTAAAAAAAAAAATATCTTTTTTTGTGACAGTAAATCCAGAATATGTACACAAACCTAACATCCTTCTCATTTCCATACTAGAGAGAATGCCACTTAGATAGGAATTACATGCACTCGGATGGAAGACTACATTTTTCAGACTGCACTTCACTTTTGTGTTAAAAGACTCCTTTGTGCCAGTAAAAAAACCCCAACTTTTCATACATGTCCTTTCTGCAGAATGTTCATCTTAAGAGCTACATACATATTTCCTGTTTGTTACTGCTTCAAAAACCCCATTATCTTAGAAAGCAGGGTTCCCTTCTTATCTTCAATTGATTACAATTTGAAAATATCTCTTGCTGTTTTTTCTTCTTTTCAGCTTAAATCAATTTCAGCAGCTACCGAGAAACGTGAATGCTTGGTACAAAGAAGAAGGTGTTGGCAAAAGGCTGAAATATCATACTAGAGAGAGAGACAAGTACTTGAAAAGGAGGAGGAAGGAGACCAAAACAGAAAGGGAGACAGATGAGCAAATACACTAGATACAGTTCAGGTAAAGATAAAAACCATGCTGTATATAATAAGCTCTATGGTATTTTCTGCTATGTTTGTGAACATGACAAGCCATGTTCAATGGAATAAATCCCATTTCCAAGAGTAAAGCTAATCCCTAAAACCTCAGGCATCTGAGAGATTCCACACATCCCTGTTAAGCTACAACAGCAGAACAAACCAAGTCTTTTTAATTTTGTATGTCTCACCCTATGCAAATAAATTCATTTAAATAGCTGATTGCCTCACCAATGCACATTCACACATGTTATTTATCATGCTTAAATCATATCATTTTGGATGACAAATTAAAGTTGAAAATATTCCTCACATTTGACTTCAACTCCTCTCACTTTCCTGCTCGGTGCATAAAAGCAACAGGGAGAGATGCATTTCACCCAGCGTCTCTTACTTATTCCTTTTAAAAATGACAAATGAAATAGACTTAAATACATCCCAGATTACTGTGCAGAAGAGAATGTTTTTGCCACTAACACCTGAATGAGACAGCAAGTATCAACAGCAAATATATTCATATATGAGTTTTGGTATTACCCAGATGGTACCATGACTCAGTAATTAATTTGAATGAAATAAACCATATATTTCAACAATCTTGAGATGGAAGAAATATCAGAGGGTAAAAATCTTATCTATGATGATTATACTCTTACAAAGAGCAGTCACTATGTATTTTATTTCATATAAAGGAGATTTTACCCACCCACTTTCCACTGCCTTTCTTTCCAACTTTTCTCACGTAGCTTCTCCCTTACCTACCGCGATTGTAATTGGTACCATAAAACAGTATGCTGAAGAACTTCCACAGAGAAATTTATTGCCGAGGGCAACAACAACAGATACTTGCCAATGCTACAAGTGAAACTAATCACATTAACCCTTATAATTACTACTGACACTGAGTACAGCTGTGAGCCAAATTGATCACACAGGGGTGCCCGCAATGGTATTGTCACAGCTGGTGCCTTGTAGAGCTGGGGAGGCAGGGGGGGGGGAGTAGGAAGTCACTTTGCATCCATGTTAGCATGACGAGGATAAAATACGATCTCTTGTAAACTAAAGGAAAAGCAAATTCTCAGCAAGACCCCCAAGACCTCCAGATCCAGTTGGTAAAGGAAGAGTGTGCCTAGGCCAGCTGCCTAGGGTCAATAAACAGTGCTAAGCATTTCCATATCACTGGTAAGAATCTTGTCCAAAAATGTTCTGTCTGACACAGGAGCCTACATTTCATCACTTCCAGCACAAGTTGAAAGATACCCTATCTGGACATGCACTATCTTCTGCCTAGACACAACTGAATAAAACATTTCTGCAGCAGCCCTTTTTTTTGCAATCAAGATAATGATTTATGAAATATCTTCATGTCTTGCAGAACTGATTTTCCATGGGCTAAAGCTTCTCAAAAAGATTAGCACGGCACAAAGCGGAATTAGAGGGTGGATCTGCATTAGCATTTAATTTGGATGAGGAGCAGACACTTGAAACAAACCTCCTGACAGGCTCTGTGCACAGTGCTCCTGCTTGCTTCGGTGAGCCGCTCCAGAGAGCGAGATCTGAACTCCTGCCAGCGAAACTAAATTGGGAAGCTCACCGCAGCCATGAGTTGGCACTCAGACCAGAGCCAGACTGAAGTAGAGACACCAAAAAAAGTGTACAGTGAGGCCGCTGAATCCTTAGTAAATGTAACTCTACATCTGGGTCCATAAGAGTGTTCATACACATAACCGTGTTTAATTCAGCACAGTATCAGGGGGTTCAGGCTGCTTCGGCAGCTCAGCAGCCACAGGATGTTTGCTAGTCGAGTCTTTGTCTTCAATAGGCACATCCTGCGACAACTGATCCCTTAATTACAAAGATGACCCCTGAAGGTCAAAGAGACCTTTGCTAAGTAGTATGAAAAGGAATCTTGTGCTGCAGCCTGTATTGCATATACACTGAGGCCAAAGGAAGATTTTCCTCATCACAAATCTCAGCATGGCAGCTTTCACAAGAACAACAAGCACAAGATACATAAAAATACAGAATCAAGTATGTTTCAAGCCTTCCATGCTAAGGGTTGTGGTGTATACCTGTTGTTATTGCCTTGTGCGGGTTTCATTGAAGTAAACCCAGAAATACTAAAAGGCATCTGTGAAGAAAGCATGTAACTTATTTACTTGAACAAAAGGTCCTCTTGAGGTCAGTGTTCCAATGAGTTTTATTGTCTTTTATTTTAGAACTTCTTTACAACAGCATTGAAAGTGCACCAGGGGGTATAAGAGCAACCATTGAGGGAGCAGATTCTGCAGAATTAATTCTTTTAAAATCTTAAACAGCAGGTCATCATAATATTTGAAGCACATTTTAATGTATACTACCTTGTTATACATTTGAAATGCTCCTTTATGAAGGCAATCAGCTATTTGTGCTGAAATTTTGTAAAAATTTTAATTTTATCAATAAATTGGAATAAAGAGTCCCTTCAAAAGAGGGTTCCAAGGATAACAATTTTCAGTGTTCAAATCACTCCTACAAGAGATGGCTGGGACTGGAGGACACAGCCTTTTTTGTCTTCTGGAAGAGGAGGAGGGTGATAAGAAGAGAGACCCAAAACGCAGTCGGGACAGAGGCTGATTATCCATCAGTAGCAAGCTATAGAGGGGGACAACTCAGGAACTGACAGAAAGATGAGATAAAGCACTAGATGTTTTGAACAAGGACAGAATAATGTGAACATACTTTTGCAGGACAGAAAGGGTCTTTTTTCAGCCTGCTTTTGCCATGCTGGAAGTTTCCATGATGGAGAAGAAAATAGCACTGTAGCAGAAAATGATCATGACCTCCTCAATGAACCTGACCTCTGCTAGAGAATGTGCCAGTGTGATGAGGGAAATGAAGAATCCTAATGAAGCAAGAGGAAAGCCAGTCATTCTAATGCACTGGGCTCCTCCCAAGAGATCAGCTAGAAAGCAGCATTAGCTACATACACTGTATTTTGTAACTTTATTTTAATTCATCTTGGTCTAACTTTTAAAGAAAAAGCAGGAATATTCCGATATTCACATAACCTATTTGTAAACTACTTTTCTCCCTTCACATTCTTCCGAGGAAGAATTTAAATGTACATGCAAATCCTGGCAGCAGCGGTACAATCCTGGGGCAGAGGGAGTTGAGGAGCCTGTGCAAAAGGCTGGGGGCAGGGAGGTTCTAGCTTGCAGGAGGAAGACAGGTTAATAAATGTCTCAGGAAAGCACCTCGACAATCCAAGACATGATCATGTCCCTCAGATTTATTTCTGTGCTACAGACAACTCCTGACAGTCTCCTGACTCCATCTCCTAATATTCTGGAGAACTAACTTAGACAGTGCTATAATGGGAACTTCGACCTTTCTCACTCGTCTGACACCACACAGACTTAAATGCAACAGTTTTGCATGTCTATAGTATTAGAGATGCCTGCTCTCTGCCACCGAGGACACATGGCTCAGAGTAGTCTGCACTCATGTCTCTATTGGTTTTGTCCCCAAAGCAGTTCCCATCCATCCTGCTATGGGGAACCATTTCACCGTGTTCACACAATTCCCCAGATTACAAATACAGAGAGAGGGAGTTGCAAGGGTCCTATCCCTGCCAAAGAGCACAGAAACATTTAAATGATCACATGCCAGTTCTCAAATCTGTCCTCTAGCCCTGGCAATAGACATGGCGATGGAAACCACACGGCATGGACATAAGTCCCTTATCAGAAAAATAACTAAAAGCTTCCCAAATGGATAGATTATTCCACACATGGCTTGAGGGTGAATACAGACAGCTGTACATTATTGTCAACATTACCATCCATTTCTCTTTCATCTATTGTTTCCTTTTTCTATTTCTCTTTCACAGGCAGCGAGGCAAATCTAAAAATAAAGCCTTTTATTTCCCCCTTGAAAAAAGTTACTTGCCGGTAGCCCTTTTTAATCTCTTTCCTTTGATCCCAGTCAGCTGCTCTTCTAGCACAACCTGGATTTGACAAAGGAAAGCTAAAGATGGAGGATAAAACTTTGGGGGTTTGAGAAAGCATCTTCCACGGAAAAGGTACAAATATTATTAGATTTCAGATGTTCCACCCAGTGGAAAAGCTGGAGATGGTTGTCCTGAACAATTGCTATTTTTTAGGTTCCTGAACTTGATGTTTTGGGGGGGAGGGGGGTTGGCAGAGGAGGGGTGTTCCATGTAGTTTCCAACTTGACAAGGTAAAAATTACTAACCCATCACATTTCCTTCCCAAGCATCACTTCCTAGCTTATGCATTTCTCTTTCAGGCTCCCGTATGATTCTTATTTAACCTAATCTAGCCTAAATCTAATGATTATTTCTCACATCACATAATATTCTGTAGATCTTTCTATGAAAAGGTGCATAAGTTTTGCAGCACTCTTTTCTCATTCTTCATTCTTGCACATTGAATCTACTCTGAAGGACAGAAAATAGCACATGGTCCTTAACTTCCCATCTGTTACATTAGAAAGATATCCTCACCCAGCACAAGTCAGTACAGCCACCAGAACTGCACCTGCAGACGTGCTACAGCCAGGCACGAACTGAAGCAGTCCTCACTCCCTTCAAAAGTGCACAGACGTTAAAATAAGTCCAGCACCTCGGAAGTGTACTGTGGGAACACAGAGAGACGCTAGACCCTGTTTAGCCACCGGCTACAGCTGCATCAGGGGCACAAGGAGTAACTCAACATTTTTCTTTTACATTTGAAATTTTTTCTGTAGTTTCAGCAAATTTAGTGCTATGATTTGGTGCAGGGTATTTTCACTTCAAGAAATGATAATTAATATAAACAAATGCCATATCATAAAACCACGTTTTGTAAAAGGGTAATCTGAAATGTACTTTGTATCTGTTACTCAGGATGTATATCCTGACAATCTAGATGGGTGAGTAACTTTAAAAGACACAAAGGACTATACATTATGGTCTATATTAGCAAATTACTGTGTGAAAAGGTTCTTTTCAGTGCAATGTGACCTCCACCTGTTCTTGGAGCCTTGTGGTGTGTGCTGCAGGCAGCCTTGAGTGCTTCCCTGCTTGGTGGAACCAGGGTGGACTCAGCAGCAGGCAATGCAGGAACACTAAATATGGTGCAGTAGGTCACAACTTTTTGAGCTAACTTACCAAGTGAAGTTCACACTGGGATTCAACACAGCCATAACTCATGAGTCAACTGGAGCATAAACTCCACAGCTTATTTTTTTTAAGAATATTGGGCACAAGAGGTTCAGTGAGGTGACTCTCATATGCTTTATCTATGACAATTTTTTCACTAGGCAAATATTTTACAGCATTCTGTCTCCCACAGGAAGGCTGGCCAGCAGTGAAATTCTCAGTCCTATTTAGTTTTGAACACTAACGACTTTGGCTCTACTTTGTATGTTAAAAACTGCATATGTTATGTATGTTCATATAGAATATCAAGCATTAATGTCTAAATATCACAAATTACCACCAAATCCATTTTTTCTAACTTCAGGTGCCAAAAGGCTTCAGCTATGTGCTTTTTATTGTTGCTGAAGAGTTAACAGGCATAGAGAATACTGTGAGACTTCAGTGGGATGAATCCAGACCCTTGAGACATGATTAAGACCACCAAAACCAAAAGAAAATAATTTCTATACCACCTCCTAGATTATTCCAGTTTGATGCTTACAGCATTACCACTATGGGCAATGTGTAGTTGCCATACAATACACTCCCACAGTACAAAGACACGATGCCTGCAATACATTTGCAGAGATAGGTAACAGCATCCTTGAGAACCAAAGGATTGGAAGTTTTAGGCAGATACTTGAAATTCCTCATCTGCTTAGGGCCTGTCAAGAACACCTCTCACCAACAGATGGAAGAAAATTCCCTCTGCAAATTACTCCTCACCCATAGTCCTAGCACAATACAACTAGCACACCACAAGCAATGAAAATAACATTTCTTCACAATTCTTACTGTTCTCAGCTCTGTAGAGTCATAAACAGCTCTGGGAAACAGTGAAGGAAACCTCTGCTTCATAAATAGAATTTTTTAACCGAGTTCCAATTACAGGACAAAACTCTACCCGCTTATCTGTAGCTGATATCACATTAAATTTGAAGATAATTGTGTTGAACAGATGTGTAAATCAGGGCAGAATCTGACTGGCCAAATGTTTATTATTAGCGATGTTATTCACTGCATGAACTCAAATTGACTTTCAGACTCTGGCTGAAATCTGCACTTCAACCTGTTAAAGAAACAACATTTTTTTATTTTATTTAACGCTGTCCAAACTTTTAATTGGAACAAATAAGGACAATACTTAGCCCCTAAGTTGTCATTTTGTGCCACAAGTACACATATAGGAAATCTTGGAAGAGGAACATCAACTAATCCCAGGCATACAATGTGAACAAACACTGTTAAGAAAAATATCTTCAGCAGTCTTTACAGGAGCCATTATTCAAAGATGGCATTAGCACACAAATAGCAGAAGTGGGTATCTTGCATATCCTGGTTTTATTTACAATTAATGATGTTTCCCTACCTAGACAAATATTTAAATTGCATTTTCAGCGGTGGAAAAATATGTCAAATATTATTCTCAGAACTAGCAAATTAAACAACTTCTTGCTTTATCACACAATGTATGTACCTCTCAAATCTTCTGTTTTTCTCAATGCTTGTGAAACAATTTCTGATAAACAGCCAACAAAGACCCGGGGGCATGCCTGCGCTGGCTGTTCCTCACTGCGGCAGGACAACGTGCATGTGCTGCCGAGCGAGCACAGTAGGACTGCTAGCTCCGGGAGACAGAGATATCTCACACTTCATTTTTTACCACTCAACAGACAAAAATATACACGGTTCCTACTTACAGAGAAGACAAGTCATGTTCTCAACACTGTCCGCAGCAAAAGACAAAATACTTTTCCATTGTTGAAAAATGGAATATCCTATGCCCCACCTCTGCACTACCACCTCAGCTGGAGTTTGCCAGGCAGAGCTCATGTGTAGCCCTGCGGCAGCACCTAAGCTAGAAAGCAATGTATCTCTTAGAAGGGAGTCCCAAACCCAAGAACAATACTGCCAACCCTTCCTGCAGCCTGCAAGCTGTTCCTGCTTTCCACCATTCTTTTTCTTCTTGAGCTCCTAGAAAACAGTAAATCAGGTGTACCAAAAAACTCAGTTTAGAAATTACATCGTCTTTGAATGCAACTAAACCCAAACTGAAGGGAATTTGCCTCCAAACATTTCAGAGGGCCAAGGATATCCCTGTTTGAACCCAGCAATCTCCCATGAAATGCTTTATTTCTCCTTGTTAGTCCCCATTTCTCAAATCAGCAGGTATATGTCTATGTGTGTTAGTGCCAAGGAGCTGGCACCCCACAGGAACACAGCGTCTCCCCAAGATGACCCACTACAACCAACGGTCCTACAGAGCCCGTAGTGGCTGGTGACGCTGCTGTCCATCAGATGTAGCTAGCAGCCAGCCTGAATTCCCACAGGTTGGTATGACAGCTGTTTGGTGAAGAGCTAAGGAGTGTTTGTGCAAGTAACGAGGACTCGCAGATGTGTATGGTAGTTGCCAGGGGCAAGGTGCAGCACCCTGACATTGCCTAGTGGCACCTGTTTTCTAACAGATTTGATCTATGTAGAACGTGTTTGTCATTGTGTTTGGCCCTGGAACAGGAGCAGTGCTTCCAGACAGGGGCATCATCTCTGCATGCTACTAGCCTGCCAGTCCAGCTGGGTGCCAGCACTCAGCAGGTGAGGCTATCCCAGGCTCAAGCTCCAGGTCTGCACAGTACCTGCTAAGCCAGGGCTGTCCTGAGACACCTCTGATGTATCCCCCCATTCCCAGCTGGCATCCCGCTGCTGCTGTGTAGCCAGCTCAGCTACACACAGGGCTGAGCAGCTTCTCTCTATGTTTGCAAAGGAGGATGCTATCTATGCACAGGGCTCCACAGACCTGGGAGAGAAGAAATCATGCAGGCCACAGTGAAGAGTACTGAGCATCTGAGTAACAGAATGAGTTAAAACAATTTTTCTTTGACATGCCAGTGGGGTGTTCTCAGTATCCCTCACACCCACTACACCTTCCTAGCTATGCTCCACAGCCAACATGTCGTTAACAGTCAGCAAACCCCATCACTCAGACACTATTCAGAAGGCTTCAACAGAATAGAATAAATTCAACTAATGTCAGGCTCGTGTAATTGCTGTAAATGTCAATCACAGCTACATTAGTTATTTGATAATTGAAACTACACCAGGGACTAAAATCCCAAAGGAGAATGATCTGTGTCTCCAATCTATACACTGAAAATTACACCATTCTAATTCTCACATGGGATCTAGAGGCCACAATTTAAAGACCAAGTTGGTGCAAAACTCCAGACTACAAAATTTGAACAAATATGTGCAAGGAAAATTTGTGAATATCAAATCCATCTTAATTGTTGAAATTTCCCACGTTCAGATGTTTTGACAGTGGACAGACAAGAAAATCAAAACTATTAGTCATAGAAAAAGGTCTTCAGTGCACAAGTCTTTAATCTGGTTGAATGACTGAATTTTGTCTGAAAAGCTCTTACATAAAATATTCCTGTATGATTAATCAGTAACTGCCATGCGTTTATATCAATCCAGAATGTCTTATGACAGAGGGCACAGATCTATTAAACTAAGGGATAATGGACAGAGTCACAAAGGCCTATTTTGCACTGATTTTACATGAGCTATTCTTCCAGGTTCTTTTAAATGAAATTGGTCATTCCTAGTATCGTGTTTCTTTTTCTTCCTTTAATTGTCTTAATTAGAGAATATAGGCAGAAAAGAAACCATCGTAAAGACTAAGAATAAAATTCAAATGAATTCATCTGTTGTTTTCTTCTAACAAATTAGTCACAATGGAATTACAGAGGTGGAAAATAGCTACTAAATTATCTACTATGCCCTCCAATTCCTTAATTTTAAAGAAACATTTAGCTGTATTAAAATACTCTAACTTTACCTGTTGTTTTATTTTTCTCTGTAAGTCTTCTTCTCCTCTTATGTATTTCACAAAATACCCATCTTCTTGCAAACCTTCAAATGTCATGTTTTTTAGTGCTGAAGAGGAACACCAAGAGCTGTAGTCTACATTTCTGTGGACCAGAAACTGCATTCTGCTAGCAAAGTACTTCCTTCTAATTTTTTTTTTAACTTCTGAGCAACAACTACTTAAGTTATTAATGTTTTTCGTTTCTGGCATTTAAATATAACTACATCTATTCTTGAGAATGGTGGAATTAGAAATGAGTGGACTCAGTAAAAATCTTGCCTTTTAGTTCCTCAAAGCTACAATAATTCCAGAGCTGAATTACAAATCACCATTTTAGCAGACATCTTCAGTAGTTCATCTTAGACAGACTGATTAGTTCAGTAATCTGCAAGGGAATTAAAAACATTTTTACTTAAGCTCTGATATTAATAAATTTGCTTATCTTTCTGGGTTTTATTGGCTAGCATTTCCTTACATTTTGTTTTCTTTCAATAATTTATGCATTCCTGAGCACATTAAAAATATCAAAGCCTGTGATCAAGTCACACTCAATAAATTATGATTCAGAATTCTTGGCATTCCCTGAAATATCTTTAATTTTTAATTTTCAATTTAAGGTTAACATGTAAAGAAAAACATACGGAAAAGAAGTACTACTCTAAGAAAAGTATCAATGCCCCAAAGACAGAGATTAATATTACTTGAAACTGTTTTAAAAGGAAGCCTTCAAAGATAGATATGTAATCAACACACCAAAATGTAGGTTTCTGAAAAAAGAGAAAAATCACTTTCAAAGCAAAGCAGAGATTAAGTATTGATGTAGTGCAGACATCTGCCTGAGCAGCAGAAGTATATTATCTCCAAATGATATATAGAACCGGTGTAAGTGCGCTTTAATTATTAGCAGTTTAGAGATTTTTTTTTTCCTAAGGTGGAAGTCAATTGTCTTTTTGTTAGCATATTTTACAGAATTTTTCTAATGGATGTCTAAGTGTGGCCATACATTGTGTTTTCTAATACATGAATACATAAAATAAATAACAGGAAAACACAATGATATAGTAAATTTAAAACAAATAAAGCAGAATATTCTTTTTTTACTTCCCCCAAAACTTGCTGGTGACCATCTCTACCTCAATTATATAAATACAATTACTTTCCTTGCTGAAGGGAGATATATGAAAAATATCTACCAAATTTTAGAATTCAGAAACAGATCATACCACACTTACACAGTATGGTAATTTGTTGGTTTGCTTCTTTCCCTAGAGGAAATTAATTGCTTGGCACCAGGTAGACAACTTAGGCAAAAAAAGTGCCTTTATTCTGAGAACACTCCCATTTAACTCCAAAAGTGAGTCAATGTCCCAGTTCTCTTTAGGCTCTGTTGCATTAGTTCTCCATTGTTAACTAGAAATGTGTCTAGTTAACAGAATGCAATTAGAGAGACATAAGGATAGACTAAGTGAAATCAGGTGGAGTTATCCACACCAAACTCCTCCATCCTGATAAACTGGAATAGAAACCATACCAAAAATAGTTTCTTTCATGAAATTTTTGCCCTTCTGCTTCTGACAAGCATTGCTTTTAGGACATCTCTTTCCCTGTTATCTCAATAGTTCTTTAAACCAGGAATGTAAATGTTGAGTTGAGGGAGTGGGGTGAGTTGACCAGCCAGATGCCAGGTGCCCACCAAGCAGGTCTATCACTGCCCTTCTCAGCTGGACAGGACAAAGAACACAGAAGGAAAGGCTTGTGGGTTGAGATAAGGACAGGGAGAGATCACTCACTAATTACAGGCACTGGCAAAAGAGAATCGACTTAGGGAGATTAGTCTAATTTATTGCCAAACAAATCAGTGCGGGATAATAAAAAATAAACCCTAAATCTTAAAACTCCTTCCTCACCCTTACCTTCTTCCCAGCTTCATGTTCACTTCTGATTTTCTCTACCTCCTCCCCCTTCACTTGCACAAGGAAACCAAGTTCTGGTCACTTCACTAACACATGAAGTCTCTGCTGCTCCTTCATCCTCAGAAGGAGGTTTCCTCACACTCTTCAGTGTTGGTCCCTTTCACATGGCACAGGCCTTCAGGAACAGGCTGCTCCAGTGTGGGTCGCCCATGGGGTTACAAGTACTGCCAGCAAACCTGCTCCAGCATGGGCTTCCCACAGATTTACAGCCTTCTTCAGTCACAGCCACCTGCTCCTTATCCTGCTCTGTTATCCTGTCTATCAATGTTGCTGATGGACTCAGTCTTCAAGCCCGCTAGCATTGGCCCTGTCAGATATGGGAGAAGCTTCTAGCAACTTCTCACAGATGCAACCCCTGTAGCCAAAACCTTGCCATGCAAACCCAATACAGGGAGTTTAACTAGCAATCCAGATCATAAGAAAGCATCAATCCAGTTTACTCCAGATCATACACACTGGACTGTGTTATTTCCATGGCAGTACACACACATCTCCACATGTTTTGCCCCAGGCTGGATAAAAAAGGCAGATCGCACACCCTTCAGGAGGTGCCTTCTGGAGTCTCAGTGGGAGGCAAAGGATGAGCATCTTGCACACAGCTCCCAGTGTCAGCAGATAGTCACAATGTCATTCCATACACAGCTACAGAGAAACTCCAGCACCCCTTCTCTCACCTGTGCATTAGCTGAATGCCGTCCCCTCTAGCACTCTCAAGGCCTAAAGCAGAACAGGGCCCAACACATGCCTTCCCATGGGACACAGCTCCAGAGGAATATTACCACAATTAACCTCTTACCTGGCTGAAAGAACATATTTGAATGAGAGTTCCTTTAACCACTGCTCAAATGAGAGTATTTTTTCAGGAGAAAACTTTGTGCTGACACCCCCCAGCATGAAGCAACTCTAACACTCAGCGTACCCACAGCACAACCGGCACCTAGTGCAAACCATCAACCCAGTGCTACAGCCACTACCAAAACAACAATAGTAGCTGGAAAAAGAACTCCTTGGCTAGAAGAACTAGGAGTGTTTCCTATCATTGACAGGGTGGGAGAGTAGTGCCGACTTGCTGACAGACAGCATGTACATGGTGTCAATGGTTCAAAAAGGAAGTGGCTGAGTGGTAGAGGGAGAGAAAAGTCGTGTGTAAACAATGCATCTGTGGCAAGTCTCAGGTAAATGGGTTGATCTGACTTCTGGTACCTAATTAGAGCACTCTCTTCAGTAGTCCCCAGTAAACAATGCCTCCAAAGCAAATTAAAAAGAGCATAATAAATCTTTCTTTCCAGACAAATCTCTCTCTACACATATGTGCACAAATACGTATATATGTATATGCAGTGAGAGAGAGGATAAAAAAAAATAAATACAGGAGGAAACCAGAGCAACAGCCATCATGTTCATTTCTTATCTTTCTGAGAAATTAGCTTTGGAGGGCTTTAGAACTGATGACAGTCTGCACAAAGACAGAGCTTGGTGAATAATTCACACTCATTCATTTTTAGATATATCTCGTGACATCATAATTTTGCAGATCAGTTAAGTGTACTGGTACATCTGAGAAAAAAATAGTGAAATGTAAACCAATTCAAAAAGAAGTCTGAATGCACATCCATAAAGAATGTATATGGCAATAACTTAATACCAATTATAATGGACTTCACTAAAGATAAACCTTCTCCCTGCTAGTGTCTTGGGTTATAGGTTATTTCACCTGCATTTTACTCTTGTGGGAGCAGGCTGTAACACCTGTTTCCTTACAAGTCATTAATGTAATTACAAGAAGTTTGGGCTTTTCAGCATTAATATCCTTGTGCTTTTCAAAATGGCCACACTGTAAAATGGTGATGGTGCTCACCCAGAAAGGGAGGAAAAAATGACACTGCATTAAGGCAGAACAGTTTACTTAGAGATTTAAGGTGATACATAACTTGTGTTTATAAAGATTCATAAGCATTTCAAGTGCACTCCTACAGAAACCATGTAGATGTTGCGGCAAATTATTATATAATATAATTAAACACAAACCCCTGCAATAGTAAAATAGCATTAAGGGACATATTTTCAATACTGTAGCGGTAGCAGATTGAAAGCCCAGATCCCATTAGAGGTAATGGGAGCTGAAGTTATAATCCACTGTGCACAGTGTTGAAAATAATATCCCCGTGACTTTGACTTAAACTGGCAGACTTAAGGCAGCAACCTGATTTATAATTCTCCCCATTGTGTGCAGGCATCAACTCTCACAATGCCTCTCTTCCCCTTCTCCCTCCCAAACACATTTTCAAGAAATCCACAACATCTGAGCACAAGGGACGAAGGGAGGCTCAGGCATGCTATATATAATTGTGCATTTTCTTTGCTTTCACTGGTATAAATCAATTTTTTACACTAACATGGTTAATGGTTAAAGCAAGAGTTTCCACTGGGAGCTCTGATGTTTGTCACTTTGTAACCATGGGTATCACAGAATCCCCTTTGGACTGGTCTAGCCAGGCTGTTAGAGCAAGGTGACATAAACCGCTCTTCCTCTCTAAAATCACCCCTTGCCTCATAGAGGAACAAATTGCACCAGCCTGTTGCCAGTGCAAACCATCAGGGACTCATCAGCTCTACAGCTGGTAGCAGTATGTCTCATATTAAATGCTTCCTGTGGGTTCATTTCATATCCCCAAGCTCTTGTTACCGGCTGCAACAGGTCATACTTTGTCACTGAAGTTCTTCCAGAGGATGGTCAGACTCGCAATGCCCATACACAAATGCTGCAGCACTGCTCAAATGGTAGGTTGGGGCTGTCTCCCACCCTTAAACTGGACCTGCCAAATCCAAACTTCTGGAATAAAAAGAATGTATGTGTGGAATCTGTATAGAAGTGCATAGGGGTTTTACTACTTTTCATCATTTCAGAGTGTCTGAGGTAACTCATTTACATTGCTGCTGGGAAAGAGCCTTAGCAATGCTGAGAGAGGACATGTTCTGTTCAACACCTTTATCAATGACCCGAATGAAGGGATCATGGATGACTCTAAGCTGGGAGAAAGTGTCAATCTCCTCGAGGGTAGGGAGGCTCTTCACAGGGACCTGAACAGGCTGGACCAATGGGCTGAGACCAATGGCACGAGGTGCAATAAGGCCAAGGGCAGAGTCTTGCACCTGGGACATCACAACCCCATGCAGTGCTACAGGCCTGGGGAAGAGTGACTGGACAGCTGTCAGGAGGAAAAGGACTTGGGGGTGTTGGTTGACTGAATATGAGTCAGCAGTGTGCCCAGGTGGACAAGAAGGCCAATGGCTTGTATCAAAAACAGCATGGCAAGAAGGTCTGGAGAGGTGATTGTGTCCCTGTACTCAGCATTGGTGAGGCCATACCTCAAGTGCTGTGTCCAGCTCTGGGCCCCACATTACAAGAAGGACATTGAGGTCCTGGAACATGTTCAGAGAAGGGCAACCAGGCTGATGAAGGGTCTGGAGCGAAAATCTTATGAAGAGCAGCTGAGGGAACTGGGGGTGTTTAGTCTGGAGAAGAGGAGGCTGAGGGGAGACCTTATTCCTGCCTATAATTTTCTGACAGGATGTTGGAGAGAGGCAGGTGATGGTATCTTCTGCCAACTGACAGGTGATAAGACAAGAGGAAATGGCCTCAAGCTCCACCAGGGCAGGTTCAGATTGGATGTCAGGAATTTCTTCACTGAAAGAGTTGTTGGGATGTGGAACAAACTGCCCAAGTAGGTGGTTGTGTCACCATCCCTGGGTGTATTTAAAAGATGGGTAGAAGTGGTGCTTAGGGATATAGTTTAGAAGAGGACAGGTACAGTTTGACTCAATGATCTTAAAAGTCTTTTCCAACCTAATTATTCTGTAAGTCTGATTCTGTGACATGTTCTTTCACAACTACATGTAGTTGATAGGATGGACTGTGCTCTTTACAAGTTTTTAAATGACACCAAGTTGGGGGGAGCTGGAGGACAGAGCTACCATCCAGTGGGAACTCAACAAGATAGAAGAAAGATCATAAAAAATACTTCATGAAGTCTGAAAAAAGACAGATGCAAAGCCCTGAATGTGGGATGGACCAGCCTTGTCAATCCCTACAGAGGGGAACTGATGAGCTGGGCAGCAGCTCTGCAGAAAATAACATCATAGTCCTGACTGATGAGTCAGTGACCTCTTGCTTAAATCACTCAGCCTAAATTTCTGTATCATTCTGCCTTCCAACAAGCTGACAGAAAAGCACCTGATATACAAAATGCTTTGTTTGCCCTTCTCCATTCGAAAGTGGCAGGTAATCAAGGCATCAAGAAAAACAGACATCTGCAAACTTTTGTCTGGCTCAGCAGCAGCTACGCTGGCACCAACCATTCAGTGAATCAGTGGTAGAAGCAGAATTAGAAAACAAGAATTACTGGCTCCGTTCTACCCCATTATCTGTTCAACTACAATGATTTTACATGAAAATCTTGTCTTGCCTGAGACTGCTGATAATTCTTGGCATTACTGTAATACAGATTATGATAATAATTATGTGCTGGGATATGAATAAATTATGTGGAATGTACAAAATTATTCTGGTGCAGAGCAGTGAAATCTAACACAGCAAAAAAACCAACACACGGCAGAGTGCATGTAATAAAGTAATAACTGTCACACAAGTGACAACAACTGGGAAAAAGGTTTTTGGGGAAAGAACAGGCTTTCTCATGTATAGTACTTAACAGTACTTTACAGTACTCAGCACTATCCTTAATGGGGTCTCCTACATACTATTGAACTCTGTTTACAATGCAAGGCATTTTTGGATTTGGCACACTGTTCAAGCCACTTCTGTATTTCTCCTATCACAAATTAATTGCAATCAGTTTGAGTGGGACTAGGGCAATAAAAGGTTTTGAAGGTATTGTCCTGGCCTCAGCCATTCTGTCATTTCTAAAAGTTCATAGACCGACCTTCCTGTCCAGTAGCTTCAAAAGCTCACTCAAAAACCAGACATATGTGACCTAGGCTCATTTCCCAGGGAGAACAATAGGAATCCACCAAACTCGTTAATCCTCTGTAGTCCAAGGGTCAAGTACAAAGTCATGTTTTACTTGAAGTTTCTCCCTCCTGGGAAGAAAAAAAAAAAAAAAAGTCTTCAGATGAACTGAAACAAAGTAATGCACAGTATCAGGTGTACTAAGTCAAAGTCTATAAATATCACCCTGAAAGGATGATAGAATTCTCTGATCTCTTCCAAGATACCTGGGATAACAATTCCCCTTTCTGCTCTGCTTTTGCACTAACTGCCTGTTAATTCATTGTTCCCTGCTTTTGCCTTTTGGAATATGTCTTCTTGCATTCTGTGCTTAATATAATAACACACAAACATGAACTACAAACAAGGCAGTAGAAAGAAGAGTTGATGGCACAAGCTGAACAAAATAATGTTTTTTTAAATAATATTTAATATCTTTGTCAAAATCCAAGGCTGAAATCCTGCCCAGTAAAGTAGCTTGCAGAGCAAGGTGTTTCATCCCACTTTTTGATATAGCTGCACTGGTGTGCTTCGTAAAGGAGCAAGAAATCTAGATAATAAAACAATAGAAATTCTATGATCCTTCGGTTTTCTAGGTGGCATTTGCTAGAACAGGTATAATAATTACTCATTACTGAGGCCTAAGCGTCTATGATCACATGACAGCAAGGATTTATTTCATATACAACTGGAAAGAAAATAATTTTCAGCTCTTGACTATTTTAGGCACTTCTAAAGCATTATTCACCATAGTGTAAGTGAAGCAGCTAGATTCTAAAATTGAAAGTGTTAACAGACAACTATTAATCCCCTGATTCATTTATACACAGAGTAACATTTATCATATAGCCTTTAGGGTATGCAAGCAATACAGGCTCCAATCTCCCTATTCAAGTGTAGCTCTTAATAGTTATGAGTGCAGTACATGTCCAGAAAAACCATTAATCTCTTGGGTCTTTAAAATGAAGAGCACTTTTCTAGCAATGATTTAGAACAGCTAAAGTCATGGAAACATATTCATAATTGGTTTAAGTAACTCATTTTGGCACCAAATAAAATTGTTTCATCTTTTAATTCAGCAGAGACCTGCTTCAAAATTAATAATTTAATATCTCTATTACATAGAAAGAAAATTGTACATTCAGATAAGGTCCTACCCAGTCTACATCTAGAGCTACATCATTTGTGCTGACATAGTCATCTGTTTACTAAATTTATGTTTTAACAAATATCCTTTTCCTTACATAAATTTATTTAATTTTAAATAAATCTAGAGTCACTAAGTGGATGACAATAATTCTGTGCCCTAGATTTTTTAATAACACATAATATTAAATGCTTTCAATATTTGCATATCTGAGAGGCCATAAAACAGGATCTTTAAATGGAAGTTAAGATTTTCAGTCTTAGGCATCATATTCTTGAACACAGTATAATAGCTAGCAACAATAAATACTATGGTCCTGCTCTCATATCGAAGTCAAGTTGTGCTAGACACTGCACAAACACACAGACTACAAGAATTGCATTACTGAACAGATAAATTAGCAAATGGAGAAGGAAACGTGCAAGGCGATTTGTCTCGTGTATCACCAGCAAAGCCTGTAGCAGACTGTATCCACAGACGCCATTCAGTGGACTACATTGCCTCTTAAAGAGCAGGCACCGTTACATGTTGGACTTTTACCACTGCAAAGTAATTAAACTGTGACCCTGGCACTAGTCCATAAGGCAAATACAGAGAAGATTAGCAGTTCTATGCCCTGAAATGGCAAGCACTTCCATGCAATAAATGTCTATGTTATAGCAGCTACTGTGAACATTGCAAGACAAAACACCCATTTGGTAAAACTCCACAAAGACAGACTCACATTTACAATTTATTAGCATTTCCACTATTTAGAACAAAAAAAGTTCTGAGCATATGTACCCTTCTTCACCATGTCACTTGTGTTTAGGCTAATGAAAATAAACCTGATAGTAACAACCCACAGATCTCTAACACAGCCCAGAGCCCACCTTCCATATTTTGTAATTTTAAAAAGTATCATGAAACAGAAGAAAAGACAAGAATATCAGTAAACCTTATTGTTCTTACAATTACCAAAGCAAAGAGAGACAGGCAGACAAACAATAAATATTAAATTAAACAGCAGAGATTCATTCTCTACACTCAAAAGAGTTCCTTCTAAAAATGAAACTGTCAGCATTGACTATAAATGTTTGTTTATTATTGATCTTTTGGGACCTGAAGTTGTTATGAAGTACTAGAGATTGCAAAAACTCTGTGTTTTGGAAATCAGGCACTGTGCATTTTGATAGCAGAAGACAAGGAAAATAATTCATCTCTAAAAAAAAAAAAAGAAATTATCCCTATTTTATAGTGCTCCTTTCATCAGAGCTTCATTTGAAGTTTTTAGTCTCTTTTGTACTAAGAGTTCTGATTCTGCAGGAGAGACTGTCAGTGGAAGGTATCTTATATATTAATTGAGAAAATTGAGGACATCTCTTATAGTGCAAGTGTATTATCTAGAAATAATTTATGGAAACCCAGACTGAAGACAACCAGGGAAAAAAAAAACCCACCAAAAAACAAACAAACAAACAAAAAAACCCACAGTAAATTCTCAAAAATAGAGAATAAGCTCAACATTAGAACCAGAAATGCTGGTTAATAAGTTCACAAAATAGTCATGCAATATCCTGGTTACAGTCTCAAGCCTAGGCAGAAGATACACAAGTTGGCTAGCAAAACTTTCACTGCAGAAAATCTCTTCTGTGTTTACAGAATTAGATCTTCCAAAATTTTTCCAAGCTTTTATTGTGCAATTTCATTCAATTGCATCAAATAAACCATAGGATTAAGCCTTCTGCTTTTGTCTCATCAGCCAGGAAGAGAGGCAATTCCACCACCTTGTATGCATCTATCTACACTGAAAATTGGGCAGTGACAGGGCACTGGACCTGCCAGTTGTGAGCCAGTTTGTCTGGTGGCTTTCCAGAGTTACTGGTTCCAAAACACTTGCAGCACTTAAGCCAGTGACGCACTGTTCTGACATAACTATAGTACATCATACATGGAAAGTTGGAACGGAAAATAACGTAGGTGTGTAACTTCAGGAGTTCCAGCACAGCTCATAAACCTCACTCCACTGAGCTGAAGTCAGTTTTTTAGGAGATTCCTTGGCATCTGAAAACTCCAGGGAAAGATAAACTTTGGCAAGGAGACAGGACAAGACAGCACTGCTGAATGGAAACAAAAACTGCAGAGAGATGAGATGGGGTTACACTCCATGCCTACCAGTATTCAGCCATTAATGAGACACATGCCCTGAGCAAGGGGTGAACCACACTGCAAAACAAGCTGAGAATGGAAAACTGGTCTCCCATCATGACAACAGACTACCAACCCTCTCTTAAAAGTGAGCTCGTAAATAAAGGCATGCACCCTCATTAAATCTAAGGTCATCCTCACAAAATGCAGATGGAGTAGTCTTGGATGCCATTGAGTCTGCAGAAATGCTGTTTAGGAAGGAAGTCAGACCAAGGAAGGTTGAAGATCATTAGAAACCCTTGGACAGCAGTTCAGTCCCCAGTGCTACAGCTGGGGACCCACTATCAGATGTGCAAAGACTCAGTAACCCTGGAGGTCATGGCCTAGGAAAGCACACAAAAGGCATCTGTGGTCCACAGTGCAGTGGATATAATGCTCCTCAGGAGCTCAACTCTCCACAAGAAGAAATGAGCTATGCTTGAAGGAAAGGATGATCTTCAATAACAATGGCTGTATTCTGTAATTTGATGTACATTATTTCCATTCAGCTGAAACAGCGTCTACAAATTTGCAGAAGAGTGAAAAGGAGAATATGAAGCACAGGGCAGGAATTTAGTCTCTTTTAGATTTTTTAATCTTTTTCTGAAGATTTACCTGCAGTGTTTTTCAGACAAGAAGTGATGCCATACCATCCTTTGCTTTTGATTCTTGGAAATCCCTATTAGATTAAATTCTGATTTAGTAACTTGACATACTGTGAAATGACTATAGATTCCAGCTCTAGCCAGGCAAGAAGCCAAAGTAACTGCATTGTGAGAAGGATGGATCTCGGCTCTGCTCTTGAAATTTTAACACTCTTTAACAATTGATTTTCAAATGAAATACACTTATGTCACATCAAAACAGAGCAGTATTAGGTTTCCTCCATACTTCGTGCTGCTGAATTCAACTGCCTCATTTGATCCCGATTGCAGTAAAAAAGACAAATGGCTCCTCGCATTAATAATACTTAAAAAAAAAAGGTAACTGCTTAAATTGCATCTAGCAACAACCTGGGAGTCAGCACAACCACCACAAACTAACTGCAATGTATATGAAGCAACAGAGACAGAAACTTGTACTGTTTGTAACTGAAGATTCAAAGTCATCCCTAAGTGTAATATTCTCAAACACAACAAAGCGTAACTGCAGGAAAACTGGTCCAACAGTGGCATATGAGAAAACAGATCCTCTGCTCACCTCTAGACGTTCAGGGGCATCTTACAATAATGCAGAACAATAAACTCCAAATTTGCATCAAAAATCCCATGTTGCAAGGTGATTTCTATCATGTCTTACTGTTGTATTGAAAAAGCAAGATTACTGTTATTTCTTTCTTAGCCTGAGCAGCATTTCTCATCCAGCCTTTGCCTGAAGGAACAGATCAAGCAAACAGACATGGCCATCTACCACCCACATACCTTCAAAACACACAGCTCCAACTGCTTCTTCAGCCTTCCTTTAATGTTTTCAAACATATGCCTGAATTTTGCTGTGGAGTGGGTATTTCCATAAAGAAAAACACATTAACTACATGGATTTCATTTTTCATGGAAAGAATTCATTACAACTGCTATGTTCTTTTATATGAGAAGCAACAAGCTTAAAATATGTTTCCCTGCAGAATATCTAACTATAACTACAAAAATAACTAGGCTGTTTGCTTTGATCTTCATAATCTCTGTAAATTCTAAATATTGTATATTTAAGCACTATGAGCAACAGTGTGAGTTTCAACATTTTTCCATTACCAAATCAATTTTCATAGTCACCTTAAAAAAAAAATAAAACACAAAAAACCAACAAACCACTTTCAACTTGGAGGTCTGGGTATTTTAACCCAAAAGGACCAAAAGGACAAAGAAAGTTCAGATAAATAATGAACCAGATAAATAGATAACCAGATAAATTCAGATAAATAGTGAACCAGAATTAACTGTGATTGCAGTATACTAAATTTTGCAGAAGTATTAAGGCAAATGTTACTGGAATGCAGGATCACATGTAGATTATACTGACAAAAATCATATTAAAATAATTTATTACTAATAGAAAACAGACCAATGAAGGTCAAAGAAATAATGTTCACTTTGATTCATCTTAATGTAAATAAGAACTTGAATAATGGCACCCGTAGTTTGGAACTTCTTGGCTCTTGTTTTCTTGTATTATATTTCTAGGATCATTTAGGAATCTGATTACCAAATAATTCAAAGGCAAATTTTAGATACTACACAATAGATTTGACAAAACATGACAAAATTTATTTCTGTCTGATGACACAGCTTATATACACAAAACTACAAAGCTTTTAAAATTACACTTATTTTAACTTGGTATTTTTCTGTAATGCTGAACAAAAAAAATATATTCTATGCTTAAAGATAATAAAAAAGAAAGTGTCTATACTGAGATACATAACTACTTTAACTTCATAAATTAAATGTAAAAGGAGAACAAGATCTGATATGGTGAAAAACATTCTGATTTGTAATATCAATTGGTATTAATATCTTCATTCGTCTTAAGTAGCTTTTAAAACTGATTTTATTAGTCCTTTCATATTTTACACAGATTTTATGTTATTTTTCAGTGGTTTCTTCCCCCCCCCCCCCCCAAAAAAAAAAAAAGGCAATTCTAGAGAAGGATATTTTAAAAGAGAGAAATTACATAAAAATTAAAAAATTTTCACATATTTAAAGTACATGAAAAACCTCAGTGTAAAACGTCTGACCTAACCCTTATTGCACCAATAAAAATATTGACTTCAAATGGTCCATGTAATAGGAATCCTTAGAATCATTATCCAAGTTGCTTTTTTTGATTTTAATTTTTATTGTTAACAAATGAAGTAGCCAAGAACCACTAATGCTGGATAATTTCTTTGTTGACATCACCAGAAATGATACAGAAAGTTGTTTATCATAGGATATACACACAGAACAATTTAGATAGAAAAAGACCATGAGCATGAATTGGAGCAAACCTTTCCCCCATTAATTGCCAAATGGATCAGAAGATAAAAAAGATTTACCCATCGTACCTGTTGTGCAGCCCTGTATAAAAGCAAAAAGATTCTTTCTATGAGACACAATCAGCAGAGATTGTGAGTTACTAGATTAACATTTTCTCCATCTTTCCAAACTGCTGTGCTGTTAAGTCACAAACTCATTGACCATCGATCTCTTAAAGATCAGACATCACTTCCCATGATTCACTACGTGTGTATATATGTATATACACATATAATAATCACTATACATACATATGTATATACACATATAATACTCATTGCAATTACACACAGAGGTGAGATAAGGTCTGACCAGCTGCAGAAAAAAAACAGCTTCCAACAAATTAATTTATGTTAATCCAGAGAGAGATGTTGCACTATTTCCTGGAGTATGCAGAGCAGCAGGATGCAGCCCTAAGTAGCCTCTCTTAAAGGTTGGATTTGTAAGGAAAACTCCACAGCTGACATTTGCAAAGCCAGCTAGGAAAATGTACACCCATTTTTCTTAGAAAAGAAGATTTTTTCATTCATTTTAAACATAACTGGCCATCCAGATATTTTTCTTATAAAATTGCTGCTTACAGGCTCAGAAGTAAAATTCTCTTCCCTTTTCTCTGTTGTGAAGTTATCAAGGGCCTCTTTGTTCTTATATTGTGTGGTTCACTAAAAAGGGAGAACTTTCATTTTCCTTACAATGGAAGTTGTGCCTTCAGAAACTACACATATCCCTGAAACAACCCTATGTGGAATCTGTTGATATCAGATACATATTTCCCACAGAAACACTCTCACAGTGAAAGAGAAATAGCTTTTCATAAAAGAAACTGAAATTACTTGAAAAGTAATACAAAACACAATAAAAGAATTTATTTCTAGCAGTGCACTTCTGAAGTATCTATGCTTTTGGAGATATGTCAGAGTTTCCTAAAGGGTTTGTATTAAAAGCCACTTTTAAAATACACAGCGGGTTTCTTTAGGGATCCTATCAGACTATTTTTAACTGATATTCCAGAAGTGTATCTTTTAATAGAAAAATATCCTGCTAAACACCAATGTCAGGTAGCAGCTAAGATCCTCCATTGTATCACTCCACTCATGTTGCACCTGAGGAGTATTCAGTGAGGAAAATTACTTGGCTTGACAGTCAGACAAATGAATCTCTGCCCTTGTAGCCCCCCCCACCCCCACCCTAGTCTCCATCATTATTGAGCAAGCTGTGTGTAAAATCTATTTGCATTTCGGTGACATCTATTTTTAAGCTCATAGCTAATGCTGCACACGCTTGCCTGGACACACCACCTCCATTTACATTCAGCATGTTAAAAGTGGAACCTTTCCGTTATGGCATCTTCACTATTCAATAACCCCTTCCATTTCTGAAGTTTCTTGTGAACGTTTACCTAAGCAGCAGAGTGAAAGAAGCACCAGGCTGTACTAATAAGGAAAAAGTCCCTAGTGAATCCATGTCTGGTTTAATCCTCATTTTCAGACCACTTCCTCTGCAACATATACTATTTAATTAATTTCCACATTTCCTTGCCAAACTCTATTCTGTAAAAAGTGAACCTCCACTGTGGCCTCTCTCTCTTTCTCTGTGGATGTCTATACTATGCACCCACTCCTTTTCAGCATCTCAACATTTCTGCCACCCAATACAGCAGCTGGTTTTTCAACCACATTGCATCTTTCATCTGTTTCTCTACTGATAACAAGACAACTTAAACCATGCTTTCATCTCTTCAACATCTCACCAACATCTAGTTTCTTGTCTCAAAAATTCCACCAGTTTGTTCCTTGCAGCAGCAGCTGCCCCCTGTAAAGCCTTCTCATTACTGTACACTGGTCTTACTCCCACCCTGCTCAAACTTCTCAAATTCCACAATCTCATTCACAATCTTAATTAGATACAGAAAGGGTAAAAATATAAAAGGTTATGGTATCTATTTGCCACCACTGCTCAGACTACTTGCTTATATCAGCTCTGAAAATGAATTAGGAAACAGGATTGTGCCAAAGATGTTTTCCCTAAGCTTTAGGTAAGCAGGGGTTATTTTCTGCCAAAATATTCAAGCCTTGTCTGAGCTCTCACTTTCTCAAAGTAGTCTTCACCAGCAAAATCAAATCAGGTATTTTTCAAATTATCTTTCCCACAGTGCATTACTCCATTATTATTTTTTATGGAAGTGAAGCACATTTAGATGACATTTGTGAGTATTCATTTTTGGATACCATTACCTCAATATATTTCTAGACGTCTGTGTGCAAAGCCACATTGCTGCACAGAGCAGGAGAGAATATCTGCTAATTGGGAACCAGCTAGAATGAGGTACTTAACAGCTGTACAGCCTACGCACAGACCTTAAATCAGAGTTAAGATTATCAATTGTCATGCTATGCAATATTCAAGAAGGACATCTGCTGGCAATAAAATGAAAGAGCACCGATCACGAACTACCGTGAAAGCAATACACACTGAATTATGCAGATATATACTTATCCATGAAAATGAACTATTCAGGGATAATTAGAAACACCCAATCTGTTGAAACCATACATTTACTTTCATTATACCATTTTCCAGATGCATCCTCCTTCATTTATGATGCATTTCATCTGTTTATGTTGGATATGATTTGCTACGTTACACTGCTTTGCCAATGTTGTCAGTGAGATGGAAGTAGCTTAATACAAGAGGCTTTTATTTACTAAAAGGATCATACATCTGGTTTAAAGTTTTAATACATGCTCTGAATGCAAGGTATTTTACAGATATGAGTTGTGTAGCTAACAAATCCATGACAGGATGACATCCAACAACTAATTAACATATATTGACTAATAGTAAATGATACGCTTTGATGTTACCTTAACTAATACCATCCACAGCAATAGCATCGGAGCCAGAGGAAGCCCCATCATTAGCACAGCACCAGTGAGATGAGATCCAGCCAGCTTCTCAGAGCTGAAGCTATTCCACTGTAGTTGGGCCAAAGACTATTTTTAGGCAACTTTGATGTGGCTATAAAGGAAAAAATCCACCTGAGCCAATGCCTTAAAAGGACACAGCCTTATTAGCTTGTTTTGGTTTAGCTCATGTTTTAGTATTCATATTTTTAACTTTGGCAAGAGCCAAGCAGGAAAAACGTGCCACAGGTGTCAAAACATTTATGACTGTCCAGCAGAGGACATTTCAAAGAAGCAGCAAGGCACAGGATTAGCCATTGCTACTGCAATATTGCTGATGCAGCTGCCTCATTTTATTCTACCCACTTTTTAAATTTTGTTTTCCCAGCTATGAAACAATTTCTTTCAGTCCAGCTCAGCTCAGGAAGGAGCCTATTGTTCCACCATTCTGCTGCATGATGGGACAAGGTATCTGCAAGCAACAGCCATGCTGGTCCCTCTCCAGGATTTATCCTTGGGTCTTAGGAAAAAATTTGTGAACAGACTTTAAATTTTCTTTTGGAATATACCAGATTGCACATAATACTGTATTTTTAAATTACAACTCCGGATGGGTATCTCATGCTCCTAACAGCACACCTGTTCACATGGCCCTCTCTCTTGTGCATTTCCTCCTCCTCTTCATCTAGGTCATTTTCACAGACTGTCACCTCCTTTGATATTTTTGTGACTGTGTATTTACCCCCAACCAATCCCACATACTTAAATTAGGCACTCATTTTTACATTCTTGTTACAATTTAGTCCTACAAGAAAAAAAAAAATAAGTGTCACGGATTTAATTGAAAGCTCATCTTTCATTGCATTAGGGATTTGAACTACTGTTCAAGTGAGTTGCTTGAAGAGATGGGCAAACAATTTTCCAAGAGGCACAAGAAAATGGACAGTAACAGACATGCCTAAACAATAAGAAACCCTGGAAACAATACTAATGCTTCAGGGAAAATATATTTTAATCAAAGCAAAAACAAGAGGGGTGTTGGGGCCCGAGCAGCTTTGCCTGAGATATACTTGGTGTGGGCAGTCAGGCAGCAGTAACCAAGGTCAGCAAACGAGGGAAGTTGCTGATGTGGCAACTAAGTTGGGGAAGTTCCAAGAAAGGAGGATACCTGTCTGAATAGGGGTGTAGCTATAGAAGACAAGGTAGCCAATCAGTTTAGCTTGTGATGCGTGTGGTGCGTGTACGGAAATGGTTTCCTATATAATGTCACGGAGTTTGCTAATAAAGTGGAATGATTCTGCATCATATTGGTGCGTCCAGTCATTCTCGGCTCGCATGCAACTGAAGGACCCCGGCAGAGGGGAAAAAAACTCCCCAATCATTTCCCTCTAGGAGCTTTAAATTTTTTTCAAATGAGTTTAATAATTTTAGCTACATGATAGAAAAATCACTTCCATGCATAGATCTGCAAGATTCCATTCAGGTTTCCTTTCTAATTCCTATGTCTTGTCAACTCTCTCCCAGGTTGGGGGATGCCTTAACTTCTAATCAATACTCCAGGTTATTGATTTCCATGGCTTTACTCCAGTTCCTTCCATCCATCATGATTCACCTTATCATCATAACTACAAGAACCAAGCTTCTCTAAAAGTTGTTAGAAGTGAGCATTTTAGTTAACAGCCTGTCCACCAGAATCAGTATTTCTGAGAGGAATACTCATCACTTCACATGATCTGTCTTTTTGAGCATGTCGATGCATAGAGGCACAGGTGTTGTCTGAACCACACTAACTTTAAATGCAGGGATTACCATTCGCCCACCACTGAGAGTCTGAAGCTTCAATCAAGCATGTAGGTGGCTCTCAGGGAGCTAGTGATTAAGGTCATCACACATCATCTCTTACGGACAGGTAATCTTGGTGATATTTTCAAACTCATGTTTATTAATCAAATTGACAAAATGATGAAAAGTCACTCCCTATTAAAAAAAAAAAAGTTGTTTTTGTTATTGATGTAGTGTATTCCATTTTCTCCTCCAAATTCTTTATGCACAGGCTTAACCTCTATGTTGGATCATTTGGTCTTTCATGACAAACTACAGAAAGAAACCAGCTAGCCGTAAAGTTTTCTTCCAGTAGGGGGAACAAGGTCACAGCAGCTGAAGATGGAACTGCACAGAATCCATTTAAACAACAATATACTATTGATATAGTCCATAAGTTGTTCAAATAGTTAAATTGATGGATGTTGCAAAGAAAAAAAAAAGAAAAAAAAAGGAGGAAATTCAATGACAGACCATGATCATCCCAAAAGCCTAAACCACAGCTAAAACATAAGGTCATGACTTTTCCAGAGAGAAATAATGGTCCAGTTGCAGATCTGCTTAAAGATTCATCTAATTTAAGCTGCTTAAAGTAAACAATGTAAGTTAAATAGTCAGCATACACCAGTTTCTAGTCCTGGTTATGAAACATCTATCTTCTTCGTACAGTTAAATCAGCCTAAAGTAACCTCAAAGAAAATGCTACTTTTATCATAATTTCTTTTCATCAATGCACGGCACTAGTAACAGTGAGCAAATTCATATTGGACTGAAATACTTGAATGACATCCTTGCTCTGATTCAGCTATGCTGTAAGATGAAAATGCCTCTTAATGAAACTCAATGTACCATTATAATACAGTTTCACTGCAATCGTTGTACTTTTATGTATGTCATGAGCCAGTCTCCATTATTCTAAATAGCTAATGTAAGTAGCACAGATTATACTCACAGATATGATTTCATGTTCTTTGATAGGATGGGCTGAATCTCTGAAGAAAATTATTAGTGAATCAGAGACCACTCACATTCCAATGTTGCTATAATTAGAAACCATCTACATCTTCAAACTGCAGCAATTCTCATCCTGAGGATAACTGGAGCCTACGTTTCACAATAACTATTGGCAAATATGAATAAAAACTCACTCTGTATGCCGGTAATATTTACATAGTTCTGAAAATATAATCGTACTTAATGCTAGCACTTAAATACATAACAGGTTTTTAGCACAGTACTTAGCCTCTAAGTAAAGTGTAAATTAATGAACAAATCTTACAGATCCATACAATAGCTTTTCCTCTTAATGCCTGTTAGGGTTATGAGCATATACATAATAAAATCCATCTAAATTTTAGAGGCTTTGCATAAAATCTCCGAGATACATTTTGGGATCTACAGACTACATCATCGCCTTAAAACGCACAGACTTATGATGGTGTCTATTCCCAACACACAAAGAAAAATATTTGTGTAACATGCAGATTCTCTTCCAAACCCTGTTCATTTTATAACAGGAAAAAACCAAAATTTGCAACCTCTTCCAGTCCTATTAAACTAACTTTCCTATTGTCAAACCTATTAATGTTTATTGAGCCAAAATGAAATGTCTCCGCAACAGGAATTCTAAAATGTGTTTGGAGTACGGCATACGAACCGGCAGAAGCAAGGTACAGGACTGCCTTTAGAATTGTTCACAAGTTCTATTAGTTCAAAGCTGGCATGGTTTGGGTTCTCTTCAATTTTATTTTTTTTTTATGTGGCAAGCTGTGCCTTTTTTGTGTAACCTTATCTGTTGTGACAGCTCACTTCCTGTATGTGTGAGGTAGCACCTAACTAGATGTTTAGCCTAATGCTCTGTAGAATTCAGCTTTCCCACTCGACAGGGAGGCTCATTATTTACTTTAGGTTGCTGAGTCTACTCCTAAAACAATATGATTTCCAAAAAAGAGACTATCAACAATAATATTTCTAAAATGAGGTCATCACAGAGTTATACTTGGTGGCAAGAAGCAGGATTTGACAGAGATCCATGTTTGAAGAAAAAGACCACATCATTAACTCAAACAGAGCTAATCAAATTACTTATCTGCTGAATTAACATCCAGGCATCATTCTGCTCTATCAAAATAACCCAATTTCTTCTCCATCACCTTACACAATCTCATAACACTGCATAAGAACAGACACCTTCAAAAAATCTTTTTTTCCAGGCAGATGAGACTTTAATGTCTCTGTTATTCTATTTACGCACATTTCGGCACTTTGTCTTGCATAAACGTACCATCTAAACCCCCTCTGAAGTCAAAGGATTCCCATTCATCACATTCCACGGCAGAACAGGGCACAATGGCAAAGAGAAGAAAAACCTCAAAATATAGAAAGGTCCCCCAGGTACCAGACTTAAATGTCTTTAAGCAGGCAACTCTGAATTTTCCAATATCTATCTCCTTGTTTCTTATTTCACTTTGTGTTCTTGGGAGTTGTTTTGATCTCAGTAGCATACAAATCATCAGAGAAATGAAGTCACAATCTGCCAAAATCCCCAACTTTTGTGACTGAACACACTGTAAATGTGTAAGACTGGAAAAAAAAACCACTGAAAAATAGTTTGATGTATACTTTCTATCCAAAAAAGTATATCTTTTCCTGATCCTAAAGACTGGCAAAGACTTAAGAAAATTAAAAGTTTGTTTCTTACACTGTTAGTGCTTTTTGCATTTCTGCTAATCAGTCTCAATTTCTATTTCAGGCACTAAGTCTCTGGCTAATTTTGTATTTCAATTGAAAACTCGTCTCTTCAAAACTTTTTAATTAGCACTTGTTTCAAGTTTTATAATTGTTAATTAGTTGCTCAGTGTTAAATTTAAGTTTGCTGGCATAGTGCTTTGAGACTTTAAAAAGAGTCCACTTCATATGGGTTTGTATTGTGTAATGTGACAGATCAGACCAGACACACCTATCAGGGAAGGCAGCACCATGCTTCTAAAATAAATTTCATTAATAAATCCTACAGATTATAAAATTAAACTAGTATGAGCTCGTATATATATATAATATTAATAACGATAATATAGATTACTTTGTTATGGCAAGTTGAACAGCTGGGTGCCAGGTGCCCACCAAGCCCCTCCATCACTGCCTTCGTCAGCTGGACAGGACAGAGAACATAGAAGGAAAGGCTTGTGGGTTGAGATAAGGACAGGGAGAGATCACTCACCAATTACAGGCACAAGCAAAACAGACTTAACTTAGGGAAATTAGTTTAATTTATTGCCAAACAAATTAAAGTGGGACAATGAGAAATAAAACCTCCACCCCTCCCTTCTCAGGCTTAACTTTACTCCTGATTTCTCTATCTTCTTCCCCTAAGCAGCACAGGGGAATGGGGTTGTGGTCAGTTCATCACACATTGTCTGCTGCTCCTTCATCCTCAGGGGAAGGTCTACTCACACTTTTCCCCTGCTACCACATATGGTTCCTTCCATAGGGCACAGACCTTCAGGAAGAAGCTGCTCTCTCATGGGGTCACAAGTTCTGCCAGAAAATATGCTCCAGTGTGGGCTCCTCTCTCCACAGGGCCACACATCCTGCCAGAAGCTTGCTCCAGAGTGGGCTTCCCACAGGGTCACAGCATTTTTCAGGCACAACCACCTACTCTGGCGTGGGGTCCTTCATGGGCTGCAGGTGGATATCTGTTCTCACATCATTATCCATAGGCTGCATCTGTAGAGGCTACCTTACAATGGTCTTCTCCACAGGCTGCAGGGAAATCTGTTCTGTTGCATGGAGCAACTCCTTCCCGCCCTCTTCCCTGACCAGGTGTCTGCAGTTGGTCCTCTCTCAGATTCTCAATCCTCTCTCCCAGCTGTTGTTGTGCAGCAATTCTTACCCTTCTCAATTATGCTATCACAGAGCTGCTACCAAAGTTGTTTGTCTCGGCCTTGGCCAGCAGTGGGTCTGTCTTGGAACTATCCTGTAACTTACTCTGTTGGACATGGGGGAAGCTCCTGATGTCTTCTTATAGAAGCCACTCCTGTAGTCTCCCCCACTATCAAAACTTTGCAGTATAACCCAAATATAATAATTTGAATAAATGTATTAATACAATGTGATAACAGTCACGTCTCTCAACACTGGGTTGAACAGCACCAACATCTTTTCAAACACAGAGAAGAGAGGCCTTCTGGAAATGACTCCAAACAAGGAAAACACAAACAACTGAAAAATTAGATGCAGTACAACAGTTCACAAACATAGTGGGACTCATCAGAAATAGCATAACAAATAGCACAAATGTGAGACATGTGTAAGGACCAGAAATGAACAAGGGGAGAAATGGTGTCATAGCTGCGTGCCTGCAAACTCATAATATCTCACAGCACAGCAGGTCCCACGCAGGCCTTTAGAAGCTTTTCCCCTAGAAAGGAGAAAATATAGTAATTTTTAATGAAGAATCTGAATGATGGGCAATAAAGTCTGGGGATTTGGGTACTGGAAGTGGGGGCTTGACATAAAATAAACTATTGGATCATCCAGGGTGCTAACATAATGAAACCAACTACAAAGGGAAGGAAAAAAAGACAACTAAACTAAAAAGCTAAATTCAAAAGATAGCAGAATAATCATGCTGAGAGACCAACACAACTCTCAACTGAGTACAAAAAAGTGTGATTTACTAGTATATGTTTTAAATAACACATTAGATGCTAAATCTAAGATTTGATATAACTTTTCAGAGTATCTTACTGATGAAAATCTGCTCTTTTTTTAGCAAAGGTGAAAGCTCTATAGTTTTTGTGGCTTTTACAGATTCTTAGAGCAACCTGTGTGAAAACGGGAATCCACACACATGCACACTTAACACGTGTGAATATCAGTATTTAAACTGTCTGTTGCCAGAAGTTCCAAGTATCAAACTGTAACTATCAAGCCAACAGAAGACACTCTCCCAGGTATCAATGAATGTATGTACAAATGAATATATATGCAAAATAAAACAACTGTATAGGTTAGAAGGTGACACAAGCAGTTAAGAACCATTTTTACCATTCTTGACGTTTTAAATGTTAATATTGTCACTGATGCTGCATGGTCTGCAGCGACTAACACAGAAATGAACGTGTGAAGTTTATCGAGTTATAACTACAAAGGATATGTATATTATGCCCTCTATAGGATCAAATTTGCACTGTTTTTAGCTATACCGCAGCTTCTAGTCTACAAAGCACATACAGACTATTTCTTTTTCTCAAAACTCTTATATTTGTATCATTTATGATCAGTTTAACTACACAAAATTTCTGTCATAACCCAGGACTATAGGATCCCAACTTCAGAAACAAATTTTGAATGCCAAATATCAAGGCATATATCTGACTGTGTAACACTACATACATGGTAAATGAACATTTCTTGAGTTTTTCTGACATCTCGCAGCATGATATCCTTTCTCCAGCTTGCACAACTTAGCCTTCCTGGCAGACAGACAGAAGTATTTCCTCTCCCTTCCCTACCTCTTACGAGGTGTCTCACCTGCTCCCAGGAGGCAGCATCCATAATGGAACCCTGCTTTAACATGCACTAGCTTGTACTTTAGATAGGACCTATGCGGACACGTGAAAAGAACCTTATTCCTGAAGATGTTTACCAACAAAGTATATAGTGACCACTCTACTATGCAATTTATAGAATGATCAAATGTAGTGACTTGGAAGTGACTCATACGGTTCATCAAGTATCTTTTGCTATTTACTACAATTTCAGTTTTCATTGCTATATTAATAGCAACGCTCAAGATAACTTTACAAAAATAAACCCTGAAATATCTTGACAGCATTCCCCTCAAAAAAGGTTAGATTGCAATTCCAGTATGTCATCACTTACAATAAAGAAGCTATCACTTTAAACTGATAAAATTTTAAGATAACTGTAAGTCTCTGAAATCTATACTACAAAGTTGTTTGTTATAATGTGAATAGCTCTCCCTGCTGAAGTTTTTTGCACTCTTCATCTTTAGCTGACTTCTGTATCGCTAATTTCTGATTCTTGCAGCAAACTTAACTGTGCTGCGCACATACCTCTCTGCCTGCCTAATTCCATCATTAAGAAAAAGCTGCGCTTCCAACATACTGTAAGAACTCCACCAGGCGGCATCTAAAGACAGCATCACCCAGTACTTCAGCACTAGCATCACACACATTTTTTGCTATAAGGATTTAAAAAAGAGGAACCTCCAGATTCGTGATTTTAGCATCTATCATATAAAAAACATTTATTACTGTGATTCATTATTTCTCAAGTTTTAGGGAAGCATAAATTTTATAAGCTATATAATTGACTGATACTAAATGATGAAAGAAAAATACTAGAAAAAGTGTTATCAGTACCTGTAAAAATACAATATTTGCATTATGGTCCCTCCTCCAAACCTTTTTCCCTTTGGTGAATGTAAATACCATTTCCACCACGGGGTTTTTTTTTTCCCCCATTTTGCCCCTTTCAGCTGAAAATCTCAGGTCTTTTTTCAGTAAGATCTGTCTTCACACATCACAGAAAGGTAGTGGTTGGAAGGGACCTCTGGAGATTTAGTCCAAGCCCCTGCCAGAGCAGGATCACGTACAGCACATCACACAGAATTCCATCCAGGCAGGGTTTTAATACTTCCAGAGGAGACTCCACAATCTCTGCCACCAGTGCTCTGTCACCCTCAAAGGGAAAAAGCTTTTTTTCGTGTCTTCAGAAACTTAGAATTGCAGGGCCAAGATCAATCTTGACATCGTGGCATCACTAAAACTTCACAATATATACACACATTTACAAAAATCCACACTGAACTTCTCACAAATTAAGTAGGTATACTAGCTTTAGATTTGAATAAAACGCATTAATAGCCCTATCAGAATGTTTACCGATATGCTATCCTTGCTTTCCATACAACCTTAAAACTGTAACAGTAATATGGCAGACATTCTTGTACATCACCTGTGTAACAAAACAATATTTAGAGTATCTCTAGGACACTCTAGGATCTTATGAACCATGCCACCACCTATGAATAAATAACAACTAGGCCTGTTAACACCACTCCACCAAAAACATCTGTCAGTTTAATAGTGAGATCATGAAAAAATACTTTACTAAAGATCTAATCTTTTTATACGTCGCAATTCTTTTGAAAGAATTAAGTTTTCTTAATTATTTTGAAAGCAGGTGCTTTTCTTCATCACCCCCTATATAAGGAATACAATAAACAAATTTAGAATTGGGCTTTGAAGTCATGAGAACTTTACTGGTTTTCTAGTACACTTTCTCTTCCACCTATATATATACATATACACATACTTATTCACACCTTGATATTCTTACATTCTTTCCAACTGAATACTAACTAATAAGAGACAGGGAAGAAAGGGTTTGCTTGACAACAGCAAGAGAGTAGATAATCTGTGTGGTGGTAGAAAAGGCTCATAGAAAAAAAAAAATCCCAAACCAAGTTACTCCAAGTATTACTAATTTAAAAGTACACCGTTATTATCCCAATGACAAAGTAAAAGTTGAATTAGATCATAAACAAAAGCAGATTGAATCAGATTCAAATAAAACAGCAATGTGTCCTTTTGTTTCGGTTGTTCACAGATGAACAGAAATTCAGTGGAAGCACTGGGTCTCTTTCAGGTGTCAAAAGCACAGCTCTCTAAATCCTGCGTGTGCGCTGCAGTGCTTTCACAAGCCACCCACCGGGAAGGGTTATTGGCTGCTATTATGTAATCCCAAATGGGGGAGCCGGGAGCGGCACACGAGTGCAGTGTCCATCTAATACATGAACTCACGCCTCACACCCTCATGCGCAATCAGCTGGTGGTTCTTGTCTAATTGGAATTAGGTGGGAAAAAAATAAATCTTACTATCAGAGTTCTCCTCTCTTTGGTCCCTACTTCAGGTACGTGTGCCCATTCCCAAAACGCGCAGCCCGCACCGGCACTGTACTAGCGCTTTAATACAGCCAGGACACTGCGTACACCGCAGGGGGTTCTGCCCCTGAGCCGCAGCTGCTCCCTGCGCAGCGCCCAGGACAATAAAGCCGGGCAGGACTCCGCCGCTCGCCCTCTGCTCCTAACCGTTTCAGGCGAACTGGGGACGCGACTAACGATCGCTCCCCGACGAGGCGGGCGGGAGCTGCCCGGCTACAGCCTCAGGGAGGGGAGAAGCGGGGACACGATGGGGGCCGGTGCCTGCCCGCGCTGCCCCAGCCCCGGGAGCGTGCCCGCAGCGCCCTCCACGGCGGGCCACGAGCCCAGCCGGGCCGACTCGAGGCCCGCCCGTCTCCCCGACGACTGCCGTTAAGGCCGGGGGCTGGCGAGCAGCACCATGACCGAGCAGCGCCCACCGCGGCCTACCTATTTCCCCCACTTCCACGACAGCGCCGAGCCCGTCCCACCCCCGGCCATCGGCGGCGACCCGCGGACGCCCTTCGCAGCCACATACGAGCCGCGGCAGCCCCAGACGCCTCCCGCCAGGGTGCCCCACTGGGCGGCGGGACTAGCGCCCATCGCCTACGAGCCGCTGCGCTTCTTCTGCCCGCCAGCGGTGGTTGCGGAGAGCGGGAGCGCCACGCAGCGGCCCGGGGAGCTGGAGCAGCTGGAGAGCGATATCTGCGAGCTGGGCATCCGCCTCAAGGAACTGGAACTGCTGGCACTGATGGGGGACGGCTTCGACGCCCAGCAGTGTGCGTCCTCCCCGGGGCCGGACAGCGGGCAGAGGGCCAGCCCCGACTCCCCTCACCCTGGGACCGAGCCGTGGGGGCCGGCGACAGGCAAGTGCTGCCTGCCCCGGCTGGTGGAGGGGCTCCGCTGGACATGAGGGGCTGGGCCCCTCCACCGCTTCTGCCGCACACTTCCCGGCCTCAGCGGCAGCTGGTTCCCCTATGAATAACCCCAAAACCTTCTGTGAACAGGCAGCCTTGGTATTGCTGCTCTCACAGCACCATAAGCCAGCCCAAGGGATATGGTTCCTACAGGGTTCAGGGTGAGACTCCCCAGGTTGGGTACCCAGCCCCTACACTCTTCCCAGGCAGAGGTGCCTTGAAGGACAAACGGGGTGCATAGGGCAAAGCTGTTGTCCTGTGTCATCTGCCCCATCGCTAGACATGAGAAAATGACTGGGGGCACAAATTGAATGACACACAAGGATTACAGATGTCGTTAATTAAGAAGCAAAACCTAAAACTTGTACCCCCCACTCCAGTCATTCAGTAGTAGCAACAAACCAATGTGCCACTAAAACCAAGGGGAAAAAGCATTGCATGTGCACAGTGTACCCACTATTAATGGGATCCTGCAGTATGTAAATCAGCATAGATGTAAAATAAAGGCCACCAATGACCGCTGCCAGTTGGAGGCATAAAACAACCCACCACCACAAAAATAGATTAGTTTGACATTTCAATTTTAAAACATGCTCGTGAAGAAAATACAGGAAATAAAGCATGTCAGCAGCAAGTTCTCCTTACTGAGAGTTCCAGTAAGGGGGCAAACAACTGTAAGGATGCAATGCTCATCATTTTCTTCAGGGCCACTCAGCTGTCAGCTAGGAAACATACAGGAATGCAGAGGCTGCAAGAACACAGAAAGAATGTCCAGCAAATAAGACACATTGAAAGGAAGACCCTAAAGTCATTCTGATAGGCAGTTTGCATACAATGACTTTTTAGAACAGGAAATTAATAGGGTTTTTTTTTCCCTTTTGTCATGGTAATACATACCTTTTCCCATTCTAATACCGACTATTTTCAATACACGCAAGAAACTTTAGTTTTCAGAGAGTTACTATACAAGAGACTGTAAGGAATATTACTAGCTCACTTAATACTTTTAAGAAAATCAGCTAAAGTATTAGTGACAAAAAGTAATGCCAAATTATGTTTTCTTCCTGTTTAGATAAACATCTGAATGCACTGAAAGAAAAGAAGATACAAGACATAAAAGCAAGGCAGACGCTAAAGAAATAGCCACCAAGATAAGGATTATTTCAGCTGGATATTCTGTGACTAGATCACTACAGAACATTTTAATGGATCTTTGATATGATTTTTCTACTTGTTGTATGCGTTTCTCCTATAAAATTAAAAAATACAGTAAATCTTGTTAATTTTTGGGGTGGGGAAGGTTGTCTGTATTTGTCTGGTACACTAGATACTGATAACATTACTATGTCACGTCTTTTTCTCCAATTACTATACGCAAACAGGATGGATTTTTTTTTTTTCAGAAACAATAAGATATTAACATTTCTGATGTCAGGATTTCTACCAGTTCACGGATGTTCAACATACATGTAGTAGGAAAACACAGTAATTCCAGTACAAAATACAGGATTTTTTTTTTGTTTTAATTCCAAGTACAACAGAATAAATAGTAGTCCAATACCTCTAAGACTAGTTCACTTTAGAATAAAAATAATGATAAAAAAACTTTCTTACAATCACAGTGTATTCTTGTCTTTAGTGTACCACAAAACTAATAAGTTTTAGCTTATGTTTGATTTTAACAGAATAGTCTTATAACATCGACTTTTAACTAATATCTTACTATTGGTTTAGGACTAACGGTGCTCAGGCTAGAGTTCATGATAGTTCTTGGAGTGACAAAAACTTTGTGTTTGGAAGAAATGTCCTTCTCACAGATAACTAGCAATAGGACAAGAGGGAATGGCTGCAAGTTGCGCCAGGGGAGGTTCAGTTTAGAAATTAGGAGAAATTGCTTCTCAGAAAGAATAGTTGGGCATTGGAATAGGTTGCCTAGGAAGGTGGTGGAGTCACCGACCCTCAGGGTGTTTAAGGAAAGACTGGACAAGGTCCTTAAGGGAATGGTTTAGTGAGTAAGATAGGTGGTAGAAGGACAGTTGGACTACATGATCTTATAGGTCTTTTCCAACCTTAATGATTCTATGTTTCTGCAATTCCAAGAGAAAAAAAAAAAAAGGCAGAGGCAGCAATGACAGACTGAAAATATGGAGAATATCTGCCATGAAAAAAAGTAATGCCACATATTGCATCGAAAATAACCTGACAAAACAGTAAATAGGCTCATCAGACTGATACACATATACCAATTACTTTCTCCTGTTCTAATTCAAGAGCAGTAGGTGGCAGCATAAATAAAGTTGCTAACCCTGAAGCTACCGTATTTTTTGCAAGCAGCTTTTTTTTTTAAAAATCTGTTTCTTAGAAACTATATTCAGTTTGTTTGACTGGGTAGCATTAACATGATATCAACATTTTATTTCCAATTATTGCTTATTGCAGCATTCACTCTTTTACTATCTTAATCTTTTCCATACAGATTTTGATTTATCTTACACTTAGTTTATATTCAAAATATATCTAGTTTATAACTCCCATTTGTCAGTCAACATACTATAATAATCACATTTTATCAAAGCAGCTAGGAGATCTTACCATCCACAACTGCCATTGTCAGCTATGTGCCTCCGCTGATAAAGCAATTCACACTTTCACCTGCTAATAAATACATTTTTCAGTGAAAAAAAGCCTTAGCAGGAGCCAGTTGGCATTTTTAAGCTATTTTGTACCAGACAGCACATCACAAGTAACTTCAAAAATGGTTGTCTTAAGATATTTTTACAAAAATTCTGACATATCACTGATGATTTATCTCTCTCCAACCACATCTTGGAGGCTGAGGCAGTAAAAATACATAGAAGGCAGATCTAATGTACCTAAAGAACCAGAGTTTTACCAAAATAACTTGGAATTCTGGGCTTTGGTAGTTTAAAGCTCCCTCTACAGAATGGAGTTTAAAACCCTTAGTGTTCTGAGGCTAAGCCTACGAACAGATGCAGTAAGGGATAATTACTATGAAAATGGTAACTGCATTAGTACTTAATTTAAATATCACAAGACAAAGTTGGACAGGACAAAAAAGGCCAATATAGAGGTGCCTTCTCAGGCCTTGCACACAATTAAGAGCTTTTAAATCCTGTTAGGTAGCAGAGGAAATACGTTCATTTTCCTAAATCTCCGGAATAATTTCACTACTAAACCACCTAAAGTTTCCCATGATTAATCCAAGGGCTAAATAAGGATTCCAATCAAATATTATCACTCTTTCCTAACTATTAGTTCCCCTCGCTTTTTAACAGCACTTTCAGTTCCCATCCAGCTCTCATCAGATATTAATTCACTCAGGTTTTCTTGGCTGGAATAGAAGTACTGCTCCCAACATGCAGTTGAAATATTTTTTCATCTGTTGTTCACTTTCTGTCATATGGCCTTTATGCTAAAGCAGTGATTCATGTTTACTTACTGTGTGACAACACAAGAAATAACATTGCTTAATTATATAATCTAAATAAAGTTGCCTAGTGACACACATCTACCAGGAAAAAAAAAAAAAAAAAAAACCAGAACGAAAATCATTTGGTTCACATGACAAAGTATGGCAGAACATTTTCCCTTGGCCAGCATCAGCCACAGCACTCAGCTGTCAGGATGCTTTGGTAAAGGTCCTTTCACCAAAGCCTCTCAGCTTTTCAAGACCATTAAATATGGTGATTAACTTCACTAGAAAGCCAATTTGGCCTTGTGTACATGAAGTAGCACCTACAAATAGCTTAGAATAGGGGGAAAATGGGACATAGGATACGTTGTTTCTGCCTGGAATCACTGTACTTTCATTTGGAAATACTAACACATTCACGTGCATGAATTTGGCAAAAGAGTAATAAGCTTGTATTAATAGCCTGGATAAACAGTCAATTAAAAATGATGGCACATATGATGGTTCTCATTTGCCCATGAATGTTTTATTTACTTTTGGTTTTCTTCTCTGTTTCCATCTGACCTTGCTACATCCAGTAAGTTGCTCCCATCTCTGTATGTTTACAGGTTTTTTCAATACAACTCCAAACTGTTCTCTGTACTGTTCCCTTCATAAAAATTAAACATATGTTAAATAAAATAGAATAAGCTTTCTTAGTGCATTATTTTTATTCACAAAGCATATATCATCCATTTTTCAATTCTTTCTGTTCTTTTATATTCTGTTTATGGTAGGCTAAATCTGACATTCAATACAGGCACAGCTCAGATCACATATCACACTCCCGTGACTGGACAAATCTATCACTCAAGAAAGAATCACTTGGTTACAATTCTGATTCATGGGCAGAGATCTCAAAACATCAGAAGGTTGCTCCCATTTCCAACTCTTAATAAAGCAGCCTTCCCAAAAAGCAGTCTCACATCTTCTCAGCCAACCTGAGGGCTGAGCACTGACAGCTGTCTTGCTGATAGAGCCACGACTACACCTATAGAGACACTCCTGTGCTCCCCAAGGAATGCCCGTAGGACCATCACTTATGAAGTCTGAAGTGGCCTTGGCTGCTCCATGATGGGAAAAATCAGGTACAAAGCCATTTGAAAACAAGGATGTATTTAAGCTTTAAAGTATTTTATACCAAACAGTTGGGTCCATCAAATTTCAGACTGTTTTATTTTAAAGTTCGCTATGTTAAAATTCTCCAAATAGATACTCGGTCTTATTACAATGGATCATTAGAATGTAAATTAGTCTTCAAGTAATTAGCTCAGGGCCAGATCACAGAGGAAATCTGAAAGGACTAAGCTATCATAAAATGATGTTTTCTGTTTTCAGCAGTGATTGCTGCATGATGCAATTATTTGTCCTGAAAATTCAGAGCTAGTATCTCAATGTAAATTAATCAAGAACAACACTTAACTCTATGAAACTTGTCCTCTTCTGTTAGTTTGAGAGGCAGTGTTTCTTAAGATCACTGACATCTAGGTACTGCATCAAAGAAGTGTCGATCAGGAAGCAGTAAGTGGTGCCTTTCTAAAGAAACATGTAACTATTAATAACATTAGTCCATTGTTTAATGTTGCACACTAAAAACATACACTTGTGAAACAGGCTGAGACTTCGGTATATCTTGAGAAAAGCCAGAACAACCCTTGAGGCAATTTAAGCAGTCAGTCACAACTTTTTAATATATAACTGTATCTTAAATATACCATCTATCTAGAGCCTTAGCACTGATACATACAACAGAAACTTCATTTATCCTCTATTTCGGGAAGATCCCTTCCTGCTGCTTTTTTACTATGAAAGTAGAGGTGGAGGAAAGGGATGTGTTCCTTGCAGCAAAATTAATGTTTTTATTCAGAATTTCTTTCATGAAAAATTATACGAAAGCAGGACTGTCAAAAGCACATACCTGCATTTTCTTTACATTTCACTTCAGAGTGACAGCATGAAACTTAGACCTGAATAAATACCAATAAAACCCAGAGCAACTGGCTGAGTAAGAGGTGACAGTATAGGGGGCATTAGGGTGAGAACAAAAATTCACCAAAGAAACACAGGATCACAAGATGTCCTCAAAACCCACGGGCTTACTGGTTACTGTCCTGCTCACCTTTGTAAGGTAGGCAGACGCCTTTCTTCAGAACAAGCACCACCACTGAAATACATGTTCTTAACTTGCAGCATTCTTAAAATTCCTTTCTTGTCCTTTGCCAAGTTCTGCCTCGAGAGCACAAGCAGCGGGACCCCTGCACAGCCCAGAAGCCTGGCAGCTCCAAGGAAAAGGCATGCTCATGCTTTAAAGCAGCTGATCTACAGAAAAGGACACAGCATAAATGACCAATAAGTAGCAACATCGATTTTAAGACATATTTTATTTAATGTGCAAAATTGCCAAGAAAAAAACATGTACAAGTTCTACTAAGCTATAGCCACTAACATGAAAGAAACTATCCTATGTACTCATAAGCTTCATTTCTAGAATCACCTTAAGGTTTAGAGTGAAAACACAGCCATTTGGTAATGACCCAGAACATTTTAAATGCCTCTTTTTCAGTGATATGTAAAATTCTACAATTGGTATGTTTTTAAGTTTGTAATTGCAAAAGGAACCAGTTCTTGGAGATTTCCCTTCTGATTGCATAGTATAAAATTTTAATTAATTAAATCAATTATTTTCTTCCTCTTTAAATTTATTCCCTAGACTCAATTTTACAAATCACACTCAATTTTGCAGCTCTAACTGGCTTCACAAAACTAACTTTCCCAATTACAAATGAAACACATTTTGAGAAAATTTCACAGACACAGCCATTAGTTAGTTAAATCAAGCTGTGAACAACAAAGATGACATGAATATTTGTAATCATGCAGAGCTAGTCCTTTCCATAATTCAAAGACATAAGAAAATCTCATTTCATCAGAAATGTTATTGGAAAGGCTTCCTTGAACATACTGCGATCATATCAGGAGGTTGGTTTGTATTTGTTTTTTTCTTGTAACTTCAAATATATTTAAATGATACCAAAGGAACAGGTAATCTATAGCCTCAAACAATTACCAAGCTCTTTGAAATGTTAAATACTGTTTCATACTAAAGTATCTGCTTCTACTTCAGGATTTCAGTTTTTCTAGCATTATCAGTAGGTTCAACCTCTCACCAGGGGTGGGAGGAGAGGCAGAGTAATATTACAAAGAAGGAACCAATCTCCTAATTTCCAGGTACCCATAACTAAATAGTATCCTTCCAATCTTTGCATAACTTAAATATACTTGTGATAGTTAATTCGCTGAGAGAATACTGGATCAGTCCTGCTCTCCTTGAAGTAAGCAGGAGTTCTGCCAATAATTTCAGTGGAAGACATTACCTATATTCATGTCACTAATTAATACTAATATGACATTTGTAAGTATCACAAAGCAAAACATAGGCCAAAGACACACAGTGCCATAGCTAATTAAAAATTATATCACATACATTGGTTACTACTTCTATCACACCAGCAGTATATCAGCAAGCTAAAGAGTGAACCTGTTTGTATACACCAATGTAAAAGTCAAATTCAAAATGCACAACTACAGCAAGACAGACATTAGATGAAAATAAAATGTCCAAGAACACAGGAATATCTGCGCTGTACATGTGTCCTTTCTAATGAGACACAAAAAACTGCCCAGAACAGACACTTGATTGTGTCCAAGCTGTTTTCTGCTGGGCTGCTAAATCCTGAACCAAAATTCAACCCTCAATAACATGGGTTCTATCTTGTTTTTGAAAAAGTTTGGCTTCACTCTTCCCCACCCCCTCCTCCAGACCACCTCCCAAACAGGTCACTGATTACAATTTTAAGAACCCAGCATCAACATGAAAGGAAAAAAGCCTTCCCAGTCTGTCATAGAAAGAAATACTAAAATTAATTTGGTGGAGGGTAAAGGGTTTGATTCTGGTTTTTCCCCATACTTGCAGTGTTGAAAGTAATAGATGAAGGCAAGGACAAAGAGTAAACCTCAAGTTTACTTACATTCATATCTCCCATGTTTATAATTCTGAAACAGAATATGCCCTTAATGTAGCCTGGTTTGCACTGTTTAAACAAATAAAGAAATCAAAAGTAATCAAAAATACATAAAATTTATTCCAAGCTTGACCTAAAGACTCATTGACCTGCCATAGTAATCAATTCATGATTCCTTTGTGTCCATCCACTACTGAAATAGGTTTACCACCTATTCTTCAACTATAGCCATTTGCTTTTTAGATCCTGGTGAATCCCTAGCATAGGCTGTGGTATTCTGCTGCATCACATCTCAAGGTATCCACTGGTTCAGTTTGCTGGTGATGCAGAACTTAAAAGCCACTGTTTTGCTGCAAAAAAAGCCAAAGTTAAGGACCCAGAAATTTCTGTTTTAATATTTTAAAAAATAAAATCTTACACACAGGCACTCTTTATAAGGTCCCACTGGAGGCTGCAAAAGTCAGTGCTGCTTGCCAGTTATACAAGATTCTAACTGATGCCAATACATGTTACAGTGTTTAGACACTGATTTACAAAGAATAGAAATGCGTTGAGCTGCAGTGAGGAGGGACATATTTCGGAAGAAAGAAAATCACCTCTCTAAATACTGCACTCAGTGGAATCAACTTTCTGTATAATTTATAATCCTTTGGATCCATTATTGCCTAGTATGTAAATGTGTATTTATAAAGTTACAAAATTATTTACAGAATGAAGTATAGTTTCAAGCTACTCCTTGGGAATGAATCAAACATGGAAATTCATGAAAAGTCAGGCACTTCTTAAAATAAAAATTTAACAGATGTAAAAAAAAAAATCAAACATCTAAAAAAACCTCTTCATGGTATTTGCAGTTATTTTCAAGACATCTACTATACATTTGGCCACCCAACTATTTAAAACCCATTTCTCATCTTTCATGAGCTTCATAATAGAAGAACAGGGAACTAATTATTCTTTACTGCCTCTTAAGGACCCTGAAATGTTTGGGGATGTAAATAGATGAAGAACTAGTTTCAGAAAATATTTTTAGATGTGTGTATATACACATATATGAGTATAATACCATCCTTTGGGATTTTTAGTAGGATTATTGTACCAAGGTGATTTTAAAAACATGAAATATTACATGATTTTGGGGCATCTAAACAGTTTTAAAAATCAGAACCTAAAACATCTTTCTACCATACCATTCTGGTGGCTGTAGTTTTCATACCTGTCTGTATTAAGGGCCTTTCAAAGGGAAAATGTGTTACAAAGGGTGATCTATCCAGCTCAGAGTCCCATTGAAATGCCTGCCCCATTTTTCACATCTTGTATACAGCCCAAACAAAAATTTTCCTGGATAGAAGTAACCCCTAGATGTTCAGTTCTCTAATTGCTTATCATTCTTTAGGCACAATAAAGATTTTTGATCAAGAATGTGAAGTGCAGTTATTCTCAGTAGAGATTCTGCAGTATTAACCAGGTTTACTTTTACAACTTGGCCATCTTGAATCTTTCTTTTAAAGAGCAAGTCAGTACCTGATTAATTTACCAACCTATATAAATTTCATTCCCACAAAACAAGTTTTGCATTATTTATTTGTAAGCAAAAGGTGAGACTTAAAAAAAAAAGGACCACAACCCACATTCTAAACAATTACTTGTACTCATGAGTCCTCATCCTACATTTTAAAATGAAAAAATATAATTTTCCAATACTTATTAAACAAAAAAATAATAATAATCCTGGAGTTATGGCCAAAAAATTAATCCATGAAAAGGAAGTCTAGCACAGAAAGTGTAAGTTTACTTTTGACATACCGATCAGTATTACAAAGTCTACAGCACTATGTCTAAATAACATCACAGTAAACAAGCTTTAGCTAATTCATGTCTCTTTGAACACACACTGCTTTTTAAAAATTGCTCAACAGACCAGTAATGCACCTGGAGTTGTCACAGAGAATTAGATATGTGTTATTTACCCCAAATACTTATTTTCAAAATTACATCCATCTTACAAGGTTACCAGCACGCAGCATTTTTTAATGGAGGGCCGGTAAGTGGTGAGAAAAGAGATCAACTCCATCAGACATAGTAGTATACTGGGCCCTGCGTGCACTCTGGCTAGCAAGTGGTCCTGATAAAAAAAAAAGGCTAGTGGTATTAGTATATTAACATACAGCACAATCATGTCTTTTCCCCTCTCCCACAGTGATGTAGTAGGATACATATAGAAGATGCTATGCTACTTGGGCTTTTATTACAAGAGATTAGTCTGAGTAACTGGAAACCACTCATGTTAGTTCTGGCACACATGTGGAAATACATAGAGAACGCACACTGCTTACATGAAGGAGTGGAAGTAACTGATACAGTTTCTTGTGGTAGGAGTGACTCTTAATTTATATGTACTGGTCATCGGTACTGAAAGGAATGCACCTTGCCGAGGACAGTTGACAAACAACTATTTTCCAGTAGGTATATATTAGCAGGCACAAAAAGCTCCATAGCTTCCAGACCATTAAGGTACTCCAGACCAGTTAATATCCTTCGTATTAACTCAGACTTGTTCTCTTCCTATCCCATTCCATTTCAGTGAGGTATGGGAAGCCACTGAGATTTGTTTATGTGCAAGAAATGCAAGGTTAGGACTGTAACTGATTTACAGCATCCTTGGGCACAGTACTCAGAGATGCTCAGATGCATACAGGATGAACAAGGTCAGCAAAATTAAGTGACTCCTGCTAGCTCAGAAAATTTGCTGGTCTCAGGCTCCTTCAGACTTTTACATGAGCTAACTGCCAGCTTCTTTTTGTAGTGAGGGACTAAAAATGTGCATTAAAGTGTAATTAATTGACTCTTAAACAAGATAGAGCCCTAACTTCAGTTCTGCTCAATCCAATGCCATTTTTCTAACTGCTTTGCATTTTTATCTTATATTTTCTTTCCTCCATGTCTCACCTTTTTAGTCTGAAAAAGAAAGTAATTTATATTTTCCTTGTTTCTATACAGAGAATTTACATGCATTTCTATCAAATTCTATCCATGATATTAGAGATAAATATTATTGTTATTTCTACATTGAGTGCTAGAGCTTCTCGCAAATCCAGATAATAGGTTTTTCTCAAAAAAGACTGTCAGAGTACCCTCTTATACTCTTAAAGTTACTCTTCTACTGTTGCATGCAGTATACCTACTGAGAGCTATCGTTACACACATACCGAGAAGCAATTTTACGTGCATTTCATTTGAAGTTGTTTCTACTGATGATTTACAAATCTGAAGACAAATGGTGGTCAGAAGATCAACATTTTCATACAGAGAAAACAGTATTTCCACTTAAACATTTAACATAATTTTAAAGAAAATTAGGACACTTAGTAGAAAAGCCTTAATGAATAAATTTTTATCATTAAAATTATGTGAATAAGTCTGTAACTTTGAACAGGTGCACTTTCTTCCTTGAAATCAACATTGAAAAGCTCTATTTTAATTGTCACCATACAAAATGTTTATTATATTACAAATTATTTGTACACTATTTTCACTTTATCATTGCCTTGTGCTCAGACAGTATAAATATTACAGCATGATTTTTCTTTCCCAGAAATGTCCTTACTGTCTCGATATAATCTTGCTTTGTACATGAAAAAAGAAATACAGAAACATATTACAAAATAGATAAAAAGTCATTATGAATGAAGAATGTAAGATGTATTTATGAATAAAGTGCACCACAATGGTTTCAGAGTGATGGTTGAGGGAGTATTGAGTAGACTGCACATCGTCAGTACAATACCAAAAAAAATTAAGTTTGAAAGTCTAACAGATCTTCCTCAGTAGGAGGAAGAGTACTTTGTTTAACCTTACTGAAATGATCTGTCTTTCTATAAGGCTGTTAAAGTGGTTTCATTTGGGGGATTTATATTCGTTCTTTTTGTTTGCATGTAGGTAATCAAACCCTGTACTTTTATGTAATTTCCAAAGTTTTTAATGTCCAGTATGGCAAGATATATGCTTGGCTTTATCCTCATACAGTTTTTAATAGAATCACTAAATCACTTAAATTTAAGAATTGCTACAGATTCACAAGCAGAACTAAGTGTCCCAAAGATGCTGTTAAAATCAAGTACATCCTACCTCCTGTGACTCTTTAAGGAACATGTTGTAACGTTACCCTTCCCAGCTATCTTGATTCACTACTCCCATCCACGTGATTGCAGTTTAGGGTAACTGCAAAACTGGAGTCCAAGACGCTGAAATTTATTTCACAGCACATTTCCCTCCTGTTTCATAGAAGGACCTATCCACTTAGAAAATTTCACTGGGCTAGACAGGAATCATTCAAAACCTGAGGTATGCAGAATGTGGCTGGCAGAATTTAGTGTAGATTTCACTTACCCAGTTAGTTTAAGCCAGTCATGATCCAGCTTAGACTAAATACAAGTAAGCCACTCTTCAGTTATGTCTGCACTTAGTGATTTAAAAGACTGAAAAATAAGCAGAATATTGCTCAAGGGATTCTGGTGAAATTTGCATGCGTAGATGAATCTTAATAGAGAAACTCGGCCTTGCTCTCAGAGAGGTAAGTTCCCACAGAAGCCAACCAGAACTAGCAGGTTTAGGGCACACTGAGTTTGGCGCAGTATTTTTAAGTTGTTGTAATAAAGTCTGATATTCTTAGGCAGCTATTAATTCAACACAAAAACACATTTGGATGTATTGTATTACAGATAGGATCAGTATTAGTTAGCTGACAGGTAGCAGACAGCAGTCTGTCTTTAATGGACTTACATGTAAAATTGAGTTTCTTTGGTTGTTTAGTATCCAGGTCCTCAAATGTATATTTGTGTACTCCAGACATAGCATGCTTATATTGATTACTAAAATTACCTTTTTTCTTTTTTCTTTTTTTTTTCCAGTTGGTTTATGGAAATTTTCTGACTATAGCAGACTAGTCACATATAAATATACAGCACGTATATACATAGAAATTACAAAAATACATTTTATTTATATATGATTCTTAAATAATAAAAATGAAATTTCACATTTGTTGAAAGATTAGCTAGCATTCCAAAAGCTTCTGCAATATTTAAGGTACTGGAGCAGAAGAGATCTGTATATTCAAGGATAACTATGTACCACAATCTCAGTCAGGGTTCATAATATAAGTATTTGGGGAAAAAAATAACTCTGCTTTAAAAGTTTGTGCTTCTATCATCAGTTTCTTCTTCTATCCCCTGTTCTATTCTCCTCTCTCCTTCTCTGCTTGTTTTACTGATGGCCAAAAAGCTAAACCAAGTTCTCTTTCTCACCTCAGTAAAGACCAAAGAAACTCAAGGAAATTAAATGATCAGACAAAATAGCATAAGCAATTGAGGAGAACTAAATAACTTACTGAAATGAAGGACATTACCTTTAACTCCAGTTGACATCAAACATGCCGAACATAACATATTTTGTAACAACTTCAGTTCCTGAAGCTAATTGCCAAAGGAACTGAAAACAATTGTTCATGATCTCCAACTGTATTGTACAACTCAGCAGATGACTTATTGTCCCATTCAATTGGTTTGCTTTTCTTTCGGGAGTGGATTCATACAATGCAGGTTAACAATTAGTGACCTTTATCTTGCACAATATCAAGTCATAATTTTTGGAAATGCTCTTTCTCACAGAACATTAGTATGCTTGTTAATCCATGTAACCGTCTACTTATTTACATGTTAATATAATAATCAGGTCCTCTACATTCAGAGCTTCCTAGGTGTGCATTCACTATTCCAGCATAATCAAAATCAACTCAGCTTCAGGTAGCACTTCCTGGCATTACCTTAGTAGATCTCATTGTTTAAGAAAGAAAGAAAAAAGCACTGTGTTAAACAGAGGTTTTCTTGTCCAAGCAGGTGTTTTCATTGTTCCAAATTGAAAGGCTTGCTCAAAAGTCTCCCATTTACTAGCTTCACGTGCATTCAGAGTGAAAAGCCTGAATATAGAGCAAACACAAATAACCTTTTCTCATTTCTTGTAGAATTTTCTAGCACCAGTATCCTTTGTTGTCTCTTTGTGCATTGTATTCTCTCACATTGAAAAAAATCTCCTCCATAACTCATCAGTGGCATTCAGGGACAAGTTAGCCACTGATTATCAACTGTCATTGAAGTTCTTCAGTCTTCTTTCACTTCTTGGTACTGTTAATAGGATGAGGAGAATTGGGACTATGTACAGACAATTATTTGTATTACTTACTTGTATCATTCTCTTTTGGTTTGAATACGGTCTCTAGGATGAAAAGACTGAATGATTCTGCATGACTGGAGTCACTATCCTTTATACAACGTCCAGCAGCACACAGTTAACATGGCCACTGCCACACTTGCCATGACCTTTAGCTAACAGCATTCTACTGTTTTTTCTTTAATCAGAGTTTTGACATGCAGAAGTTATTTTCAGCAGCTCTACCTTTAGGCCTGTGAATGAAACATGGCATGTGCAGACACATTCAGCATCTCTAGTGATGATGGGTCATAATATGAGAGCTAAATGACAAACATTGCAGATGATCAATCTTATCCATATTAAAAAGTTACCTGGCAGCATTTCCTTAGCTGGCAAGTAGATTTATGCATCTTCAGTTCTGTTGTTCTACTTTAAGTCATTTCATAGTGCTGACTTTTCAGACAAAGAAAAGTGCCATCACTTTGGCACAATTCACAGCAAGTTTGTAACTGAAAATTAAGAGTCACTTGGCTACCACCTTAGGTTCCACAATACAAGTACTGTGCACAAAAGATATCAGACCTGGAACTCAAACATATCTGTTTGCTTCTTGGCCAGTTTTGCAACTTCTTCTCTTATTGCCTTTACAAGGGCAGCTGTAGAAATGTTGGTGAGAGGAGCATCAGATGGGTCATTTTCTGTCAGGCTCTGCTGAGAAGCTGCAGCAGATGGCAAAGGAGCTTGTTCCAGGCTGGGATGCATGCTTGCTTGCTGGCTGTATTGGCGAGGAAGTCGTGATGGAGAATTATGTTGGTAGCGAGGCCTTGGATAAGCCTCAATGTATCCAGGTAGTGGAACCTGTAAAGCATTGTAATTGCACAAAATTATAAAGAACAGTTGATCCGTAGCACCTCCCAGGTAACACAAACCTCCCCGGGGCAGAATAAGATGTAAAAGATAGGAAGAGATCATAAACCTCATGCTCTTAAGCATCCATTTAAAATGTCTATCTTGGCACATGCTATTTATGTACATATGTCAATGTACCAGGTACTCAACTTCCCAAACTGTGGCAGCAAAAACACCTAGTAAGGGAAACACTGCATGCTTATCATCACTAACCTGATCTGTTTATCACTCCTGAATGTTTATCACCACTACAAAAAGTCAAAAGGAGACGGCTTTTCTGAATGTGTTCTCTGCTTACTGTTCCTCCTGAGCATTTCAGTTTTACAGACAGCACCACTACATTTCAGGACACCAAAAAGCCCAGAACAAAAAAGTAGAATTTTCTGATTTGCAGTCACTGTCTGATCCAAGTCAGCCAGGCCTCTGGACTTACTGTTCTAATAAAAACCTCAAAAGATCTAGACATCAGGGATAAGCTCAGTTATGCCAATCTGGAAACTCAACACTGAAAAGAATGTTTGACTTCTGAGAAGTATCAGGATTTCTGGCCACATTTAAACAGCATTACATTAGGGATTCTTAATTTTACCCTAACTTCACTGATTTCAGCCCCACATTACATTGGCTAAAACTGAAACAGCAACACAGACCCTTTAGTCACCATGAGAGATTAAATTACCTTCATGAATCTTGAACCATAATAACAGTCTTTATAGTCATCAGAAGTTTTTCATGCATCAAATAAAAATAGAATTGGTTTTGCAAAAATCTATAAAATAGGAATCTACAGACCTTCGTTTTGAAGATGGCTTTATATTGTTACAGAAGGCAACACATAACCTATTATTTGTACAAGATAATGTCTCCTTGAGGAAAAGTTTACCAGTTGGTCATTCTGGTCCATGCCAATGAGTTCATGCCAAATTCAATAATGCTTTTTTTTTAACTGGCTCAGGTTACATTTATCTACACTACACTCAGAATACTACACTGATAAGTTAACTGATCATAACTGATGATTTCCCATGATGTTTACCACTGAAAAACGAACTTTATAATTCGTTTTGTTTTAAATGGAAAAAACCCACATTTTTTCTACTTTCCAAATACATTAAGGTCTTATATAAACATATGATATTAGTGGCCAGGCAGATGTATTGGTTAATTTTTGGATTTGAGTCAGACTGAGGCGTAAGGTTCTTCATCCACCAGGGCTAAGGCTTTGATGGGCATGCCAAAAGCAGAATTTCAGGTGTCTGAAAGCAGACCGGCATGTCAAGATGTTAAACATCTGCCAATTTTATGTACCTTCTGGGGAACATGGAACCTCATCATGGACTTCAGAATGACAGCTTTGGAATTTTGCTTAAATAGCATTTTGACTCTGTCACTGTGAGAGTTTAACAACACCTTTGGTGCTTTTCAAAGTCTTGCTACTTCAGGCATCCAAGAACCTGCAAAAACCTGGATTTACACATGCTTTATACAAACTTGGATATCCATAAAGCAAGGAAGAGAATGTCAAACATGTTCAGTATGGTGTGATAAGACAAACTTAGGAAGCAGGCCTGGTAGGAAAGTGATCATTAAATGCAGTTGCATCAATCTAGTAGTTCTCAACAGACTATTGAAAAGACAGTTATACATGTGAACACACCACTAGAGGCCACCAGGTTAATACTTTTCACTAAGCAGCATATAGCAGTTTGGAAAATCAATGCTTTGTTGGATATAATTCCCTTCTGCCACAAAACTATAATTGCTTCAAGAGTTTCAATTGTCACTGATATTAAGCCTTTGTTCTTACTAATTGTCAAGAAAACCTTGGAAGCATGATTGAGCTATAATCTAGAGGATCAGAAACCAGAAATCATCCAGAAACTTGAACTCTGAGTATTACTTAAAATGTTTAATTTTTTGCAGTTTTATTCAGGCTTTCTGACTGTGTTATGTCCCTAACACTATTACTAGTTTCATCTAGTAACTATTTTCAAATAAATACAATTCCTTGACAGATTTGCAGTCATTGGGAGGTACAAATTCATTCCAGGAAGTGAAGTGGTTTGAATTTAGATTTTTCCCTCTTCTGCAAAATCGCAGGAAGGCTGAAAATCTGAGTAACAAGTTAAAAACTCTAAAATGGGTAAGTGAAGTTAAAGAAATATTTGTTTCTTGAATTCTATATTGCCACAATTATCTTTCATACAGCTTCTCACATTCTTCTCTATTCCTCTGGCACTAACTGCTCTTCCCACCTCTTTCCCATTGTGAAACTCATAACAGAGTTATACTCTTCTTCCAGAGAAAGGGATGGAAACCTGCATTCCAGTTTTGTCCAGTTTGTTTTCAGTTTTCCCTTTTGACAGTTTTTTGTTTTGGTTTTTTTTTTTTCATGGGACTGCAGGCAAGGAGTAGGAATTAAAGAGAAAGAGAATGGAAGACAAATGAAAATTTTTCCTGTTTTGTAGGGTTTTTTTAATTCTTCTTTTTAAAAAAAAAGTTTAAAATGATTGCTCAGACATGACCCCACCTCTTGGATTTAAAACATCATTAAGGTTAAAAACAATGAAAAAAAAAACCACCCAAACAAATACAGAAAACAAGGAAAAGAAAAAGGGGTTCCATGCTTTAAAGGGCATCTCTGGGAAGGGAATCTGTACAATAGCATCAAAAGCCTCCATGTTTCAGTGGCAAATCAGCAGATGTTTTCAGCTTACAGATGAACATACCTTTTTCTTGACAGTTCAGCCTACAAAATCAGACTTGCATCTGACAATCAAACTGAGTTCTTTTTCTCACAGGCATCAGGAGCAGTAATAAAGATTTGGTAACAAATGGCTTCCCCCGGAACATTTATATGACTGTGTTGTCTCTTGCCTAGCTGCTCAAAGCCAACTATTAGACTCTAGCTGCAATTCACTGAAATATTCTGTTGATGGCATGCACAATATAATCCATCTCCCATTTTAGCTGAATTGGTTCTGCATAAATAGCTCAGGCACAGACCTTATCCTTTTTTTCCTAGTGGAACAAAAAAGCCTTACTTTTTAGAAATTGTTTCAAGCACAATAAAGTACTGCAATTCATTTTAAGATGCCTCAACTTTATTTCTTTGAAATGTAGGTGTACTTGGATTAAAAATTGCATCTATCCCAGACTAGGACTGTGCAATTCATTATTTAATTCATGATCTGTCAACTGCAACCTGCCAGAGGACTTGCAACACTTCACAACAGGGCTGCAGCAGAGCCAGGAGGCTGGATTAGGGGACCCAGACTATCTTGAGAAAAGCCTTCAGGAAGAAAAGGTGCTCCCCAGCACAAGACCACCTCGAGAGGCTGCATCAGCTGCTCCTGCCACGTGCGTATCTAAATATTTGACCTTTGTCTTGGGAAATAAAAATGGCATCTAAGCCACCAACTTTAAATGTGTTCCAACCCCTAACCTAGTGAATGATTTAGCTTTCTAAAAGACCTTACTTACTGCTCAAGGGATGTACAGCTAAAGTATCTGTGTGTCCTACCATAGCTTTTCACTACTAGAGTTTATTACCATACAAGGAAGAATTACCTTGCTCAGATTCTTTGCTGATCACTTTATATTACTTAAAACCAAATCACAGAAAATATATGTATTTAGAAAAGCAAAGATGCTTACTGAGTCTGCCCACTGCCCTGGCAGTTCATTCTCCCCTGCATAGGGCATCCAGGCTTGGTTCCTGTATGAGGTGGGTGGTGTTGGGATAAAATAGCCTGTGAAGCCAGGTCGGTTTGCTGCTGGTATGGCAAACACTGCTGGTACGGTATTTCCTATTAAGAAAGAAAGTAGGCAAAATTGATAGCTGACATTTTCAATTATAAATTAGAAGATAATGCTTGTAAAGTTACTGTCCTCAGTCTTTTTTCTGGTTTGTTTGGATTTGTTGGTTTTTGGTTTTGTTTTGGTTTTTTTTTTTTTTAATTGGTGAGAATGTGATCACCATCAGATGGATGTAAGGCTCCCACCATCTGACTAGAACATCTTTATAATGCTGGGAAATACTTGAGAAGGCAAGAATTGCTGCTGTCCATATAATCTTGCACAACATTCAGATAAAGATATGAGGACTTATTCCTTAACACTTGATCCTTGTAAGAGCTGAATTTCATTAAAACTTTGAATCATGAGATTAAAAAAGGCTTCTCCCCCCACCCCCTAACATTTGCTTCCTTTTATTCAATTTTTAGCTGTTGTTACTGTGGGTTTCAGAGTAAACTTTCCTTTCAAGAGCAGGTTAGAGAGCATTCAGTTTACACTGTAAAACTGTCTTAACATCTTCAGGCAAAAAACCTAAAAATAAGAGAGCAATACATTTAAAAAGATGTAATTTCAACAACATCATAAAATTTAATGCTTCCATAAAATATACCAAGGCTCTAATTGCTCAATTATTTTTCCATGATAAGTCTTTGACTACAATAAATTATGCAGCAACGACTTTGATATTTCCAAGGAAACTTGTCAACACCAAGTCTCTTTATCACACTGTGATCAAGATGTACACATGAGAAGGTCCAGGAAGCCTTCTACTAAAATTCCACTATCATACTCCAAGTTGGATGGAAGAAACCAGCTTTCCTAGTCTGAGGTTCAGCCAAACCACTGCAGAGAAAATACAGTTCTTCTCCCCTCCAACTGCCCATCCTTTAAGTATTAGCACTAATTGTCCCTGGTAGACATGATACCAATGCTTAAGAGGTGCTGATAAAATGTCAAAATGTGAGCATTTTCCTGAACTTCAGAAAATAATTGATAGAAATTAGGATCGCTTACTGGCTGCTTCAAGCATCTGTCCCCCATAATGTAATTTACAGCCCTTGCACATTCTTGCTTCTGAACACTCTGCAAGGGGGTTATGCTGCCTACTCTGAGGGATACTGAGAATGCTGCGTGTACATAAAGACTCAGACAGTGACAACCAGCCCCAATGCAGTCCACAAAACCAGCAATTTATAGGTTCTCAATGTCCTCCCATGCATTCCTAGGCAAGAAGGGCTATGGATGCAACAAAACCTCCAAAGAGGTCTTTTTGCAAAGAAGAGAAAAACATACTATGTAGCACAATTTTTTCCAGAGCACAAACATACCATCTGTTTCAATACTGTCTCAAAAAAACCCAAAACCACTGCCACAAAAAAACCCACCAAAACAAAACAAAACCAAAAAAACACCCCACAAAAATACTATCAAGAAAAAAAAAAAAACACGACTAAAAAAAATTCCCAGAATAAGAACTATAGACATATCATCCAAATTATGGACCAAAAGCTCTTTACAGTTAGAGGAGTTTCTATTGTTAGGGATAAATCCTAGCTTTCATTTTAACATCAGATTGTAAGTGAAAAAGCACTATGTCAGGGAGGATGTTGGAATCACCCAGCCCTTGGAGAAACTGTCATTGTGGAAGTGCTGTGGATCAGCAGGATCTGTGATCCATATCTGAACAGCAGGTAGCCATATGGTATCTCACAGGACCTCTATCCCAATTTGTCTAGACCCCTGCTTTGCAAGAAGGTGGGCTAAGAAAAAAGGCATGGGTGATCTTTGTTTTTCCCAGGTCGCACATAGCACAAGGTTGTTATTCTTAAAGAGTTTACAAGACTGGAAATAAGTATTTTTGGACAGAGAAGAAAATTCTATTCCTGTAGATGACACGCGGCTTCTACTCCAAAGTTGTCTTTTAATATAACCGCAGCAAAATGAGCTACTATTCAAAATGAATACTCAATTAGCTGATGTAATTCCCCAATTCTTACACTATCTTAAAGATGATGTTAATGAGCGGCATTGGCCAACATTGGGCTTGTTTGTGCCAAATCAGCACCTGCACCAATGTTTCATCATCTATTGAGGCAATAAAAATTCATTTTCCTATTGGAATTTTAGAAATCTCTGTTTGTATTACAACTGCAGATTTGTCAAAACTCTCCTTGTCTTTCCCTGTATTACAGCCCTATGCAGCATCTATCTTGAATGAAAATTTCCAGAATGCACACAGAGGTCACTTGACACTTCTGAAATGCATCCAGCCCTTCAGTGGTAACACAGTATACCTGGTTTTAACATACAGCAACAAAACCTCCAAATCACTGGAAATTATAAAATATAAATATCACACAGAACACATTGTTTCAGACATGAAGAAAGAGATCTTGGTAGCATGGCATATTTTATAATTTAAGTGCTTTAAAATGAACGGGCAAGCATCTGCTCTTTTCAGATTTCACATGCACCATTTGCAGAGGGTATGACAAGAAGCGAGGAGAATGGATCTTTCAAACCTAAACCTACTGTATTTAATTAATTGACAACAGATTTGCATATTCACATTATTATTCTCAGTTAAAGATGTTGAATACAATGCAGATGACTCTCTAATACTGCTGAGGAAGCTAGGAGAATTTTTTCTATCAGATTAAAAGAGCAATATCCAATCAACCTACTAATTTCAAAACTTTGAACTGATGAAATTATTTTTTTTAATCTTGTAAGCTCTTATCCATAGAGACTCTTTTCTTCTTTTCTTCAAGAAAACGTATTTTGCCAATGAGAAGTTATTTCAAATATTTTCCCAGCTGTTATCCAGATAACATCAAAATGGTGTGTCGACTTAATCACATGAATAAGTCAATTCATTCATAAATAAAATTCATATCAAAAGGACAGGAACTCATCAGGCCTTTAAAAAACTGGGACATTCATACCCAAAACAAGTTCTTCACTTGAGCAGGAGCTACCTTCTCAAAGCAGGAGGTGAGACAAGCTAACACATTACTTTTGACTACACAAAAGCACTGCAGCCTTCTGTTTTGGAGGGGAGGGGGCTCATGTTCAACTTACCCCCTCCACAGCCCTCTGTTGCGACAAGACTAGAGGTTAGGTTCCTCAGAAGGAAACAGGGAGCCATAAATTTCATGCCACAGGGAAGCTGGAAAACCTCAGTCTTGCACACACTATTCACATCCACTTGTTTTCCCTCCCCTTCCTTACAAACCAAGCAGAGCTGAATGCCGTTAAGCCTCCTTCTGCATTACTCCTTACAGCTCTATTGTACATACTCTCTTCTCAGGCTCTCAAAGCTGCAAATTAGGTCTCCACTATTTTTTCACCTGAGTGAAAAGCTGATTGATCAAGTGGACCGACAGACATTGGAGCTCTTGAACCGGGTGCAAAAGATGTCTGATCATGATGCTGGGCCTGATCTGCCCCACTGGACTCAGGTATTCTCACTTTGCTGCCAATATCTGAAGTAGACCTGTGCATTAAAAAAGAAAAAACAAAAACTTTTGTCATTCTGACTGACAAATGAGATTCATAGCCACATACAGGCCTATCAGCTACAGCACGACAAGCCAACTAGGAATGTGTTCTCTGATTTTGCTCCAGCATGACAGAAGTTTGGAAACTGGAGAACAGTAAGTCTGGAGAAGTCTGAGAACAACTTGTTTAGCCTGGTCAGTACCTTGTCAAGCCATGTTATTTCCATTATACAGAGACCTTCCTTGCTGCTTTATACAAATGCCTGTGACATGCAACACAAAAACCAGAGCTTTACCCATTGCTCAGAAATACAAGGCTGTAGCAAATACCATAGCACTACAGTATATATGACATGGTATCATACAATGAGAGGCTACTGTGGTAAATAGCATTTACTGCACTTGGGAAGTACTAACGTTGCTTGAAATGGCGTGCCCCCGTTGCTTTAGAGCTGCAAGAAAGATGGGGAGAGGCTGTTCAGTAGGGCCTGTTGTGACAGGACAAGGGGTAATGGTTTCAAAATAGAGGGAAGGAGATTTAGATTGGATATTAGAAAAAAGTTCTTTACTGTAAGAGTGGTGGAGCACTGGAACAGGTTGCCCAGGGAGGTGGTGGATGCCCCATCCCTGGAGACATTCAAGGCCAGGTTGGATGAGGCCCTGAGCAACCTGATCTAGTTGGGGGTGTCCCTGCTTCTTGCAGGGGGGTTGGACTAGATGACCTCTGGGAGTCCCTTCCAACTCTAATCGTTCTATGATCCTATGATTCTATGTCAACGGGCAGTATTTGCACCCTAAATATTTGGATGCAGCTACAATTATCTGCAGCCACGCTGAAAAGTTTCCTTTGGCCTCAGTGCTCCACAGCAACTCTCAGCAGGCCTCCAGTGCTTCAAATTGCCGTTGGCACTGGGCAGTACCCAAAAGCACAGCACTGAAGGCTAAATTACCTCATCCACCACACAAATGTAAAAACTCCCTGAAAGGCATTTTATGGAGTATCTTACTGTGCAGAAGAGGCAAAATGTATGCACTGAGATAAGGCAATCTGGCTTTTGCATGTACCTGGCTTCAGAAACGCATATATGAGCTATCTGAAAGCTGGGCAGAAATCGCCAGACCCAGGGTACAATTCATCCATATTTTGTTGCAAGTCTTTACAATAGAGAAAAGCAGGGAGAATGACAGGGCAAGTTATCTACCACACATCTGCATTACAAGACAACATACGAGTTGAGGCAAAGCATGTTCTGAAAGAAATTGGAAGGAGCCTGTATTTCCTAATGTTATTGGAACTGATTAGCTAACAAAAGATAAAATTCAGTTATTCCTTTCCCTTTCATGTTTAAATGAAATAAACCCAACATGTTTCTAATTTCATGAACGTGTCTTTAAGAGTGGCTTGAAAGTGCCCCTTTAGGGTTTGCTCCAGCTCTTATTACAACAGTGGTTTTTAGAGATCAGATCTAAAATAAAACAGATAAATACCTCCTGAGAGAGGCAACAGCCACAGGACCTGTTCTGGGAGGAACAGGAGGAGGAGGAGAACCCATTACCATCTCAGGAAGCTGAGAAAATCTATAAGCCTGTAAAGGAGAAAAATAAATATTTTCTGAAACACCAATACATCTCAGATTAAAAAAAAAACCCAAAACCAAAAGAAACTCATAATTAAATACCTACTTTGCGTGCCAGCCAACAGGAAGTTAACTTTTTACAGCATCAATAGTAATCGCCTTTTATTTTGAAAATTTAATGGAAGGAAACATGAACAGATGAGTTGAGAGCCAAGATGAATCTATTTAAAATAAAATGTGTTCAACATTTTCTCTGTGACGTTTCTAACCTTTCTGGCAAAGCAGATCTGTAATGATTATGTGAGATTAAACAGCTGTTTGAACCCACAGGAAAAAGATCTCAGTATTTTCACTTCCCCAAGAAACAATTTTAAAGATTCAGAAAGCATCCTCAGAGCAGCATCTAGTGCAGTGAAGCTGCCTGTAAGCAATATGTATTTCAACCTCTCCCTTTCAGTCTTGAAGAGATGAAAATTCTTCACTAAACCCCAAGCTCTGTCACTTCGTAAAGCAATAACAAAGGTCTGAACCAGTTCTGAAAAAGCAGAGCAATTCAAAGGAACACAGAACCAACCCAATAAGTTCACAAAATTAAGTACCTTGGTGATAGTAATTTTGGATTTCACTACTAATACACACAAAGGATCAGGTGCATGAAAACCACGGCACCCAAGAAATGGAATGCAGGACAATTTTTCTTCTAAATTCTTTGAACTACTATAGATTAGAAGTCATAATTTTGCTAAATGTACTTAGAGAGGTATGATCTCTCTCTAGTATTTCACTGACACTTTAACACTGTGGTTTCGGGTTTTTAATTAAGTTTTTATTGACAATGCTTCAAAGCAATGCAAAAAATAAAAGATAAGATCAGAGAAATAGTAAACAACACGTTATGTGTGTGGCTATCCAATATTGAAACACTGGCATTTTGACAAAAACTAGAGTCTGAAGTCCAGTGGTAGGACTTTGATCATCTAAACAAGAGGTATTTGGTTTAGCCAGAAAATCTCTCCAACATAAACACCAGAGAAAGTTGCAAGCATATTACCATGGGATGAGTCATTATCTCTTGCCTGTAGAAAGAGCCTACAGGATTTACATGATTCACTCAGACTTAACACCTACATTTAGGTTTGAACTTGGCAATATAAATCCCACACTAAATACCAAAAACTACTACCTTTCAGTAATCATCTGTAAAAATCACACATTTAGACAGTGTTCCAATACCTTCTTTCTCAAATAGCTGCAAAACTGGGTTAATACAGAGGAAAGGTAACTTATCAAATACTGACTTTTGATGTCAGTCTCTCTAAGGGAAAAGCAATACAGACCAATCATCTCTCCCCTGCCTCTCACTGACATCCCTTTTAAAGCACGGTAGAGTCCCTCAAAGGCATGTCTAATAAAACATTTTTTCCTTTCATGCCAACTACAAACTCTCCTAATATTTACTTTCACCTTGCTACAATGGTATTTAAGGTAATTTTGTATTTATGTGGGGGTAAAAAATATATCTAGAAAGGCAATGCTTCATTTCCTAGCTAGGAGTTGGAAATACTGATTTTTAATGAAAGAGATGTATAGGAAAAAAAATGCCTTTTGTATCAAAGAAAAGATCGACTAGATTTCTCCAAATAAATTTCTGCTGCACTTGGAATCATCCACAATACTGCTTCTTCATCTGAAGAGTTAGTGGCGCTCTCACAAGCTGAACCAAACACTTCCTTATGGCTCCACAAGTTTTTCATCCCACATCTTGTTCTCAGCATCTACTTGTACAAAGTATGAAAATCTTCCCCAACCCCCACATTTTAAAGGGACAGCACATGAGCTAAGGTTTCAGAGTGCTTGGTGACTCCAGATACTGTTTCAGTGTAACAGGGTAGACAAAGACCCAGAGGTAGGTTTGTGTTAGTGGACATGCTTTGGAATATGGGCATTGGACAAGGCATTTTAAGGGATCACAACAGTTTAAAAACACGGTGTGACTTGCACTGAAAATTGGGGNATTGAAGCATTTGTTTTGCTGTTTACGTAGGAGATGGACAATCGTGAGTGGCAGTATTTTGCTAATGGGTGGCTGAAGGAACAGTATTAAGGTGGAAATATCCTGTTGAAAGATCTGCTATGACATGCCAAGGAACAGTCCTGGTGGATAGCAGTCAGTCCTTTTTGTCCTGAATTTCCAGAGGCACCAGAATGGTTAACTCAAGTTTCTAGAATTTCTGCGATGCATAAGGGCTTTAGAGTTTTCCTACATGCAACACAAGCAGACAAAATGTTTAGAGACTAAATTAAATCAAAGTTTTACTATAGGGGCTGGTCTGTACAGATTTAAGTGAGCCCTCAGGTTCTAGGCTAACTGAAATGACTGTAGAATTAATTTCATACAGTCTGTTTTGGCCAAAACACTGACAATTTAAAAATCAAACCAGTGAAGAATTTTAACAAGTGCTGTTTAGCAGAGAAACATCGGGTTTTGGACCCAGGAGAGACACAACACAACCCTCTTGAGGATGAAGTCCAACCACCAGCTGACACCTGCACCAATGTCTTCTGCAACCCACAAAAGTTTAAGGTACCACTCGTTAGGATGCAGGAAAGAAAAGTTAAATCAGCACACAACAGCTGAAGTCTAAAGGAGAAACTGTGTAGTTAGCTTTAAGGCTACATTTCCCTGGTTGCAGTATTAAATTATTTTTGCCACCTCCACCGTATATATGTATTTGCCTTGCGTGAATTATTCAATATTGTCGTCTAATTACAGAAATATCCTTACACTGCGCCATAGGAATTAAGAATGGTGTCTTCTTTTACTTATTGAAAGCTTTCACTAATTTCATTATTAAATTGCAATCCAGGAATAATGCAAACTTATTTCTGCTGGATTTGGGTTTGCTATGCTACCTGCCCTGTCTTATATTTAGTTTAGTAACTGCTAATGAAAGTAGCTGAACTTCTGTAAAATACTCTCAGTTTCCATCTGTCAAACAAAGAGAACGTCCGAGTATTTGTATACATTACCACCTAGCCTATACATTTGACATCAGTGTCCATTGCACAGTGCTATGTCTGAGCTTCAGACCCAGAGCTCTGTCACTCCAACTCCTATTTCCAGAACACAAAAGGGGAGAGATGGGAACTGGCCCAGCCTTAGAATAAAGAGGGTTTTTTCACTGGCCATAAGCTTTCTGCATGATTCAGCTGTACTGATTTCCAATGCAATAACATGATCTGCTGAGATACAACACCCATGGTCAGACTTGTGTTATGGACTCTACTCTGTAATTCCATCCTCCAGTTTTAGTATAACAGTGAGATGACAAGGACCTAGGCAAGTGTTGCTCATCCAGTTTTTGGAGCCTCCAGAACAACATTAAGTGTTTGAATTTACTAGCTTTTCTCTGCCAGGGGAAGGCATGAGCCTCAGATGCAGGAATCCAGTTATCACAGGTCACCCATGAGCAGTTTGACAGACATGCATTCCCACACAAGAGCTACAGAGAATATGCTAGCATATGTTAAAAAAAACCCAAAACAACCACAACCAAAAACAACCCTACAAAAACACCCCTGCAGATCTCAAAAAGAAAAAGGAGAAAGAAGGTGCATGAACACTACAAAGGGATACACAGCTGTTTGATGGTGGGATTAGCCGAGTTGACTGCAAACTCAAATATACACAACTTGGAGAAGACCTGAAGAAACACAGACTTGAAGAATAGTTCTTGCTCCCTGAAAGCATTTGGCACAGAGGGAGACACTGAGGTGGAGATTTGCATGCAGATTTTTGCTGCTTTGCCTCAATCTGTTTACCATTTCTGCTTTATAAAGGTAGAGAATGTCTGGTCACTTCCCACACATGTGTCTGCTGGATATTTTCAATTCCAATCCTCCTTCCCTATTTGGGAACAAACCTGTATATGGTTCAGTTCAAGTACAGATCATATTCATGAAACTAATATGCAGAATACTATGAATTAGTAGCCCTTATCCAAAGTCCATAGGCCATGCCTACCCTAATCTGTGGTTATCAGTTATCTTCAGGGAACTTTGCAACACTAACATCAAAACACCAGCAAGATGAGCAAATACTTAAAGGTCCTAAACATGCAGATAATTTAGAGGAATAGTGAGTCTTAGAAAATAGTGAAGCATTCACCAAAAAAAATATGGCTATTATGTTTTTAATCATATAATATTTTAGAAAGACTTTCTGAAGTACCAAAGTAATCTCCTTACCCATTAGCTGTCTCTTGAGCTTGTAATCAAATTCTAACTATAAAACATGGTTATATGCTGTATGAAGTCCATCAGACCAATTTCAAAGTGCCAGGAATAACCTTTAGCATGATTCAAATAGCAGCAACATGAACCTTTGCCGGCAGAGCCATCAGTCTTCAAATATGTCCAGACTAGCTGAGAAGCAGCATCTATTAATGTATAGGGGTTTTATTCTGATGGAAGTAAAATCATAGGTTATTTTGAACCAAGGACACTTTTCTGCATTATTCTCTTATTGTAGCCAGAGTAAGGGATTTCATTTGCATTAAGGAAAAAAAAAAAAAACCCTACGAAAAACAACCTGCACACCTCATTCCGACAAAAAAAGTTTCTCACATTTGTATTGATAGATGGGCTAAATTCTCATCCAAAAGCAAACATTTCTTGTTTAGATTTATACTTAACATATGAGAATGAAAATATGGGGTTTAACATGCCAACAGTATGCATGGTGCTACCATGACTGCTGTCCAGGACTTACAAAATGCTTTAAACAATTTCCATCCATCAATTTCAGTTCTTAAATTATTACTTTTGTGAGATAAGGGCATGTTAGCCATGATTTGAGGGTAGAAAATTAATGATAAAGAGCAACATACATAACATCAACCAAGAAACTTGTGTAATTAAACCATCTCAAGAGTCCCAAGTCAATAGCTGCAACTGCAAGATTGTCAATAACAGCCCACATTTCAGGTCACTGATTATTACACTTGGTCCCCTCTTTTGTGATGATGCTTTTCACTGATGGACCTCATGCAAAAGTGTGCAGTGTTTCACACCCAGCTACCTATATCGCTGTTCTACAAACCCAGATTTCTTCCTAATGTGCATTCAATGAGTAGAAGGAAACATGCAAACAAGTTCTTGATCTGCTGAAAACCCTGGAGCTTTATGCAGCCCATTATTGAAAGCACAGTTTAGACAAGACAGCCTTGTTGCTGAAATAGATACTAAGAGTCTTCATGCAAGAGATGGTTATGTGTAAGCATACATACATATACCCCACAGCTTTACATCTGGTGTTAAGCATGTAAATGGGGCTTCATCTTTAAAAAAATGTGTCTTAGACTAGATATCTTTATGATATTACTAAAGAGAAGTTTCACTTACTGGTCTTGGTAAACTGTACTGATACATTTCTGGTCTGTATGTGGGTACCCACTGTACCCCCCCTCTAGGTCGGGTCATGGTACCAGGAGCACTGGTCACAACCTCCGAGTAGGGCAAGTGCGGTGCCGAGCTGTACGCCTCCTGCCTGCTCTGTCCTCCGTGGCCCGCAGAGGCCAGGCTGAAGGCCTCTTCCAAGAGCATATGCATCTGCTGTCGAACCTCGTCAATGGAGGGCTGAGAACTTAAAGTTGAGGTCTCCGAGTGGCCTTTGGCCTGACGGGACCTGGTGTAACTCCGAGGCTCATTGACACGATCAACATTTGTTTCTTCTATAATTTCAGGCTCAGTCTGTTGGATGGAATAAAAGCACGTATACGTAAAAAGCTTTACAAGACTGTTTTGTGTGAGGCAGCACAAATACTCTCTCAAACACAGATGTAACATATACAAAGTCAGGAATTGTGATAATATAGACACATGACAAATATTGTCAAGAAGTGATACGATGCAGGCAACTATAACACCCAGAGACTCGAAGATCTGTTTAAACACTCCATTGTTTGCTGCAAAAAACAGCAGGGTTGCTCTGTAGCAGATAAAATTTTCAATGATTCACTTTAAAACAATTAATGTTTAAATTCTTTTCTTAGTTGTTAGTATCAATGGGAGTACAACTGTGCCAGGAGGAGTATGGCTCCTGAAACAGTCCCATCGCTACGAAGGACCCCTTACAAGGGACCGCTTGTTACAGCTACAGGGACTGAAATTCTTTTGTTTATTCTCATACGTTAAGGTTTCAGAAGAATTAAAGTTTAGGACTTCTCATGAACTTTATAACCAACTAATGATGGCATCACAAAGTCAGTCCTGCCTCTTGCAGAAAATCATCCCAGATCAGTCATCCTACCTAACCACTGAACACAGAAATTTATTCAAAACTAACACAGGGTACATTCTTTGTTCACTGTCCCAACAAGCAGATACTACTCACACTGCTTAATTTGAAGGGTTACTCTTAGGGTAACTCCTTCTGTACTAGTAAGTAGAAACGCAAGTCATCCCCTAATTTTTTTGCCTGTAACTCCAAGACAGAGAAAAAAAAAAACAAAACCATAATGTAAGAACGTGACAGTGAAATACTGAACTTCATCTACCTTCCAGAAGATTAGTTTTACAGGCTATGGTTTAAAAAAAACAAACAAACAAAAACCCAACAAACCACAAACCAAAACCAAACATGTTGAACAGGCAAAACTGGGTTTGGTTTTTGGGTTTTTTTGTCTGAAAGAGGAACCAATTTCTTATTCTTTAAATATCAGTAAAATAAATTCAGGATATATATATATATATATATACACATATATATATACACACACATATATATATACACATATATATATATATATATGTGATGTGGTTAGAATTGTATTAGCATTTAAAATAGCCACAAATAAAAGAATACAACAGGATGTTCCTGCTGTGGCATGCATTTTCTGTGTAATAACAGTGCAATAACCTTCTATATATCTGACTAGATAAGCAACTGCACCTCCAAATTGTTGCAAGTTATGTGTGGTCATATATATTACAGGATAGTCATAGTACATAATTCTTTATCTGCACAGTCAAACAGAAAGCTGAGTTTCTGTTATCAGACATTCAGAGAAGTTATGGTTAACCTAAAAACACACAATAAATTTAAAATAAAATAACTTAATTTCTCTTAGCTGTTATTAATAAAGTATTATTGTATTTAATGACAATATAGCAATAAAAAAGGAAAATTAATCCATAATTAATCATTTGAATATTAGACTTTAACCATACTTTTAATGGTATATTATCCAAAGTCAAAACCACAAACCCAACTGCAGGCTTCCTAAGTGGTTCACACATCAGACTGGAGGAGAAACAACAAAATGACAGAAAATCATCTTAGACTGAAAAACATTCTAGGAAACTTACAACTGAATAGCTTCCCTTCATTTTCTTCCTTCATTTTTACTACACTGTTACTGTGTTGTTACGAGATAGGATATATAAAAATCAGGTAAATTGCAGAAGCCTGACTATAAAATGCAATGGTAGTTTGTACACATAAGTGCAGCCAAAGAGCCTTTAAAATCATACTGTCCAAACTAGGTGATTAATAACCATGGCTCTACCATTTCCTCAAATGTGTAAACATGTCAGTGAACGGAATCCTACAGGAAACCCATCAGTACTCAAATCTCAAATAAATAGGTTCTGTACAAGAAGCCCCTTGGTGAAGCCATGAGACCTCTATAGACTGTCAAAAATCTCTCATATGAATAAAGGCTGCATACTAGCAGTCAACACCGTCAGCTTTATCTATTTAAAAGTTGTCAAGAAGATTTTTTGAGGAGGTCACTACTTTTCCTCGAGTTTTAAAGTTTATTTCAATTCATCCCATCACTTTCTGATGTATGCCGTTTGCATTCCTATCAGTTGAAACCTGTAGCAGAAATAGATGCCATTCCTATCATTTGAAACCTGTAGCAGAAATAGATGCCATTCCTATCAGTTGAAACCTGTAGCAGAAATAGATGCCATTATATGTTAACATTACCATTATAAAAATCCAGATGTTGTTCACACAACATTGGTGTATAATACAAGGAACTAAATTTACAGAAAATCCTGTACTGACAGACTTTATACACTTCTGGCATAACTCTGCTTCTGCAACTGTATCAGTAACATTTTTCATGTGAACATCAATCCATAAGCTGTTCAGGAGTTGTATAACATTATACTAGTAAACTCTTTTGTACAGTGATTGCTTAGATATGCATAAGGTCATTTTCTTCTTTTACACCAAAATCACCATAAATATTTTCTGCCCTATTATAAAGTCTATTAGGACTCTAGAGGTTCTAGACTCTTGTTACAGCATTAGCTGTAAGCACCATTGTCTGTGAACACGTTGGAAACAGTAAGTGTGTTAATAAAATCTCCTTAATCTACTTACTAGATGATGATACTAAACCCTACTGGATTATTTGAAAATGAAAGAAAGGCAGTGTTCAATAATCATCCATTTATAAAAGATGGTATAAAGGCAAATAATATATTGAGAACATCAAACAGTAAAATATAAAAAAACCCTATATTCTATATGGACAGGTATATAACTACTGACTCCATATCCTGACCAGTTTTTAGCTCGGAATCAGAACCAAAGTTCAGAGAAATATCACCAAACATATCATAATAGGGAATTAAAAGTTTTTAGAAAACCATAACTGAAATACTAGAAAGGAAAACTGAAACATCAAAAATGAGAGCCATATTAAAAAAAATAGTATGGAATGGCAGATTTCTGAGCTCTGTCTTCACTCTCCTATTCAAAGACATGGCAAAATCAGACAGATCATGAACTCTCAGGATTTGGTTGCGCAAAATCAAGTCCATGAGGAGTTTGCCTTGAAGATTTGGGGAATCTTAGTCTCTTTCCTTAAGAAAAGAAAACAAAACACCACCCAAGCAAAAGAAACCAACAAACATACAGAAGAAAAACAACCACAACGCATTTATTGTGGTTGGGAAGATAAAACTCAACAAACAACCTGGGCATACTGGTAACATCTACCACAAAAAAAAACCACAAACAAACAAAAAAAAAAAAAACCAAACACAAAAGAACCAAAAACCCACACAGACATACACCACGGTTTAATCCATTAAAAAGCAAATTTAATGACTTGAAGATAATATGGGCTATTTGCTTTACTAAATCATTTGGAACTGCTTATGAAAGACAAATTTAACCATTCATTGATGGGACTTGTTGCAAAATAAGCTGGGAAGAAGAATTTAGCAGAGAAAGGAAGCTGGACAACAAAGCAGATGTCAAAAATCTTACAAGTTCTTACTAGATAAAAAAAAAGGAAAGGAGAGGCAGCATAAAAAACAGCCCTTTTTCAGAGGTCAGATTTACAGAGATGTTCAGTTGCACCACTCAGGAGATCCATATGAATTCCATTCATAAATGGAGATGCCAGTGCCCACCCATGGGTATCCTGGGAGACCAAGCCTGTCAGACACTCAGCACAGCTCTGAGGAACCTCAACAGGAGGGAGGAAGACCAGCCCACGCTGCAAGCTGAGGCTTGGGAAATAAATTTCAATATCCTGTCTCATTTTCCCCTGGCATTTTTCTGCTTTCAGACAAGAAATCTAACCAGTGTTAAAAGAGGTGCATTGCAGTGAATCTGCAAAGCATCAGGCAGAAGAAATTTTATGTAACTTATCAGGAAAAATAATTAAATAAATAAGAGCCCATAACAATCTTGTAAGAAAGGCTATAGCAAACTTGTCTATGATGTCACAGATCTCAGCTTTTCTTAGTGCTTATAGGACATTTCAGAATCTAAATAAGGGTCATTAATTTCCTTTCAAAGTTTTTAAAAAATTTCTTTAAAGTATATATTTTTATATAGTATACACAATATATTTAAACATATTTTTTTTAATTTTGTGTTAACTACTTACAGCAGACTAACTTTGAACTAATAGCAGAAGGCCATGCCTACTCCCAGAATGTTTTCAACACTCATTGAAGGAAGACACCACTTATGAAAAACTACCTTTTATTATCATACTAAGAAAATCTCTTGCTTTCTTGGAACATATTTTTCAAGATACTGAGATTAGGTTGACTTGACAATAATTTCGCTAGCTAAGAAACTAAAAAAATAAATATTTAAGTGGGGCAAACCCCCCCTCCCAAAAAAAAACCAAACCAACCCCACAACAGTATATCTGTCTGCAAAATATAAAACCTATTTTTTACAGGTCATGTCATTCTTTTTCCAGGCCACAGTGCTGTATTCTAATGCCTCAGAAAGCAGTGAGCCAGCCATCCCACTTACATGACTCATGCAATATGATGGGAAGTGTCCAAATGCAGGAAATCATTTCAGAAATCTCAATACCCTGAAGAATGCCCTGAAGAATTCTGAAAAAGGTTTAAACTTCCCTGAACACATCCCCTGTCCTTAGTATATTCCTTCACCTTGCTAAAAGGACATCCCTGTCAGCTGACAGAGTTGACACTTAAGCCCCACATAAAGTGATTGTAGTCTACAGAGCTTAGAAAATGAACCACCACCAGATGAACTTTATAACTTTCCAAAACAGTTTAGACATTTTTCCATGGACTGGCCTTCAGGGATAGCTGAGCCACAGCATTCGTACGTGTAATAGAAAACTGAAAAACCTGCTATTTTTACTCTCATTCTGAGTGCACACAGCGTCAGCTTGCGTTCAGCGTATGCTCAGACTGCACAAGACAACTCATTAGCCTCTTGCTGGCCACATGAATTCCTTGGACCATAAACTAGTACATCCTCTGGCTGGTTTTGATTTTTGCCTATCAATAACTCTCTCAGTTCAGAGGTAGTAAGAGGAAGACAACAGTGTGGCCAATTCCTGTTCCAAGGGGATTTCTACAAAACATTGACACCTGGACTTAAGTGAAATTCAAGGAAGTTGTTTGTCCCTGCTGAATCAAGAGAGAAACATCAGGGGTACAGTATCATGTAAGTGTTTGCATAGTTGGAAGACCTAACTAAATAAAAAATAATAATAAAAAAATCAATACTCTGGTGAATAATGAGTTTCAGGTCAAATGTTTTGTTTGCATTTCAGACTGTAAAATGATGTACAACTATAAAGTATGTGAAAGTCTGTGCTCTGAGTAAACAGCTTTTTTCAGGCTGCTAAGTGCACATAATGTACTGTAACATTAAATACCTCAGGACACTCTGGCTTGTAGCTTATCAATATTTCCTGGGTTTAGGAGTAAATTAAGACTTTGCTGAGCAATTTTCACTGCATTTATCTGATAAACTTACATCATATCCACTGTTCCGGATTCCACGTCTGGGTCTTTCTCGAGTCACTAGAAGATCCATCTCAGTTTCTCCTGGGCTAGGACTATTCAAAGACTGCCTGCTTCTGTATACAGAGTTCTTCAGTGGTTGCCTGGAAAACACAAAACAAGAAAAAGAGTAAAATGGAAACAAAAAAAAAATCACAAGCAGCAGTTTTCAATACTTACCTTTACTCTAAAACGATGAGGTTCATAAAAAATATCACTTTATTTCAAGTTATGTATATGTATATGTATATGTATATGTATATGTATATGTATATGTACTTTCTATGTATAAGGAAGTGCTAAAATCAGTCATGTTCATAAGAGATCATTAATTTTGTTTATTGTAAAAGAAAAAAAAAAGCTATGTAAAAGACATGGACATCATCTGTGGGAGCTTTTCAGATTAAAGATGTCCAGCAAAGATATCAGAACCCCTTTAAGCTCAACTGATATGATTCAAAAATAAAAGGACCACACACACACTAGACAGGGAGCAGAGATTTTGGTTGCTGATCTTGAGCGAGAGAAGCAGAATAACACTCCACTGAAACACACACCCAGGAAAGTGAACAGGAAGGGAGACAGGAGTGGGAGGGAACTGCTTGCAAGATGCTGTTTTTAAGTAGTTGGTTTGGTAACTGGCCACAACTTTTTAAGAGCAATGTACTCCCAGGGATTAAACCACTTCCAAGCAGAACTTTGAGCAGCACCAGGGCAAACACACCCCTAGGCACAGAGCTTTCACCACTGTGTGCTCACTAGCAAAGGTACTAGGAAGACAGCATACCCAAACTCAATACCCAAAATATCCTGTAAACCTTTCAATGCAAGCATTGTTATTGGTTATACAAAGTCAAATATAGCATTTTTCTGTAAGCTGCAGAACACATCTGTACAACCACTCTTCAGGAGCAGCTGCCAAATCATGATGCAGGAACTTCATGCCTCATCAAGCTGCAACTGGGATGAGACCTTGGCACATGCTGCCCAGAGAAGCTGTGGCTGCCCCCTCCCTGGCAGTGTTCAAGGCCAGGTTGGATGGGGTATTGAGCAGCCTGGTCTAGTGGAGGGTGCCCCTGCCCATGGCAGGGGCATTGAACTGGATGATCTTTGATGTCCCTTCTAACCAAAACCATTCTATCTGATTCTATGATTTTAAGGTGGCTATATCTAAACAAAAAAAGTTTAGGAGACGCTGTTCTCAGTGTGTCTTGCCTTGAATGATTTTCCTGCATATGCCAGACAAGCGATCTTCCCAATGGAGATCAGTAACAGATCCAATAATTAATACACATAATAAAATGATGCCTGATATGAAGTTATCCTTGCCACACTCTTTCCGCTTTGTGCAATTGTTCCATTCAAAATATTATCAACAGATTTTGAAGTGAGCTGCTTTTTCAAAGTGTGCACTTAAGTCAGATGGACAACTATCCACATCTGTTGGGAAACGTCTCCTCCTTTGGCACATGAATTCAGCAATTTCCAACTAACCCTTACAGACTGACTGGAAACATACACTAATTCTTTGTTTTCCCAAGGTTGACTTGGATGACTAGTACTACCCAAGTAAGTAGTGATGTTGCAGCAACGTTGTGTAACTAGAACATTGTTTTGTTCAGTTATTCCTGGAAAAGTAAATACGTCCCTTGTGTATCGCAGTCATCCAAGCACATTTTTATACTGGACTCACTCAAAAAGGACAAGTATTTTCTCTCCTTCAATCAAATGTTAGCAGAAGATTGCTGATGTGGTAAGGAGTTCAACACAGCGGTAGGATGATTTTGAGGCTACAGGAAGGGCCAATAAATGTCAGTCAGAGCACAACAGCCTTTTAGCCAAGATTGATACATCTGTGGGAATTCAAGAGGAGTTGAACGCATAAATGTGTGAGAGGGCTATTGAAGGGAGAAGAATTGGGTGACTCTTCTGTCCTCTTCCTCCTATGCTTGCCAGGTAACTTGAGACAAAATGCAATATTGTGCTAAGATTTGATTCAAGGGGAAATAATGCTGGTATTAATGTTATGTAAGCCCATGGTTGTGAGCTCTATTTCTGTTAATAACTGCAGTAAGACAAAAGTTTCCAGTGTTTACATGCTTGGGGAATCCTGAACTTTTTACAAAAAGATCTACTACAATATTTGAGATACAGAAACAGTCCTAAGCTTTTCACTAAGTGACATAAGATGCAACCACATTAAGTAGCCTCTGGTCCACTCAGCAATTACAAGGACTTTATGGTTTAACCTCTCAAGAACTATCAATGAAATGAAAAAGCAACACAGCCCAAATAAATCCAGTGATAAAATTAATTATCCAGATATCACAGGTTTGGTTAACGGATATTTTTACCTTGTTAGAGCAGCAGGAACTGGTTTGCAGAAATCCAGACAGGCATTTATATGATCAGGTAGGATAAAAGGTAGGACCAAAAAAGATTTTTAAAAAAAAACAAAACCCACACTTCTGCTTAAGTACGTGTTGTGGGTTTGCTACATGGCTTCTTTAAGAAGAAGTTAGAAAGTTTAAGGGTCTAACAAAGCAAATACCAGCTGTGGTTCCAAGGCCAAACTTCAAAAATCCTGTTGCCAACAAGGCCGGCCAGGCCAATCAGCACCAGTCATAGCGCTTCTGTGAATCACATTTTAGAAATAGAAGAATGAAATTAGCCATATTTTGCCACCAGAGAAGGGAGTGAGAAGGTGTTAGAAACTTTGCAGACACCAAAGTTACTGAAGGGGGGAGAAGAAGAGGTGCTGAGAGAAGATTCTCTGCGGCCTGTGGAGAATACCATGGTGAAGCGAGTGTACACCCACAGCCAATGGATGACAAAGAGACCCCACTTGTAGCCCATGGAGAGGTACCTGGGCCAGGCAGGAGCCCACCATGGAGCAGGTGAAGGAATAGGGAAGAATCTGTAACCCACATTGGAGCAAGCCCCTGACAGAACCTGCAGCCTGTGGAAAGAGATAAGAGG